>OW240922.1:88814128-88855549 GCA_933207985.1 Pelobates cultripes
CAACTGACTGCTATTCAATCTATAACAGTGAAAAAAGTTTTTTGTTTTTAAATCCAAGCTATTGTGACACCAGATGTAATTGGTGGCACTGACTGGGGAAATGTGACACCAGATGTAATTGGTGGCACTGACTGGGGAAATGGGCACTGTGAGCCTGACACAGAAGCTGGCAGCAGTGGCAGACAACTAAGTGCATTTACATTACATAGAAAAAAAAATAAAATAAAAAGCATACCCTTATCCCTAACCTAGCTATGCTTTTCCCTATCTTATGAACAGCAGCTACACTTTCCCTCCTCTTACTAAGCATGCAGCTTGAGAATGAATCTAAAATGGATGCTGTCCAGTAGGTGGGAGGGTCTGCTAGGGAGGCTGTGCTGCTAATTGGCTGGAATGTGTCTGCTGACTGTGAGGTACAGGGTCAAAGTTTACTCAATGATGACGAATAGGGGGCGGGTCGAACCGCGCATATGTTCGCCCGCTGTGGCGAACGCGAACATGCTATGTTCGCCGGCGAACCGTTCGGTACATCACTATTATTAAATCATCATTCTCTCTTTTTTTTAAACTAACAAAGAGCAATGTGGAAAATGTTAGATATTCACGGGTAACAAAAAGAGCAATTATAATCACTAATATTACATGCATCCGAGATGAGAATATTTCGTGGATTCATTGTGCTTCAAAACCGTTTATCAAAATGACATGAGTTTTTTTTCTTCTTTTTTGGGCTTTAGCCGATAAATAACAATACAGTAGTTTTATCCTATCTAAGCGTGCTAATAGAGTTTCGAAATGTAACAGAGAGAAGTATGCGTGGGTGTTTAGTAATGATATCCCATTTCCTTCTCAGCATCTTACACTGATGTTCTTTCTGTTAATTTTCTAAATCCTCTTGTGTTATGTTTTAAGGTGGGGGGGTGTAGGAAATTTTAAGTTCTTGATATTTTGTTGTACTGTAACTCCTATATTCCCAAAGGATTTGTAGCACGCAACACAACTGTAATCCGCAATCTGTAGTGTTATTTGAGGGCCCCTTTTTTTCTGAGTCAACACCACAGAAAACAAAAGAAAGCCGCTCAAATCTGCGTGCATGTGTGAGAGTTTGCTGTGCATATGCCAAGCTGGTTGTTTTGCAATATATGTCAACACCTGACTACATACAATCTGGGTGGGGGGTGGGGGGGAGAACAGGGGGTAATTTAGCCTCATGAGAATTAACACTAAAAAGGATTAATAGAGATAATAGTTTTTTTGTTTTATTTTTCTTCACAATAATAAGCTGTACTTTCTGCTGTTTCTTAGCCAACCCTTTTAGAATATAAAGGATTTCACGCATCCTACAGATTAAGGAATCGCGGACACATAAAAATAGAGTTTTAAATTTTATAAGGTGACTAAAAATCCCCTATCTCAGCAAACAAATATGGGGATTCAATTCCACCATATGGCCATATTGTGTTAAGCTCACTATTACTTCACAGTACCTCAATATCGGTGGGTTCTACACATGAGCGGATCCAGAACCCAATCTCTGGAGGAGCACTGGTAGATTATTTAAAAGAACAATCCAGACACAATAACCACTACAGCTCTATGTAGTGGTTATGGTGTCCGGAGTGCAGTGGTGCCCTCACAGAATAAGTAGTCAAGCCATTTTAGAACAGTTTGGCAACTTACATGGGGTGTGCTGGGATAGGCACTGTAATAGGGGATAGGGTCTTTAGAAAGGTGTAGGGGCATTAGTGTGTGAGGGGTGCAGTGTATGTGTGCGTGTGAGGAGTGTAGTGTATGTGTGAGGAGTGTAGTGTTTGTGTGGGGTACAGTGTGTGTGAGGGTTGGTGTGTGTGTGTGTGTGTGTGTGTGTATTTGGAGTGCAGTGTGTTGAGAGGGGTACAGTGTATGTGTGAGGGTTACAGTGTATGTGTGAGGGGTACAGTATGTGGGGCAGTGTTTGTGTGGGATGTGCAATGTGTGGGGGGCAGTGCGTGGGTGGGTGTAAATGTGATAGTTATTGTGTGTGGGGATAAGGGGGCAGATCAATAAATATGTTTTTCTTTTTTAATGAAAATAAATCATCTTTATATCCATCCTCCCTTCTTACCTTTGCCCAGGGAGGGAGGATATTAATTTTGAAGCCCTGGTGGTCTGGTGGAGAATCCCTGGCTGTTCTAGTGGTGACAGTGAACGCTCTGCCTGCAGCTCCGAGCTCGTGAGAAAAGGACCCAGGTCTTCTCTCCCGGCTGCCAGCAAAGTGCCTGTGAGCTGGAGGGGAGAACAATGATCACTGATCTCCCCTCCGGTCCATGGGACATAGCAGTGGAGAGCGTCAGCTCTTTACTATTTTCTCAGGTGTAGGGGGGGGGACAATAACCCCCTGGATCTGTCACTGCTTCTATATAAACTCTCCCCATATTTGTTTGCTGAGATAGAAGATTTTACATAGCCCTATAAAATGTAAAACTGTATTTCTAGGAGTGCGCTCTTCCTTAATCTGTATTATGTATACATTTTGGTCACTGCAGCAGCACCATTTCTGCAAAATGGATGTTCCAGGTGTGTCCCCAATTCCCTTTTTGTTTTTTCATGCATTCTACACCAGGTCCCTAGATAGGTATAAGCTCATTACAGATTTAGAGAGTTCACCACGTCAGGCTGAAAATCAAATATGTATTATAATAATAATTTTAAATCATTTGGAAAACATACCCAACAGTATTAAATTGAGGTGTCGCCATTAAACATTTGAGGAGAGTCTCTGGATACAGTGTAAACAGTAAGTATTGTAGTTAGAATGTTAGTCTCTCGTGTACAGTAGGACCCACCGATATTGGGATACTGTAAAGTAGTTCTATGTTTATTGCTTTCTTTTTACCTAAACAAATATTTAGGAAAGACATACTGTTCATCGGGACTTCTGTTTATTTTGTTAGGATTGAGAGATATTTCTGTGGCTTCTTATGCCATTTTTAAATGCGTATATATTGAATATGGATATTTTCTGGATAAGCTTTTACAAATTTTATTTTTTTTTTTATTTTTTTTTAAATGTTAAATGGGGAGGAAAGGTGGGGCTGAGCTTCATGGCGGCCATTTAGACTTCAAATTTATAGGGTTTATTGACTTACAGCACTCTTATTTGGTAATCAATAGAGACTTACCTCTATCCTGAATCCTACTGTATTCTCTGGAGTGGTTCTAAACTGTGTCTGCCATCCTCAGAGGATAGAATGAGGCCTAGCAAAATCGTAGGGCCTACCACAAAGTTATGGACCCTTGTAGAATTCTTCCACTGTCTTGTTTCCCCTTAATCTGGGCTAGTGATGTCCCGAACGGTTCGCCGGAGAATAGTTCCCGGCGAACATAGCGTGTTCGCATTCGCCACGGACGGTGAACATATGCGATGTTCGGTCCGCCCCCTATTAATTTACTAATACTAAGTAAAAATTACTTAGTATTAGTAAATTGTGCCCCTCCTCGCAATACCGCGAGTAGGGGCATGTCTATTAAACAGTGAGCAGCCTGTGGCCCGCCGCGCAGGGGTGGGGGCCGGGGGGGGCAGTAGGTCCCCCCTCATTATCAATATGGCCCCCACCCACCACGCAGGGGTGGTGGCTGGGGGGACAATAGATCCCCCCCTTATTTTTCATTTTAGGGCCCCCACCCACCGCTCAGGGGTGGGGGCTGGGGGGGGACAATAGGTCCCCCCCATATTTTTCATTTTAGGGCCCCCACCCACCGCTCAGGGGTGGGGGCCGGGGGGGACAATAGGTCCCCCCCTTATTGTTCATTTTAGGGCTCCCACCCACCGCTCAGGGGTGGGGGCCGGGGGGGACAATAGGTCCCCCCCTTATTGTTATTAGGGCCATGGGGGGGAACAATAGGTCCCCCCTTATTGTTATTAGGGCCCCCATCCACCGCTCAGGGGGTGGGGGCCGGGGGGGACAGTAGGTCTCCCCCCCCCCTTCAACCAGTAAGAGTCCCTGTGGGTTTTAAAATTCGCCTGCCCATTGAAGTCTATAGCGGTTCGCCGGATTCGCCCGGTTCGCGAACATTTGCAGAAGTTCGCGTTCGCAGTTCGCGAACCGAAAATTTCATGTTCACGACATCACTACTCTGGGCCAGTGGGGATGATCCTGGCCTACATCTTGGAGGTCATATTATTGACATTAATAAGGGCTGAATAGCCAAAGAGGAAGCTACATCCAGCCAATTCATTAACCAAGGTCCTTGAGGACATTATCCTGGACTGGTCCTGGTATGTGCAGTATCAGAAGGCTTTTTTATGCCACTGAGCATACCACACCGCCCTATCTAACCACCACTTTCTAATCTGTATGCTTTGTTTAGGCTGGAAGGGGGTCTGCCCCTGAGGGTATATACTGATTTTAGAGCTTGCTAATCTTGTCTCTCCCTATTACAGAACATCCATTCCTTTTTCTTAATATTATTTTAGTATTTCCCTACCTCTATCCCTGATAACTCTTAAGTATCTCTGAGAGTTCCAGTAACTGTCGGTCAGCCACTTGCCCAAAACAAGGACCTCCTGGGTAAACGCAAGTCCTTTAATATTTTATGGTCTGCTAGTGGGTACTTATCTTGGTAATTTTTTCTTGATGACAGATCTATCTACCACTGATTTTGTTTTTCTATTCTATTATTTCATAATAATTATTTTAAAAGTTTATCCAAACGTATGAAATCACTTGAAAAACGTATCCAAAAGTATAAAAAATTGGGGCCGTAAATTGATACCGCAAGATTGAAACACAAAATTACTGTGAATCCAGTTAGTTAATTCTGAGACAATCTCCCACTCTGCCTCAGAGCTGCATATGGTAAATATCAAAATTGCACCTTCTGGGCAAATTTTGGTCTTTCACCTGAATTTCAGACCAATAAAGTCACATGATGGTGCCGTGTGCCTAGGTCTTCAAAAGCAGCCGACATATCGACTCTGTCAACTGGTGTCTAAAGGACTCCGGGAAAATGTAGTACGAGTGCATGGTTGTCAGCGATCCCGCTACATGTTTAATGCCATTCATGGCATTTAAACCTTTACAGGAGCGCATCCACCGCACTCACTGTATGGACAGCCCTGACTGGCTGCTCTGACAGACAATCTAGTCCTTATGTCAAGCCCAGAGCAGGGCAGCCAATCTTCTGAGTGCTGTCGACTGATGGCTTTCAGTCCATGTAATAACTTCCCAACTTGTTATGAGTTTGGGTGATAATGTGGAAGCTTGAACTTTTGCTTTACTATACCAGTTCAGACCAGAAGTACTGCAGGAACTCATCAATAATAAGTAAACGTCAAACCATTGTTAAACTGGCAGTTCATCGTTGCACCATATTCCTGGCACCATAACTACTACACCACACATCAGTGGTTATGGTGCTTACAGAATTTCTTTAACACAGTTTCTGCTGCAGCCAGTGGAGATACATATTTGTTGAGACATTAAAAAAAACAACTATTTGTGTTGTTTCTCTTTTCTCTATAGGTCACTAATTCATCCTGGAGCTTAAAGAGTACTTTGACTGCGAAGAAAATATTACAATAATCTCTGAATATTTTTCTGTTACACAGTAAATTATCTTGTTCTCAAGAAAGTCCCAAGAGACACATTTTAAAAAATGTGCTCAATAATATTTAGCAGGCGTCAGCAAAGGCCTTGAAAGAAGTGACATTGACATAGCAGACTGTGAGAGGGCGAAAATATCCAACAGTCTCTCAAACAGAAAGCGTGAGCCAAGAACGCTGATAGATACATAGCAGGGAAGAGCTTAGATTCGGTACAGCTTGTACTAATACGTTAATAAGTGTCTTATTAAACTGCGTGCTCTTTTTCTCATCAATACAAAATCCGAGGGAAGAGCATTTAGTGGAGAACAATATTATCTTAGAATTAGCTCTAATTAGGCAATAGCCTTAAGTAGCTTTATATGAGGACTTTCTCATTGTGATAGTCACAGAGCAGAATTATGGAGCAGGTAACACCAAAAATTGACGTATGAATGAAACAGTGAATCAACTTTCACAATGTAACACAAAATAGTCACGTTGGAAAAAAATTTCCATCGCATCTATTTTCCCAAGATTCTAACTACAGCTTACATTTTTCCAGATGGTTATCTCAATTCACGGTTTAGTAAATACATCTCTATTATTTTACATCACAATACACCTCTAATATTATTTTACATTACATTTACTGTAGACGGCAACTATTTGTTTAATCTAGTTTTATATGACACAGTAAATACTCATGGTGATGAGTGCTGAAACAGCACTTAAAGGGACACTGCAGATATTGTAACTGTGACTTCTGATTTGGGTGGTTTTGGTATTATGGTCTTTTATATCAGGGATAAACTGTTTTCAATGTTTTAATGCTAAACTTGAGCTCCCAGAAGCCCATCTCCTCTGTGCGACTTGGTATAATGATAAAGCATTTGCTTGTGCGGCAATGGGCTGCTATGATTTGCTGAATGTGTCAACTGACTGCTTTCAGCCTATCACAGTAAGCACTGGTGGTATGACCAGAAGGAAGTGGGCAATACAACTAGTAGGTGCCGGATGTGGCCGTCCTGGGACCTTAATTAGTGTTAAAATGCTTGAAAGCGGCTTGAAACTGACTGGAGGGACAGAGCTGGGGGACTACAAGCTCTAAGTCCAATTCGATGGGATTAAATGGTTATAGTACCTTCAGTAACCCTTTAAACAATAGTAAATCACTGTTCATTATCTAAGACACCTCTTGTGTCCAACTGTGGAACTGCAAAATAAAATTGGGCAATTTGTCGCTCAAGTGCTTTAAAATGACACCAAAGTTAGCATGTGTGTACATGAAATATGTTAAGCTAAAAAAACATTTAAATGCTAAATTATTATTTTTTAAATAAATAAGTGCCCAATCCGGGATAGTTTACTTACTGACGTATATGATATGTTGGTTATAATATGGTGCATGCTAATTTCTAAAGAATGCCCCGAGACATCTCATTAACTGCCCAGAGTACATTATCTTAACATTTGTAAGCTTATTGGTTGACTTCTTTACCTTCTCCTAAAAAAGACACAATAGAAAGGAATTAACGTTCCAATATTATGACTGCATGAAATAGATAACACAAAAAAGATCCTTAAACTGGTATTCTTGTCGGGCAGTGTTTATGGGTTAAGTAATTTATCCCCATCTGCAGTTATACTCAGACAGGATTAGTGGAGATTTCTAATAACCTGAAATCAGCCAAACTGTGGCTGCTATCAGTTTCTACAAAACCCATTTCATAATTTTGTGAAGCAGACTATGTGCAGGTATTTCAAGAACCGTTGACTGTCAATACACACATCCATAGCTCTCTCCAATAGAAGAGAGTAGTCTGTCATTGTGTATGACATTGGATGAAATTAAAGGGACACTATAGTCACCAGAAAAACTACAGCTTAATGTATTTGTTCTAGTGTCTGTAGTATGTGCCTGCAGGCTTTTTAATGTAAACACTGCCTTTTCAGAGAAAATACAGTGTTTACATTACAGCCTAGGAACACCTGTAGTGGCAGTCACTAGACAGGAGGTCCACTTTAAATGTGGAGTGCCAGGCCTATTAAAATATGAAAGAAAAAAATATTTCTCTCACACTTAAAGGACCACTCTAGGCACCCAAACTACTTCAGCTTAATGAAGTGGTCTGGGTGCCTGGTCCAGCTAGGGTTAACCCATTTTTTTTTTATAAACATAGCAGTTTCAGAGAAACTGCTATGTTTATGAATGGGTTAAGCCTTTCCCCATTCCCTCTAGCGGCTGTCTCACTGACAGCCGCTAGAGGTGCTTGCGTGATTCTCACTGTGATTTTCACAGTGAGAGCACGCCAGCGTCCATAGGAAAGCATTATGAATGCTTTCCTATGTGACCGACTGAATGCGCGCGCAGCTCTTGCCGCGCGTGCGCATTCAGCCGACGGGGAGGAGAAGAGGAGGATCGGAGGAGGAGAGCTCTCCGCCCAGCGCTGGAAAAAGGTAAGTTTTTACCCCTTCCAGAGCCGGGCGGGAGGGGGTCCCTGAGGGTGGGGGCACCCTCAGGGCACTATAGTGCCAGGAAAACAAGTATGTTTTCCTGGCACTATAGTGGTCCTTTAACACAAAGTAACTTGAGTAAGATCATTTCACGTCGATAAACAAATGTGTCTAAACAAAAGCTCTAAAATTAGAAATACAAACATGTATTAGTAACGTTGGAGTGATCTAGGGACTATTCGCATTTAGCACAACTCCCAGGAATTATCAAATAAGCAGATGAAGTTACTGTATTTCCACTTAACTGCTAGTCTCAACCTGGCTGCCACTCCTCCGCAGGTTGAGATCACCAATACTGATGATCTCAGCCAATCCAATGCCTCCCTAGGAGGCTAGTGTGCATGCGCGGCAGTCACTGTGCTGTGCCAAGCAGCATATCCTCTATAGATATATATATATATATATATTTTTTAAAGACCTGGATGTTTTTTTGTCTGTTTTTTGTTTTGTTTTTTTGTTTCTTTTTTTCAAAAACAGAATATTCAACAATATAATTAAGATGTACGTGAACAGGTTGTTGATCCAAAGAGAAATCGTATTGCCATTCTAAAGTTAATAAAAAATATTTTTTCCCCTTTTTGTGGCATAATTGGAAATCTCTACAACTGTGATTTTTTGTATTTTTGCCTATTATGGATCAACAGCATAAAGGAATAGGTTTTTAAGTATGAACTAGATTGACTTTAGCCTTTTTTTTTCAACCTAAATTACTATGTAACTATGCAAATGAGATGCATCAAATGCATTAAATGCATCTCTATGGGGAGGCAGGAGACACTGACCATTGATCTGGCAAAAAAATAAGGTCAAGAGCAGGTGCACGACAGGAAGCCCATCTATTGGCTGTCTGAGTGCTGAGTGACCACCACTGCAGGTGGTTTTAGGCATGAAGGTAAACACTGCGGAGCCTTCAGGGACAGTCTTTATGACCCTATACTGGTTCTGTTGCTTAGAGTGCCTCTTTAACTCTCAAAAAAAAAGTTTATATTTAAAGAACCACTCTACACCCATACAGCATTTCAACTTTATGAGTACCCTATTTTTATATCCAGTTTCTCATAGTAGTTAGCATTTTTATAATTAAACTATGAAACACCTCCAGGGCTGTCAATCTGACAGCCTAGGGGGTTTGCATCCTCCTTCTGTTAAGTCCGATGAGCTAATGGAAGCAACAAACATGCTCTACCTGAGTGCGCATACTTCAGACCAGCATACTTCAGCTCTTCCACACCAGGCAGGCACAAACACAGAGCACAGATCCAGAAGCTCCTAAGACTTACAGTCTCTTCAGGAAAAAAAAAGGCGGCTTCGAAAGATATAAGCCAAATGAATACATGCATGAAACCAAAATTTTTTTATTCATTGAGGGTATATCTACTAAACAGTAATGTTTAAATCTTTTTTATTTTATTTTTCTTAAAGCCCTCATTTAAAATAATTGGGACAAGTCCAAAATGGTCAAAGCTTTTTAGTGAGGTCTGTCTGCAGACGTGTCAGAGTACAGACTGCAATCTCAGTCATTTATTTACAGTAATCTGCGACCTCATGGCCTTGGTGAACATACAGGCTCTCCTAACCCAGATTAAATGGAAAACCATTTGTCTCAATCAAAATAATTAACCACAGTGAGATTATTCTGTTATCTCTATGTTTATTCATATTGATAGATAGAGTAACACAATCATTGGGATTACACTTAAATCTGCCTCTAGATCTTTCTGATCTGCTTCTTTCCCTGTTCCTTGATCTAGTCTAGCATGAGGCAAAAGCAGCAGTAGATATGTCTTAATCAGTTCTATATGGGGCAACAGAAGACTCGCTAACATACTGGCAGGGTATTCACTAATGTATAAATTGTTGGGAAATTGAAATTTTAAATTAACTTTGAATTCACTTTGAATACCAACTCATAAAGTCAATAAAATGCTCCCTCAAACTAGATTATCAGGGATGCAACATTAACTCCAAAATTTTAAGTTGCCATAAAAGTGATACTATCCCTTTATTTAATGTGGCTGAAGATGTTGGCAGGGCTCTAACAGGCCATGTCAGGTGACTCTGTCAGCCACTGATAACCATTTATGTAGTAGAATATGTAATTCATATCAAAACTAAAGTAATCTGCATAGATTAAAGACATTTATTGTGTTTTAAAGACAAATTACTGCGAATCCCATGGCTGCAGAGCTCTGAAAAACACTCATAGATTCCAAACATTTGCAGTTCTCCAAAAAAGAGACTTTAGGATACAAAAATTAAAATGAATACGCACATAGGTTTTGTGGCCGAAAATAGTGATTGGCAGAAAATGGACAGTTAAAAGTATATTGCAGACCCCGATATAGGCAAAGAGAGTGGGATCACATGATACAGAGAAGCATGTTTTGTTTTTTTTAAATGACAATGCCCACCCAGTGTATGTGAGCTTGCATGGTTTTTACCATCATGTCAATCTGCACTGTTAACCAGCGGAGCTCTGAGGAAGTGCTTATGGTATGCATGAAAATATCCCTGTGTGCATTGCATTATGGGCTCATATACAGAGAAATGTAAGCTCGCGGGCCATCTAGCCAAGCACTTTGTATAAAAGGGCTCCAATGGCTAGACATCAGCTTATGGGCAGGGCTCTCTCTACCTCTTGTATTTGTCTGTGTATATTGTATGTTCTCCACTAATTGTACAGCGCTGCGGAATCTGTTGGCGCTTTATAAAAAGCAGTAATAATAATAATAATGAGATCGTATTCCCATGATAACTGAAATACACTGGGATCTGTTTCCTTCCTCGTGCATCATAAGTCCCAATTACAGTGTCCGCACAATGCAATCTGGTTTGGTTAGATTGTTGCTGAGTTTCAGTAGAGATTTATAATAGGATGTGGGACATTGAAACAAATGGTAGTTGCCTTTATTGTGATGTCTAGTAATAATTATACAGGAAACCCAACCCGTGTGAAACACTTTCCAATTAAACACTGGGCTTAAACACAAACAACTACAAGCTCCTTAGCACGCTCTTTCTGATTCATTTTGTAATAGATTAGGGCAAGCTGCTTAAAGTAACCCTTCATAGTAAGGAGCATGAGCAACATGTTGTCTAGTCTGGGTAAGCATGTAGAAACAAAGAGCGTTTTGTTGCACATGAAAGCTACAGATTCGATATTCCTGAGAATATTCTAGAGCACCACTTCAAGTCTGGAGTGCATTAAAGGACCGCTCTAGGCACCCAGACCACTTCAGCTTAATGAAGTGGTCTGGGTGCCAGGTCCAGCTAGGGTTAACCCATTCTTTTATAAACATAGCAGTTTCAGAGAAACTGCTATGTTTATGAATGGGTTAAGCCTTCCCCAATTTCCTCTAGCGGCTGTCTCATTGACAGACGCTAGAGGCGCTTGCGTGCTTCTCAATGTGAAAATCACAGTGGGAGCACGCAAGCGTCCATAGGAAAGCATTGATAATGCTTTCCTATGTGACCGGCTGAATGCGCGCGCAGCTCTTGCCGCGCGTGCGCATTCAGCCGCATAGGAGGAGAAGAGGAGGATCGGAGGAGGAGAGCTCCCCGCCCAGCGCTGTAAAAAGGAAAGTTTTTACCCCTTTCCCCCTTCCAGAGCCGGGCGGGAGGGGGACCCTGAGGGGGGGGGGGCACCCTCAGGGCACTATAGTGCCAGGAAAACGAGTATATTTTCCTGGCACTATAGTGGTCCTTTAAGGTCATGGGCTACCAGCGCAAGCATAGATCCACACAGTGCTGTGTATCAAAGGCCCTACACAATTCCACCTGCTACCTGTTTGTACTCTTCTAAAAGACATCATTAGTGACTTTAATCAATAGAATGGTGCTGTGAGGATGCAGCTCACATCTCATGTATGCTGGTGGTCCATGGGGACAGTTGCCCTCCTACCTCATTTGGTAAAGTAAACTGCTGAAAAGTTTATACAGATATAGCTTTTTGTTGCTATTTTCAGATTCCTATTAATTTATCCATTCTCTGTACTGCGGTGACGACACATGAGATAGATTACTAGAGAGTGAAATATAAAATCTTGTAATCGTAACATGAACATATGAAATAGGAAATATGATAGAAACATTTAAATACATAAAGGGAATCAACACAGTAAAGGAAGAGACCATATTTAAAAGAAGAAAAACTACCACAACAAGAGGACATGGTCTTAAATTAGAGGGGCAAAGGTTTAAAAATAATATCAGGAAGTATTACTTTACTGAGAGGGTAGTGGATGCATGGAATAGCCTTCCAGCTGAAGTGGTAGAGTTTAACACAGTGATGGAGTTTAAGCATGCGTGGGATAGGCATAAGGCTATCCTAACTATAAGATAAGGCTAGGGACTAATGAAAGTATTTAGAAAATTGGGCAGACTAGATGGACCAAATGGTACTTATCTGCTGTCACATTCTATGTTTCTATGAAACATGGTGTAGACCTGTGGTTCTCAACCTGTGACATTTAAGGAGCCCACCGGGAAGTAATGCAAAGGGGAAAGCTGTCTCTGCATACTCAGCAATTATTTGTATATTTAGGCAGTTTTAATGACCGAAAGGAACTGGAAGTACATTGGCGATACATTCTGTCTCTCTGGCTCAATTAGGGACATGTGACTGCAAAAGGGAATGCAAACAATGTTTTTGCTAGACTTGGAGATATGTTGTGTAATGACCTGTAGTTCGTCTGAATGTTAGCCGATCGGGTGATCATATCAATTCCCGAATTCTGAGCCAAAACGTAGCCAAATCACGTAACCAAACGAATTGCGTAATTAACGAGCATGTTCATGTCCATTCGTGATTCGGAATCCCACCCGTGGCAACAAAAAGCGAAGAATTGTGGGAAGAGATGCTTGATGGTTAGGGGACAGTCATTAAATTAAGATTGTATTTGCAAATCAAGTTAGAAATGACAACAGAGGGAAAAAAACAAGGGGCAGTAAAAATAATCTATATTTTTTATAATATCTAAAAATTGATTTTTATTACTGCTCCTCTACTTTTTAGTTCTACTGGTGACTTTTTTTCACTTGGCCTGTAAACCAAATTGCACGAAATTTTAAATTTTTTTATTTATTTATTAAATATATTTTACCAGGATGGATACATTGAGATTTCTCTCGTTTTCAAGTATGTCCTGGGTCCACAAAAAATTGCATTGTTATAATAGGATATAATATTGCAAAAATACAATATACAAACTATATATATATATATATATATATATATATATATATATATACACACACACATATCTAAATTTAATACATAACAGGTAATACATATATTCAACCATGACAGGTGCATTCTGTGCTGAGGTATAGTGCCATAGATTTCTTAAAAGATTTTCGATTGAATGAAGATTTGACTGTGTCCCTGAGGTTATTCCATAATTGGAAAAGGAGGATCGAGCCACTTTATTTTTGTATTGCAGTATGCTAAATATCGTGGATTAAAGTAATTACATTCTAGTACAAAGTGGCAGAACGAATTATATAACGTATAATACACTAACTTTTCCAAGATTTTTGACAATACAGGGAGCAATGATATCGGGCAATAGATAGATACCAAACTATTGTCACCACTTTCATGGATAGGTACAACTTTTGCAGTCTTCCAAAGTTTGGGTATGTATCCTGAAACCGGGGATTCATTGATAAGGGTAGTGACAGGTTTAGCAATTGTTGGCACACTGAGCTTAAGCAACATTGCTGGAAATTGATCTGGTCCACACTGGTTTTTCATTTTTAAATTATTAAGATGTTTATTAATGACACTAACAGGTACAGGTCTAAAAATTGAATTTCTCTATATGAGGATTTTGAATATTTGGCAGGGTCTGATATTTATTTGCGGTCAGAAATTAGTGTCATTTGTTATCTTAGCAACCAGGGTGGTAGCACATCCAACAAAGTAATTATTAAAGGCGTTCGCTACATTTAGGGGATGTTGCAATGTTTGGTTGTCTATTTTGATAGTGGAGGCTTGGGAGTGGATTGTATGCTATTTGTAATTTTCCAGAAATTTCTGGGGTTTGATAGGTTTGTTGTTCAAATTTTCACTGAAACATTGGGCCTTTGCCATTTTTGTTTGTTTTGTGCATGCATTTCGCCATTGTCTGTAAGTACAGTGATCGTTCCTGTCGGCCGCACGGTGCCCCCTGCTCCATGGCGCCCTGTGTGGCCGACACCTCGCACACCCCTAAGGCCTGCCCTGAGTACACTAGACAGGGGTCACTGAAACTGTTAGTTTAAAACATTAATACCCCTGTATTGCAATGGTGGAGTCTGGTATTTTAGTCGTTAACCATGATTCAGAGGGCACAATGATTTTTGGTTTGTAATGGGAACACCAGGCTTGCAGTGCATCCCGTTTAGGGAGTAAACTGCAGATGTTGCAGTGCACAAAAGAGAGTGGGGAGATTAGGACTAGAATTAGCTGGGGGATCAGAGTTAGACTCCACATCATTTGCAAGGGCAAGTAACATAAGGAATAGGAATTTGGACATAATTTTTGTTTGGCCATGTTGTGAATGGGATAATTTATAATTTTGTGAGGTGGGGGTAGGAGGGCTATTTTTTTTTATAACTCTCCACCAGCACTAAGCAGATAAGTTACAGCAACAGAGCAGGCCATGGTGTACTGCAAAACATATAGATAATATTCATTTGATGTATATGTATATATTTTGCAGTACACTGGATGGACCATTTTTATGCCTTTTTAGTTTGCCTGATTAATTTTCCCGAATCATTTTACATTAACTAAGTTTGATAAGACAAACAAATATATGTCTGAAATTAAGCCGTCCCAAAAATTGTTTTGTTTTTTTTCCGGCAAAATTGTTAGGCCGCAATTAATTTTTTCAGCAAGCACTAACCTAGGTTTTTCTCTCCTAAGATGCAGAGAGAACTCACTACAGGAGACATTTTCCCCAACAAGTTTCAACTAGTCACAGGAAAGTATAACCACTGGCATGCTCTTACTGTGCTTTTTTGTGACTGTTTCTGGAGTCCCTGAAAGTGGGACACCAGAGAAAAACCCAGAACATCATGAAACGGATCCCAAATTGTAACATTTATAAAGGATTGGAATATGATTATTTGAGTTTACATTCATTTTATAAGTCCCTATTTTTCGCTCGTTAATAAGTGAGAGAATAATTCCTGCATGGACTGAATTACATGCCTTTACTGTCCCTAATATAACACTTTCAGATGATAAATGTATAATTCTCTCTTCCTAAGGTCTCAAGAGACAGCCTTGTATCTACATTGCCGCCCTGTTGATTCAACAAATCTGCAGAGAATTGCTGATATCAGCCTTCACTATATTTGTATAATGAGACGTCTCTTTCACAGAGTAAACAATCCTGAATTTTGTAGCTGTTCCTCATAATTAAGATGTTCTTTTCTCTATTTAGTTTGATTGCTTGTCTCAAAGTTATTTTCAGCCCCATTATGTCAGTTTGAGAGCTAGTTCGAAATATACAGTGCACACCATAGATTGCAGGTGTGATGTTAGCATTGATTTAAAAAGGGTAAAAATATAAACACTCCTTTCAGTCTGCCATTGTTTTACATGCAGAGCAGGGTGTGTTTTACAAACATATTCTGATGCTAAATATCAAATAAATGTAGTTTAATCACTAAACTGGCATTTGTGGGGAACAAGAAAACAGAATTACATTTTTTTAGGTGAAAATAGTTCAATCAGAAAAATGATTAAACTCAACCTATCACAGCCAGTTTTTCTCCTTAGTCCAGATAACTTTTGGAACTCATACTCTTGTGTAATCTAAAATAATCTAGTATCTACATTCATCCAAAACTTTTTTTTTTTTCTATTGGTAAATTGTTATGTATATAAGCTGACAATTTTAATTGACCTCATCAAAGAAAAACTACTTAAGGAACCCAAACGGAACACTGTATCTCCCCTCAAGTTAAATAAAACCGCAGTACCTTTATTTCTTCATTTTAAAAAGACATGAGCTTAAGATCTAAGGGGAGACCACCACACTGGGAAGCCGGGACCAATTTCTTACAAGTTACGTGCATTTGGCACTTTGAGATCTGGGCACACCTGACGTACGTCTTATGCCCACCTATGAACTGGCCTATTGTGTTTCTGCTATCTATAAAATAGATAGATACAAGATAAAAGGTACCCATCGCTGATTTTCAATAATCGTGAGCTTTTGGGTGTTATAGAATGACATACATTTACAAAAAGCCTGAAAAAGTAATAGTATCAATATAGAAAATTCATGCACTTTACAATGGGACTTCCATATATCATTTCTGTTTTTTTTTACATTAAAACTTAATTGGGATTAAAAAGGAATAGCGAGACACATTCTCAGAAACACGAAGGTGTGATCACACTCAAGGTGAGGCATATTTATTTTTAATTTATTGGTGAGCAGAAAAGAGAAAATTAACTTTAAAAAAAACATTGCACAATTCAGAACGATATTTATTGGTTTCTCACTGACAGGTGCATTTTTATTTTAACTTAGCTTTAAATTTTGTATCTGCTGAAAGGAATTTGGAAGCTGTCCTTGAATACTCCTCTAGCCAGAGAACATCTGGATTTTTGCAAAGCTGACTCCCTCGACTTCCAGTTATTTGTCTGTGCATTAACTCTCTCCGCACCTTCCTCTGTTTAAAGAAACGGCAATGATTTAAAAAAAAAAAACAGCAACATTGCAAACACATAAAATTATTGATTGTTATGCCAGATAAAAGGCAAGTAGCCCATACAGTTTGTTAAACTGGAAGCACAGGTGTTATTATAATTCTCACACTTTAAGCCAAAATAGAAAAATAGAAGCTGCATAATTTTCATCTACGTTGACCTAAATTTGTATATTCCCTGGCCAATTTCTGACAAATCACAGCTTAGTGAATATCGCTCGCATCATTTTATCTCATAGTGCTGATTTTAATGTAGATACATTTACAATAGAAAACTGATTTCAGCTCTCTGGAGTGACATGTAGCCCTCCAAATCAAACGTAAACATGATAAATAACAATTACCACCCTTGCAATGTTTTACAGATTCTGTGTGTAAATGCCATAGAACTTTGAGCTTGTTGGAGGTCCTATTCAGTATTTCCAGGTAAGAGTCGGAATATAGAACACCCAGACAGACATTGAAATGTCCTGCTACTAGACATGAAAGTAAGTCGCATATACACACACTCAGCATGTAGCAAAATAATTTAGGAAAATATTCAGTATCCTAATAATTCCATTCCACATACTATTCTGGATGTTCTAGATGCTAAACCAGTACTTTATAGGCAGTGGCAAGGCTTGACATTTTTTCACACGAGCAGAGACTCAGTTGAGCGGCCTCCCTTATCTTTCTTTTCTAGTGTAAAAACCTGGTGCATGTTGGGAACAGTGATATCCCAGCATTGCCTGCCTGCTAACCTTCCCGCCAGCCACTGCAGTTTCTAAAGCGATTGTGTTGCGTGTAAGGGATGTTGCTTGTGGTCTTTGTGTGTTGTGTTCATGGTGAGGTTGTGTTTCATATGTAGGAGGTTACTGTGTATGGGGATGACTATCTTCAGGGGGTGACTGTGATAGGCTGATTGGGGTAGTGACTGTGGCAGGGTGAGGGGGGTAAGTGTGATGGGGTGAGTGTGATAGAGTTAGAGGGTGGGTTTGACAGCATTATGGGGGTGAGAGTTAGTGAGTGGGTGTGTGAGTGTGAAACAGTTATAGCGTGAGTTTGACATGATTATGGGGGTGAGGGTATGAGTTGGTGAGTGGGTGGAGTGGGTGGGTGGGTGAGTGTGACAGAATTGATGGGTGAGTGTAACAGGTTGAAGGGTTGAGTGTGACAGGATGTGTGGCAAGGTGAAGGGTGGTGTGTGACTATGATGGGGTGCTGAGTGTGACAGGGTTAGGGAGGTGAGTGTGAGAGTTAAAGGTCAGGTAAGTAACACGCAGTAAGGGAGTGAATGTGATAAGTTGGGGAGGTGAGTGTGATAGGGAGTGACAGGGTGTGAAGGTGAGTGTGACAGAGTGAGGGGGAGTGTGACAGGATGAGGGGGGGGAGTGTGACAGGGTGTGGGGGAGTGTGACAGGGTGTGGGAGTGAGAGTGACAGGATGTGGGTGAGTTTTGACAGGGTGTGGGTGAGTTTTGACAGGGTCAGGTGGTGAGTATGACAAGGTGTGGGTGGGTTTTGACAGGGGGAGGTGGTGAGTATGACAGGGTGTGGAGGTTAGTTTTGACAGGATGAGGGGGTGAGTATGACAAGGTGTGGGTGAGTTTTGACAGGGTGAGGGGGTGAGTGTGACAGGGTGAGGGGGTTTCACCTGTAGCTCAAACTATCCCCAGCCTTCAGTGAGGGCATCTCACAGTTTCTCCATTTTAAATGCAGCCAGTCAGTGTATGTGACAAGTATCTAGAAAGCTTCCTTCTCTGGAGTTCTAAATAGGAACAGAGATTAATTTTTTTGTGATCTCTGAGAGTTTCCATGGTAGTTTTCATATAGCACAGACCTACCATTTATACATTCATCTGAGTTCAAACCATAAATGAAAGATATTATTTCTCCTGTATAAGCAAGTAGTAACAATATATATAAAAGCTTCTCTTATCATTACACAAGGGTTTGGGGGTTTATAAACAGACAATTCTAGGAGATTCTAAAACAGATTTACTAAATTTAACTAAAAGAGCTGAGTTTCAATGTATTTATTTTTTAAACTTCTAATTGGAGTATGGCTATTGTGGATTAACTGTGGCAGTTTTTAAACCACAGTTTATGACATAATAAATGAGGTTCTAATTAACAGTAGCAGCCAGTTTCTATTACCCCTTTGACTGAAACTTTTTTTTTTTTTGCAAAAGACAAAATATTAAACCCAAACATATATACAAATAAATAAATACTTTGCAGGCATTAACCTGTCGATACATTGTTTTCTTGTAACGCCTTCATGACAGATAGTGTGCCACAAATTGTCTTTATTGGTTTATGTGCTAGAGCATGCCTCAGGTGAGTGGTCCACTGTGGCTCAGGTCCGGCCCCCTTGTACACGGGGCCCCCTGTGCCCCTATCGACATTGGTTTGGTACAAAGGTGATGTTGTTAAAGAACTTATAGAGAGAGTAGTAACGAACAAGAAAAATATGGGATAATAGAAATAGGGGAGAATAAAGCAAAGGTAAAGCTGGGTACGTGTGTAACTTGCCTACAGCCCAGGCGTGTGTAGGTGGGGTATGTACCCCCATGCCTACTTGTCTGTTATCAGATTATATGTATGTTGCAGCAGCGCTGATAGATATGCGGTAGAGATGCATGTGAGTCCGGATTTCTAGATATTCTGCATGTGGATAGGGTATTCAATATATGGGGCGGTAGGACTGCAGGTTGTTGTTGGTGGGCTGCTAATGTTGAGTACTGTAGTTAAGTGCTAGTTGTGTAAAAACCTTGTATCTTTCCCTTGCCTGGGGTCTGTGGGCACCTCAATGCTCCACAGCCCTCATGGGGGACTATCAATTCCCGGGTCTCCCGGGGGTGCCCAACGCTGTCTCCGACCTGTCTTGTGGCCATGTCCAACCTAATTTGTGTATTTGCCATGGTCTTGAATGCACAATTCAGGGTTTTGTCAAATGTAATAAAGTATCCTTAATTTGAAATGTTATTTTTCGCCATCCCAAACATTTAAACGTCAAGGTCAGTCTCCACGCTAACAGATTGTTTTGTTACACTTATGTTCCAAAATATTTTCTTTTTTTGTTTTATGCAAGTGAAAAGTCAAGATTCCGGACTGTGAAATATATGTATTGGTGTACTTTTATACAAAATATCAACCTTGCATATTTGTACAAAGTCGAGGGCATGCGTGTTTGTAATATGAATTGTCTGTCTGAATGTACAATCGTATCATACAAATAATCCTTTCATTATGTATAAACTGACTAGACAATATATAGAATCCCTAAATGTAATCTTAATCATGCGTGCATTATAATGTATACTATTACATAATATTTTTAGGGGTCATTCAGATTGTGGACTGGATTCAGAGTAAGGGTGTATTAGACAAGGTGAATTAGCTCTTTTGCCATAGACCTCAATGGAGAAATTCATATTCAGTTAGCCCTGTGCCTCTATTCATAATAAATGGACAGTTATAGTGATTTGTAAACTGATTCACATTTTTAGGCCAAAAACATGTTAAAATTGTTCACTAAAGTCCGCATGTACTGCAGATTTGCAAAAGGTGGTGAAACTCATGACATTTACATAGGATTTACATATTTACTAAAGAAAAATCCAGTAGGTATATGCTAAATGGTTTTCATTGAATAAGCGCATCTTATTTGGTTCGCCTATTTCGAATAAAGAAATTAATTTCTACCAGGTCTACTCAGAACACAAGCAGTACGCGGCAATAAATTGATCTGCTACTTAAAGGCTAACCTATCAAAATTTATCAAAACTAAAGAATTTGTAGTGATATATAGAACTACATGTGTGTAAAACACAAAGCTGCTATGTCACTATAATACGATTAACTACCAAATAGTTACAAAAATATAACATATAATACTGCCAAGGTGTAATGGCACAATGTAAAATATGCACAATGTATACTTATGTACTTTCAAATGTGTTGTTACTTTAAAGGGTCACTCCAGTCTCCCAGATAACTTTAGCTTGCTGAAAAGATTTCTGTGTGAAAAGCTTTCTGTACTTTTTTGCAAAAAGTGCAGATTTCAATAGAAATTGACACTTTTGTAAATTAATCTGGTTACACCACCTTGGCTTTTAAGCAGACAACAGGTAATGTTACTCCCTGGTTTCATTAGCTCAATGCAGCTGACATCAAGAGGCAGCAATTGCCCAGAGCACCTGACTTACAAAGACTTCTCTTTGATCTGTATTGGGAAGAGCTTGCAAAGGCTGCAGACAACAGAATTGCAGGTTCTGCAAGCTGATTTTAGATATAACTCAAATGGAAAAATACATAATTAAATGCATGCAAGCTTTTATTTGGGGTGTATCCACTAAACAGTGATTATTATTTATTTTGGATTTGGGAATAGGAGTGTTCCTTTAACAACTGAGAGATAAATCAAACCTCAATCTGTGTCTGTTTGTGCAACAAATATATATATATATTTTATGTGACTTACTAGTAAAAATGTAAACCCATATATTGTAGTTTAAAGATACACTACTAGGAGTATTATTGCTGTGGATCCCTGTTATAAACTCAGATACAACCAACAATATGGAGCTCCTAGAAAACAGGGACAGTGGGGTAGAGGTATTTTGACCCAAATTAGGGACTGTCCCTCCTACATAGGGACACTTGTGAACAGGCATAGACTTGCCATTGGGCAAACCTGGTAAGTGCCCGGTGGGCAGCGGTGTCCATGGGCCATCAAAGGATCTCCCCTGTCGGCCCCTATTTAAGTGCCAGCCTTGTTGTGTGCCTTCATAGACCTGTTCAAATGGAAAGGGGACAGGGTATGTTAAACCTAATTTAAAGTCAAGTGTTAAAGAGATTGTATTTGATGATACAGGTGAGAATGTGGAAGCCTTATGGATAGAAATATGAGTAGGAGGAAACAGAGGATATCCATCAATAGTAGGAATTTGTTACAGCTCCAAACCAACATTGATGTGGAAGAGCAACTGCATTCTCAAATTAATAAGGCTGCACAAATGCATAATTTGTTAATCATGGGAGATTTTATTTATCCAGACACTGATTGAGCCAGAGTGTCTAGTAATGCAGTTACGGGAAACAGGCTTTTGAACCTGATAAACGATAACTTCATATCTCAATTAGTAGAAGCACCAACTAGAAGAGATGCTCGTCTGGATTTTTGTCATAACTAGAAACATATTTATTTATTTATAAAATATTTTACCAGGAAAGATACATTGAGATTTCTCTCGTTTTCAAGTATGTCCTGGGTAAACATAGAATGGGATGGCAGAAAAGAACCATTCAGCCCATCTAGTCTGCCCAATTTTCTAAATACTTTCATTAGTCCCTGCCCTTATTTTATAGCTAGGATAGCCTTATGCCTATCCCACGCATGCTTAAACTCCTTTACTGTGTTAACCTCTACCACTTCAGCTGGAAGGCTATTCCATGCATCCACTACCCTCTCAGTAAAGTAATACTTCCTGATATTATTTTTAAACCTTTGTCCCTCTAATTTAAGACTATGTCCTCTTGTTGTGGTAGTTTTTCTTCTTTTAAATATTGTCTCCTCCTTTACTGTGTTGGTTCCCTTTATGTATTTAAATGTTTCTATCATATCCCCCCTGTCTCGTCTTTCCTTCAAACAATGCATGTTAAGATCCTTTAACCTTTCATTGTAAGTTTTATCCTGCAATCCATGAACTATCCATAACTAATAATGTTGACTTATTTTCAAACATTGAAGTTAGGGAGTCCTTTGGAAATAGTGACCATATTATGGTATAATTTGAGATTAACCCCCAAAAAAATTATTTATATGGACTGTACAAAAACACTTAATTTTAAAAAGGCTAAATTCACTAGGGTAATGGCATCTTTACAACTAATTGATGAGCAGGAAATATTCACCAGCAAAAGCACAGATGATAAATGGAAGGTCTTTTAAACAAAGTCTACAAAAGTTAATTTCTCAATAAATACCATTGGGAAAACAAATATTAAAGAAGCTAATTAAAACCAATGTAGTTTCGTACAAGGGTCAGTCAAATGATAAAAGATAAGAACAGGTAATTCAAAACATTTAAATCAGAGGGTTCGATTGCATCCGATAACAAATGTAAGCATGCCAATAGGGTTTGAACATGGGCTTATCTTGAAAATGAAAAGCCCATAGCCAAAAAGAGCAATATCAACCCCAAAAAGCGTTGGTCCATTAGAAAGTGAGGTGATATATGATAACACCATACAAATATATGCAGGGTCAGTACAAACCGCTATGTGCTAACCTGTTTATTGGCAGGAATCTCAATAGGTCACCCATAGACTGGAAGAAAGGCATTTTTACTTACAGCAGAGGAAAGTATTTTTTACAGTAATATTTTCTTTGATACTTTTTTGCATAAACAGTATATTCAAGGATATAATTGATATGTGTGTAAATGGGTTGTTGATCCAAGGAGAAATCTGATTGCCATTATAGAGCAAAGAAGGAACTATTTTCCCTTTTTCTGGCATAATTAGAAATGGTCTTCTTTTGGATAAACAGCATAAAAGAAGGGGCTTCACAGCTGAACTATATGGACTTTAGACTTTTTTCAGCCTAGACACTATATATAATGTAATGTGACGCAGAAGCTCATTGGAAAGCATTGAATTCATAGACTTCCTATGGAGAAGCTTGGATACCTGAGGAGCGTTTGCGACACATCCACATCAGGTCCCCACTGCTACTCTAGCATTATATTGGACCATTGCTGGAGGAGGCCATGCCTCCTTGATGGCGTCTTGGGAGGCAGAGAGATCAGAAGCGCCGAGGGAGCCGCGGCACTAGATAAAGGTGAGTCAAATCATTATTTTATTAATTTTGTAACTAATGGGGGGGATGGGCACTAAACTAGATAGGGACAGGGACACTATAGTGTTAGGATTACAGGTTTGGATTCCTAACACTATAGTGTTCCTTTAATGGCCCTAAAACAGGATTCTTATGCCATAATTTGCTCTGAAACCTCTCTGCACAGCATGATCATTCTGATTATACAAGATTGTGGACGATAAGGACGAAGTGAGACTTATCATAAAATTCCAAGTAAAGGGAAAACAGGCCCTGGGGATTCCATTGGTTTTTGTCATAGCAATTGAAAATGGTTTGACAAGAATCCAAGGAAATGAATCAAAGCATCATAACCATTAAAATAAGCTGTTGATAATAACGGTGCTTGAAGTCCTCTTAATTAATGAAAGCTGTAAAGAGCTCTCCTGCTTTGTTCCTTAGAATGTCTCCCGTGTCTGTCTTGCTGCCCAGAGAATGCTAATTGCTGACATAATATAAAAAGTTACTGTGGCCAATACAGTAGTCATAGCAAATCTTGCAATACCAGTGTCAGTGTACTTTATGTTTGTTAAATAAGGAAATGGTTCAGACGATGTAATTGCACATGTAACATTTCATTGCAGGTGTATCAGTGCATTGGATCCAGACATTTCCTTTATTCATGTCTATTTCCTGTGTCTATAAACAAATCACTATGGCCATGCAAAGTTGTATCAATTGCATTTAGCTCAAGTGACAAATTTGTCCATTGGCACTCTCCTCCCCAGAAATGCAAAAAAAGAAGGAATGTTCAAAACACCACAGCCACCATGGCTAGTTTCAGTGGTTATGGTGCACTTAGCTTGTGCATGCATAGTTGCTCCATTTTTTGGCAAACAATGGTTTAACACTGAATGAAAGCCCTTCACTGTCCACTGACTGGTACCTCCCTGCTGCTCAAGTTAATGAAAAATTGCATTAGCCCCAGTAGCAATGGGCAGAAATTATAGACCAAGAGCATCAGTTGAGCATCCTCAGCTTATTAGTACATGCCCCATGCCACTAAGGTCTACAGGCCGAAAGATTGTATTTTTATTTTGTGATCCTTTTTCGAATAAACCTACATTTTAGCATCTACCCTTTTAAATGGTCCTCCACCACGGTGTCTCAGGCAAGGCATTGGACGGGACTTTTATTTCCCCAGAGTGCAACACCCTATTGTTTATTTTATCTTCATAGCTGTAACATGTCACATGTAGTATATTTCTGTCATTAAAATGATTACTGTACTTTGTAATTAATTATTTTTTGCTAGATGTATGCACCACGCATGTTTCACACCTCTCAAGTATAGCCGGTCGCTGTGAATGTGACATTATAAAGCCCCTGTTTGAAAGTTAACTTAACTTAAGATGAAATTTCCTTCTGGAAAGCAAACAGTTCATTTAAAAATATATGTATTGCTAAAGGGGAATATCCAAGTTGTGTAACAGTTGCTGGCTCTGAAATTTTGCTTCATTAAGACTCTTGTAGCAATAAATCTCATCATTGTCCTACAAAAAAAAAAAAATATCACGAAACATTCCAACACAAACGTATTCTGAAGTCATTCAAAGCACTGATAGTTCTGTTTATCTGGACGGGCTGACAAATAGGAAATAATTCTCTGATAGAGTGGTGTGAGATAAAGCAGGTGTCGTCTGTGTACATATTTTCTCAACCCCAATTAAAGCTAGATTGGCAGGGAGCATATCACTCGACTGCTGTGTGAATGTCTGGCCTTGGAACTGCATGCATTTCAGAGTAAAAATAAAAACAGAAATTAAATTAATCACAGGGATAAATTGTTAATATTTCTATTATTTAATAATGCTACAAAATATGATACTAATATTAACCTGTGAATTGCCACGGTGTGCCAAGAAATGTATCCAAACACATGGGACAAACACAGAGATATGGAAATAAATAACAGTACAAAGATAGAGAGAATGAGAGAGACTACAGGAGGGGTATATTCCCTAAATCAGCTTTGATGGAAAACCAACATTTATAACGTTTAGTCTAAAGTAGAAGAGTGTAAAAATAGGTGAGTTGAATTTCTCCAGTTCAGCTACTTTGGCCTAAATTTGCTATTCCTTTGGTAATCTTCTACAACAGGGGTGGCCAAACATTATCCACATAGGATATACTTTTTTGTAGCCTGTCTCACAAGCTCTGCCCCTATTTCAGTTCTCCATTTCCGAGATGCTGGGCTGAGGGGTACATTTCCGAGATGAGTTTTTATGGGGTACATTTCTGTGGAGTGTCAGTGAGTGTTTATGGGGTACATTTCTGTGGAGTGTCAGTGAATGTTTAAGGGGTACATTTCTTTGGAGTGTCAGTGAGTGTTTGTGGGGTACATTTTATGTGGAGTGTCAGTGAGCGAGTGCGGGGTACATTTTATGTGGAGTGTCTGTGAGCGAGTGTGAGGTACATTTCTCTGGAGTGTCAGTGAGTGTTTATGGGGTACATTTCTCTGAAGTGTCAGTGAGTGTTTATGGAGTGCATTTCTGTGGAGTGTCAGTGAATGTTTGTGGGGTACATCTCTGTGGAGTGTCAGTGAGTGTCTATGGGGCGCATTTTTTGGGAGTGTCTGTGTGCATGCATTTTGAGTGTAGTGTGCGGGCAGTAGGATATCTGTATGGGGTGAAGTGTGTGTAAAACCATTTTTCAATTCTCCCCCCTTCAGTCTGCATCCTCCCACAATTTGCTTCTCTCCTCATCCCCTTCTACCTCACCACTATTTTTGCTTGCCAATTATAACTCATATATTGATCTTAACATGTATAGCTTGGAGGAAAGACGAGACAGAGGGGAAATGATAGAAACATTTAAATACATAAAGGGAATCAACACAGTAAAGGAAGAGACTATATTTAAAAGAAGAAAACAAGAGGACATAGTCTTAAATTAGAGGGGCAAAGGTTTAAAAATAATTTCAGGAAGTATTACTTTACTGAGAGGGTGGTGGATGCATGGAATAGCCTTCCAGCTGAAGTTGTAGAGGTTAACACAGTGAAGCAGTTTAACCATGTGTGGGATAGGTATAGGGCTATCCTAGCTGTAAGATAAGGCCAGGGACTAATGAAAGGATTTAGAAAATTGGGCAGATTAGATGGGCCGAATGGTTGTTATCTGCTGTTTCATTCTATGTTTCTATATTAATTACTATACCCTACTTCTTTTACTGTGTAATGTGGCCAAGTTGTGCAGGGTTGGCCTGCTTTCCTTGCCAGGCTCTCCCCTCTGCCCAGTGATGGAACTGATTAACAAAGGCAGACAGACACACACACATACAGATATCGACATACAGTTGTACAGACACAGACATAAAGGCAGAGCCAGCCACAGTCAAACCGACAGTGACAGTGGTGTACATACCAGGGTCGCAGGGGTCGCGGCTGCCACTGCGACCCGGTGTGTACCCACTGGGCCAGCCTCTTCCCCTGTCACCCCACGGCCGGTCCTGCGGGCGCGCAAGGAAGCACTCCCCTGAGTGCTTCCTCTTCAGCTCCCTCGCGCGCCGCGTACTGATAGCGGAGCCGGAAGATGACGTCATCTTCCGGCGCCGCCATCCCTATGCGGCGCGCGAGGGAGCTGAAGAGGAAGAACTCAGGGGAGAGTGCTCCCTCACGCACGCGCCAGCCTGCCCCCCACCCACCAGGTGACTGGCTGCCCAGGATCCCAGCAGCACCACTGGACCCCAGGGAATCCCCCCAGCACTCCAAAAGGTAAGGAGGCTTGGGGAATGCATTTAAAAATAAACATGTGTGAGTGTTAGTGTGAATGTTAGTTTGTGTGAGTGTGTGTGAGTGTGTTAGTGTGAGTGTGTTAGTGTGAGAGTGTTAGAGTGTGTGTGTCTGCTAGTGAGTGTCAGTGAGTGTGTTACTGTGTGTTACTGAGTGTGTTTGTGTGTGTGTTAGTGAGTCTGTTTGATGTCTGTTAGTGAGTGTGTGTTTGTCAATGAGAGTATGTTTTGTAAGTGAGTGTGTATGTATGTCTGTCGCTGAGTGTGTCTCTGTCAGTAAATGTGTGTGTCTGTTAGCTAGTGTGTATGCGTCTATTCGTGATAGTGTGTGTGTGTGTGTGTCGTTAGCACTTACCTTTCTCCAGCGCTGGACTCCCTTGGCGCTGGGGATCCCTCCACCTCTCAGCTCCGAATCAAGAGCCGCGCGCGCATTCAAACCGCCCATAGGAAAGCATTACTCAATGCTTTCCTATGGACATTCAGTGTCTTAGAATCACGGAAGCTCCTCTAGCGGCTGTCAGTGAGACAGCCACAAGAGGCTGGATTAACCCTCAGTGAAACATAGCAGTTTCTCTGAAACTTCTATGTTTTCAGCTGCAGGGTTTAAACTAGAGGGACCTGACAACCAGACCACTTCATTGAGTTGATGTGATATGGGTCTGTAGTGGTCCTTTAAGTGTGTGTGTGCATCTGCATGCACTGGCGTACATACCACAGTCACAGGGGTTGCAGCCCTGCAACCCCTGCGACCAGGTGCCCGCCGCCATGTGTTGTGGTCCCGGCCCACACAGAGTAGGCGTGGGGGTGAGGGGGCCCACGGATCAATTTTCGCACCGGGGCCCCATGGGTCATGTGTACGCCACTGGACAGTGACATACAGGCATAAAGTCAAACACAATTATACAGACACAGACATTCCGTTACAAACACATTGAAACATTGACACACTGTGTCTGCTTTATTTAAAGGTTTTATCCTTTCCTACATCCTGCCTCTGACCAGGGAGGGGGACAATACATTACCTGGTGGTATCTACAGGTTGCAAGCTCTTCTCACAAAACCTTGCCTTGTGCAGTGTCAGAGCTTTGCAACAGAAATACTCTGACACCTGACATCTTGCAAGAGCGGACCCGGCAGAGGTGCAGATAGAGAGTATGCCGGGCTCTGTCTCCAGCTATAGGAGCTTGCAAAGGATCGGCGAAGCCACCAGGCTTGGCTTTAGTCGCTGCCATTGAACGCAATCTACCGCAATCTACTATCTATCAGCTCTCTCAGATATGGAATACCGAGATAGTGTTTGCCAACCCCAGCTCTACTAAATCCCAACTGAATGAATAACTGAAAGAACAAACCCCATTCTTTTACATCCTTTTTCATGATCAGACTGGACACATCAATGCTAACCGTAAATGTGTATTTTTAATCACTAAACTCAGAATTCAAATGGAATTCAGAATTAATTAAAATTTTAAGGCGAAGCAGTCAAATTGGAAGAATAGCTAACTTCAAGAATGTTTCTAGTTCGTCGATTTTTACTTTCAATTTAGAACTCACTTAGAATTCCGTTTGAGTCCTCACTGGCAAATAACTCTATAAGTGTATTTATTATAACATTATTCTGTAGTGTTGCAAAACTCAAGACCAGTTATTCTGTCTCTTCTAAACAACGAGTTCCTTCTCCATCTCATTTCAATGTTTTGACTTGATTCAAGGACTCGTGGTCATGGAAATTGTAGTTTTGGCACAAAATATAACAATTCACACACTTTGTGCACTGACTTCATGCAAATAGAGAATGGAATGGAAGGAGAAGAGAAATTACTTGTAAACCAAAGATATTTAAATATTATTTTATGGACGTTGACTTATCTGAGGGATAGTAGAAATGATATAGCCCCAACATATTCTGCATCAATTTATGATTATAGAAAGGGGAAAATGTGATGAAAGACCTGCTCAAACCACATTACAATCTATAGATTTAAGGTATTCATATAACCAGGGGTCAAAATATATATATACAACACACGTGCTCACTAAAGTGGGTAAAACAATATAGAATTTACCCTTATGTTATAATAGATTGTAAGAAGCTTCCTTGGGTCTTCTTTAAGTAAACATACAGAAAAATATAATCTAAAAATGGGGATAAAAGTAACAAATAATGGTGCAGTGTATAAAAACACCAAAAAGTGCTAGAGGCTAAAATGCACTCACAGGATGGTTATTGATTGCAGGCATATATGTAATTAAAGATGAAAGGAGCTTGATACTCTTCTCTCTTGTCCTTAAGAGGGGTTAAGAGAGAGACACAAACATAGTGCACCAATAAAATAATTTCTTAAAGATTTATTTAGATTGCACTCACAGAATATATGTATAAATCCAGCATGTCACAATTTCTATCCTTCTAGACTACAGACTTGAATGAAATCCCTAAGGAACGGGAACAGATTTTGACGTAGCCAAATAAAAACAAAATTACAAATAAACAGAAAATTAAAAAATAAAAACTAGTTGAGGCTAGTTAAAAGTGCTGTATGAATCTCTCTGCCCTATGCGTTTCGTCCTAAGTCGGACTTCGTCAGGGGAAATTGAAGGTATAACCTGACCTGGGGACTCTATACATCAACTTTATGCCCTTATTAGGATTTTAATTTGAGATCATCCAATAAAAAGTATTTTTAAATATACATTGGGCTATTGGTTCCTGCCAGTAGGAGTGTAGTCCTGAACTACACAACATGCTGAAAACGAGCCTATTTATGGCTCCATCCTTGTGAGTATAACACACTATTACTATATATAAGATTGTTGGCTTCAGGCAATATTGCACCATCTATATGCTTTGTTTAAGTCCTAGCTGACATCGTGCAAAACCATCTAATTTGAAGAAAGGGAAGGTCGCCTTTACGGACCTGTGAGCGTTTTATCCCTGAGCTTGGTGGATAGCTCAGGAGAATGTGAGTGGTTTCTTTATGCATAGCTATAAAAGTTGGAACATATAACAGTGTCACACTATGGGAGTTTAATTTCATTTTTTAGGTATTTACCATCAAGAATATACTATTGCTACTGTGTCCATTTTGGAAGAACACTCCTTCCGCTCTTGAGGAAATAATCTGTGTGTAGCGCTACACCTTTTTGTATTTGGTTTATATAGTTAGTGTATGTGGAAAGATTACACTTGGTGTCATAGCAGCTATTTGTGTGAATATTGGTGGATAACACTGCTAATTTCTAGTTGAATTTAAGCACTGGTATATACCCTTTTTTCGTTGTTAGTATAACCTGATCTTCTCCGTTCGTCTTTTGAAGGTGGTTTCGCGCCTTTCCGTCATGCCTGCAGTCAATCAGACGGCGATGTTAAAAATAAATTCACCTGGGTGTCTTCGTTCCTGTATTTACCTTCCACGCCTCTTAGTGTTGTGTGTCATTGGGAGAAAACATCCAGTTTCGCGTGGAACGCTCCATGCGTTCCTGGTCGCGAACCGGGAGTAGATTTATAAGTCCAATAAAATAAAGTGATACAATACGATTATGCATATGGACAAAATGTAAAAAAATATCGTTAGCTATACAAAATTTATAGCGGCCATGACAGCCCCCAGTACAGGCAGCTGGGCTGCTGATAATACCCCGGAGCCAGTGATGGTGGAGGGAGAGGTTGCAGACAGGGCTGCATATAACGATAACAAAAATCACTCCTATTCGTATTTTTGGGTAATGTTTTCAAATGTTTTCTTTTTTTTTCACTGTTTAGTAAAATTCCAGAATTTGACTAGAAATTGCAATTCAGGTTCTCACTAAATTATTAATTGGGGTTTGGCAATCATGTATGGGGAGTGGGTATCCCTAGGCTTTGTTTGGGAAGTACAATCCTCCCAGAAAAATGTGCATCCACCAGCATGGCCTTGGAATCCCTCCTTGTTCATATAAAGAGTCCTTTAAACCATTTATAATTATATTAGCAGGGCTCAAAATTTCCACTAGCCATTGGCAAGTGAAAATGTAATCTCCAACAAAAATAAATTTACCTACCAAGCTTTGGCTTGTAGTGGCGAGTAACATTTAAAGCGACACTACACTGTCCAAATGAAAAAAAATGGGAAGATATACCCCGGAGCATATATGCATGTAATTATGCATTTGGGGTAAAAAGCAAAAGCTGCATATCTCTTGTCTGCAGCCTTTGCATCCCCTTAGCTTCTAACCCCTTCTAGACTTTCTGTGGCTGTCCAATCACAGACTTCCCAATGCAACTCAACGAGAAGGCAGGTGCTCGGGGAAATTGCTGCCTCTTGAGTTGAGCTCCACTGAGCCAAGCAACCAGGAAGTAACAGGACTAGTTGCTTGGCTCAGTCAGGGGGGTTCAACAAGATTAAGCCAGGGGGGTTCAACAAGATTAAAATTTAAAAATGCAAATTTCTATGAAAATCTACACCTTTTCTTTTTTTTTTTTTACAAAAATGATATCCTCTTAACTCATAAGTCATTAACCACTTCAGCAAACTAAAGTGGTTTAGGGGTCTGATGTTTCCCTTTAAGGTCTGGCTGGTAGCATAGAAAATCAATTTTAAGCCCTTATTATTAATATTTGTAAAATGGCACTGAATTAAAAAAAAAAATAGTTCACAAATAGTTACCAATGTATTCCTCAGGGCCAGATTACGCATAAGGCGTCATAGGCAGCTGTGTAGGACACAGGGTCAGAATCTGGGCCAGGAGCACCAGCTCTGACTGTGAAGGAGGTCAATCTTGGATCCGCAGGGAGATCGACAAATGTCCCTGCTTGGCTCTGCCCCTCCTCACTACATCAAGGAATCATTTTGGTCTGCACCTCTATCAGGTGCAGAACAGTGAAAGAGCTCCCTTACGATCCCACTTACGTGTTTGCCAAGGTTTACAACCCCCTCCTGTAAGTAGGATGGGGTGGTAAATGAAAAAACAAATGGGGCAAGATGTATAGGGAGGCTTACACATACACTTAGCCTCCTCCCTCAATACATGCAACACTCAGACACCACATATACAACCCTCCCCCCCACACGCCCACATAACACTCAGCCAGCACAAATAACACTTAGCCAGCACATGCAATTACACTTATCATCACCCTCAGCACTCAGCTTCTTCTAACACCCAACTGGCCCCATTCATGGATAAGTGCTCAGTGCTCTAGAAGGAAGCCCCCAATTTGAATGCCTGCCTAGAACCTCTGGTTATCCAGTTTTGATATTCCTGAGTGATTCTTGTGCTATTTAAAAGTTATTTATTTTCATTCAGATTGAATCTTATCTCATTTTCAATTGCAGATAATTGGATTACACATATAAAATCTACTCGAACCCAATATATATATATATATAGTTTTACATGTTGCCACTTTCGATTGGCTATGCAAAAATGTATTCCTACTCTGAATGTAAAAAGGAAGGACTTGGTGTAAGTCTTTCAAAGGAATGTTTAGCTTGTGTAATTGAATGACACATTACTTCGATTCAGCCAATAATTGTCATTCAAATGGGTTTGGGACATTAGAGGGGATTTCTGGAGACAAAAAAAAAAAAAGTTAAGTTCCCCATTTTTCACCATCCCAGTAACAGTGGTTGATTTTTTATTTTTGTTTATTTTATGTGATATTCTAATTGGCCATTAGAATTTTAATTTGAGATCATCCAATAAAAAGTATTTTTAAATATACACTGAGCTATTGGTTCCTGCTAATAGGAGTGTAGTTCTGAACTACACAACATGCTGAAAACGAGCCTATTTATGGCTCCATCCTTGTGAGTATAACACACTATTACTATATATAAGATTGTTGGCTTCAGGCAATATTGCACCATCTATGCTTTGTTTAAGTCCTAGCTGACATCGTGCAAAACCATCTAATTTGAAGAAGGGGAAGGTTGCCTTTACGGACCTGTGAGCATTTTATCCCTGAGCTTGGTGGATAGCTCAGGAGAATGTGAGTGGTTTCTTTATACATACCTGTAAAAGTTGGAGCATATAACAGAGTCACACTATGGGAGTTTAATTTCATTTTTTAGGTATTTACCATCAAGAATATACTATTGCTACTGTGTCCATTTTGGAAGAACACTCCTTCCGCTTTTGAGGAAATAATCTGTGTGTACCGCTACACCTTTTTGTATTTGGTTTATATAGTTGGTGTATGTGGAAAGTTGCCACTTTTGATTGGCTATGCAAAAACGTATTCCTACTTTGAATGTAAAAAGGAAGGACTTGGTGTGAGTCTTTCAAAGGAATGTTTAGCTTGTGTAATTGAATGACACATTACCTCGATTCAGCCAATAATTGTCATTCAAATGGGTTTGGGACATTAGAGGGAATTTCTGGAGACAAAAAAACTAAACAAAGTTAAGTTCCCCATTTTCACCATCCCAGTAACAGTGGTGATTGTAACTGCATACATAAACGCACATTCCAGACTCCTAAATCACGATATCTTGCATAAGTACTTTATGTATGTAGAGTATGTCCTTTTTTTAGTCAATTATAAAACTGGTCCTGTACTGGGGAAGAAGACTTTAGACAAGAGATCTGCTGCTTTTGCAATTCAATGACAAATAATAATAATAATAATAATAATAATAATAATAATAATAACAACAATGTATTAAACCAGGAAAGGTACATTCAGATGCATAATTAATGCATTGCGTGTTTTCACTGTGGGGCTATTAACTAAATATGGATTTTTTTTTTATTATTTGGGCATGGGAGTGTCCATTTAAGTTCATTGTTAAAGGGGTTTATATGCAAGTAAATTATCAAACAATAAATATTTAACAAAATTAGATATATTTAAATTAATTTACTATTGTCTGACAATGGATAGAGTGAAAGTAATGTTTAATTGAAATGTATTATCATATAATAGTGAGAAGAGAATTGTTAGCAAATGCACAATAAAAAATAAGTTACCCTAATACAATATTGTAGTGAAGTCAATAATTATTTTATCACTAGAGAGATTTAGGTACATTACATGCACCGCCCAGAGATTCTAGTTGTATAGTTTGGCAGTAGGTATGTGTGGACAACCACATAATATTTTAGTGTCCTACCTGACTTCCAGCATGCACCTCTTCCTAGTTAGTGGGAATGTCATGCTGTGCAAAGTTAGGGTCATCTAACAGTTATGTGATCACAGGGGCCCGGTCAGCACTGCGACCCTCTAACAGTGTGCCGGGGCCAACGTGAAGATGGCAGCACTGGAAGAAAGTAACAGCCGGTTACTCCCTCCCAGCTAACAAAGAACTGCACAGGAGATGCAGAGAGGAGAGAGAGCCTCTAACTCCCAACAGCGTCAGTCCACCAACAGCACCCCAGGAGAAGCCAACTTCCTGCACCCAAAAGGTAGGAAACAGGAGGTGAGTTTATCTGTGTGTCTGCATGTGTATCTGTGTGTCTATATGTGTATCTGTGAGTCTATATGTGTATCTATGTGTGTGTGTATCTCTAGTCTGCATATCTCTCTTTGTGTGTCTGTATCTGGATGTTTGTACCTATGTATGTATGTATGTATCTTTGTGTGGGTGTGTGTCAATGGTTGCACCTGTGTGATTCTGTATCTGGATGTGTGTCTGTATGTGCATGTGTGTCTGTGTGTGTATGTGTATCAGTGTTTTTGTGTGGCAGTGTATATGTTTATGTGCATATATCTCATTTAAACGCCAACACTACACACAAATACACCCCTATGCATAAAGGTCAACATTACATACAGACACACCCCTACATTCAAAGGCAAACATTACACACAAGTAAATCACTGCTTTCAAATGACAACAGTACATAACAACACACAACACACAACACTGCACATAAACGCATCTCTACATTCACACACACACATACATCATACAAACACATGCTTGCTTTCAAACACTGCTGAGTGCTAAATAAAATCCTGCAAGGACGGGCAAATGGTAGATACCCAGCTGGCAAAGCATTGCAGGAGTTGTGCAACAGATAGGGTCTACCTTTTGGCCACCTTTACTATAGGGAGTGCCTAAAAACATTCTTGCTCCTTCTTTAGTTCCACTACTGGATGCTGTGTGTGTATTGAATGCAGAGTGTGTGTTTGCATCCACTATACACGCAGAATCCACTACACAAACACACACTCTGCATCCACTACACACACAGCATCCACTACACAAACACACACTCTGCATCCACTACACACACAGCATCCACTACACAAACACACACTCTGCATCCACTACACACACAGCATCCACTACACAAACACACACTCTGCATCCACTACACAAACACACACTCTGCATCCACTACACACACAGCATCCACTACACAAACACACACTTTGCATCCACTACACACACAGCATCCACTACAGAAACACACACTCTGCATCCACTACACACACAGCATCCACCACACAAACACACACTCTGCATCCACTACACACACAGCATCCACTACACAAACACACACTCTGCATCCACTACACACACAGCATCCACTACAAACACACACTTTGCATCCACTAAACACACAGCATCCACTACAGAAACACACACTCTGCATCCACTACACACACAGCATCCACTACACAAACACACACTCTGCATTCACTACACACACAGCATCCACTACACAAACACATACTCTGCTTTCACTACACACACAGCATCCACTACACAAACACATACTCTGCATCCACTATACGCACAGCATCAACTACACAGAGTGTGTGTTTGTGTAGTGGATGCTGTGTGTGTAGTGAATGCAGAGTGTGTGTTTGTGTAGTGGATGCTGTATGTGTAGTCAGGGACGTGTCTTACACAAGGCAAACAAGGCATCTTCTTTTGGCGGCACTTTGCAGGGGGCGGCAAAAAAAGCCACCCCCAAACGCCCAGGCAGATCCCTTGCTTGCCTCGTGTCCTGGGGGACTCAAGAGCTGGCCAGGTGGCCACTTTTGAGCCCCCCGAGGCGGGCAGCGGGCAGCAAGGGAGCATACTCACCTTAGCTCTTCCTGCTCAGCTCCCTCCGCGTCGCTTATTGAAGCCGGGAGCTGGAATATGACGTCAGACCGGCTCCTAGCATCACTAAGCGGCGCACGAGGGAGCTGAGCAGGAAGATTAAAGGGGCAGGTAAGCAATCCATTCCAGCTCTCCCAGGGAGGCTGGGTGGATTTAAAATAAAATTTTAAAAATAATAATTTGTGAGTGTTGGTGGAAATGTGTGTGTATGTCTGTGAGTGAATGTGTGTGTGTGTGTGTGTCTGTAAGTGTGTGTATGTGTGTGTGTGTGTGTCTGTAAGTGTGTGTGTCTAAGTGAATGTGTGTGTGTGTGTTTAAGTGAATGTGTATGTGTGTGTGTCTGTAAGTGTGAATGTGTGTGTGTGTGTGTGTGTGTGAGTGAGTGAAAGTGTGTGTGTCGGTCAGTGAGTGTGTTGCGTCTGTCAGTGAGTGTGTGCGTCTGTCAGTGTGTGCGTGCATCTGTCAGTGAGTGCGCCTGTCAGTGAGAGTGTGTCATTAGTGAATGTGTGTGTGTGTCTGTAAGTGTGTGTATGTGTGTGTGTGTCTGTAAGTGTGTGTGTCTAAGTGAATGTGTGTGTGTGTGTTTAAGTGAATGTGTATGTGTGTGTGTCTGTAAGTGTGAATGTGTGTGTGTGTGTGTGTGTGTGAGTGAGTGAAAGTGTGTGTGTCGGTCAGTGAGTGTGTTGCGTCTGTCAGTGAGTGTGTGCGTCTGTCAGTGTGTGCGTGCATCTGTCAGTGAGTGCGCCTGTCAGTGAAAGTGTGTCATTAGTGAATGTGTGTGTGTCGGTCTGTGAGTGTGTATGTGTCGGTCAGTGAGTGCGTGCGTCTGTCAGTGAGTCTGTCAGTGAGTGTGAGTCTGTAAGTGTGTGTCTGAGTGATAGTGTGTGTCTTTCTATCAGTGTGTCAAATCAGTGAGTGTGTGTATGTCGTGGTTTGTCAGTGTATATGAGAGTGTGTGTCTGTCAATGAGTGTGTGCATCTGTCAATGAGTGTGCATCTGTCAATGAGGGTGCGTCTGTCAGTGAGTGAGCATCTGTCAGTCAAAGTGCGGGGTGGGGAAAATTTAAATTAGGGGGTTGCTCGAGCGCCGTCCTGCCTAGAGCAGCACAAATCCAAAATATATCACTATGTTTAGTGGATGCAGAGTGTGTGTTTGTGTAGTGGATGCTGTACGTATAGTGAATGCAGAGTGTGTGTTTGTGTAGTGGATGCTGTACGTTTAGTGAATGCAGAGTGTGTGTTTGTGTAGTGGATGCTGTACGTATAGTGAATGCAGAGTGTGTGTTTGTGTTGTGGATGCTGTGTGTATAGTGAATGCAGAGTATGTGTTTGTGTAGTGGATGCAGTGTGTGTAGTGAATGCAGAGTGTGTGTTTGTGTAGTGGATGCTGTGCGTATAGTGAATGCAGAGTGTGTGTTTGTGTAGTGAATGCTGTGCATATAGTGAATGCAGAGTGTGTGTTTTTGTAGTGGATGCTGTGCGTATAGTGAATGCAGAGTGTGTTATTTGTGTAGTGGATGCTGTGTGTGTGGTGGATGCAGAGTGTATTTGTGTAGTGGATGCTGTGTGTGTTTCTGTAGTGGATGCTGTGTGTGTAGTCAATGCAGAGTGTGTGTTTGTGTAGTGGATGCTGTGTGTGTAGTGGATGCAGAGTGTGTGTTTGTGTAGTGGATGCTGTGTGTGTAGTGAATGTAGAGTGTGTGTTTCTGTAGTGGATGCTGTGTGTGTAGTGAATGCAGAGTGTGTGTTTGTGTAGTGTATGCTGTGTGTGTAGTGAATGCAGAGTGTGTGTTTGTGTAGTGTATGCTGTGTGTGTAGTGGATGCAGAGAGTGTGTTTCTGTAGTGGAGTTAGTGTGTGTGTTTCTGTAGTGGATGCTGTGTGTGTAGTGAATGCTGAGTGTGAGTTTGTGTAGTGGATGCTGTGTGTATAGTAAAGGCAGAGTGTGTGTTTGTGTAGTGGATGCTGTGTGTAGTGAATGCAGAGTGTGTGTTTGTGTAGTGGATGCTGTGTGTGTAGTCGATGCAGAGTGTGTGTTTGTGTATTGGATGCTGTGTGTGTAGTGGATGCAGTGTGTGTGTTTCTGTAGTGGAGTTAGTGTGTGTGTTTTTGTAGTGGATGTTGTGTGTGTAGTCGATGCAGAGTGTGAGTTTGTGTAGTTGGTGCTGTGTGTGTAGTGAATGCCGAGTGTGTGTTTGTGTAGTGGATGCTGTGTGTGTAGTGAATGCAGAGTGTGTGTTTGTGTAGTGGATGATGTGTGTATAGTGAATGCAGAGTATGTGTTTGTGTAGTGGATGCGGTGTGTGTAGTGAATGTAGAGTGTGTGTTTCTGTAGTGGATGCTGTGTGTGTAGTGAATGTCGAGTGTGTGTTTGTGTAGTGGATGCTGTGTGTGTAGTGAATGCAGAGTGTGTGTTTGTGTAGTGGATGCTGTGTGTGTGTAGTGAATGTAGAGTATGTGTTTCTGTAGTGGATGCTGTGTGTGTAGTGAATGCAGAGTGTGTGTTTGTATAGTGGATGCTGTGTGTGTAGTGAATGTAGAGTGTGTGTTTCTGTAGTGGATGCTGTGTGTGTAATGAATACAGAGTGTGTGTTTGTGTAGTGGATGCTGTGTGTGTAGTGAATGCAGAGTGTGTGTTTGTGTAGTGAATGCTGTGCATGTAGTGAATGCAGAGTGTGTGTTTCTGTAGTGGATGCTGTGTGTGTAGTGAATGCAGAGTGTGTGTTTCTGTAGTGGATGATGTGTGTGTAGTGAATGCAGAGTGTGTGTTTGTGTAGTGGACAGGGCCGGACTGGGGATACAAAGCAGCCCTGGAAAAAAAATTAGTGCCAGCCCCATAAGTCACTGCGCCATATATTGTCGCGTGTAATATGTAAGGCTATGTCTTGCCAGGACAGATGATTGAGTAATATATATATATATATATATATATATATTGCTTTTTCTAATATAAAATATTGGACCTTTCAGGGTAAAACGTTTAATTATACAGTAAGCATACGCACATGCAGACACAGGCAATTTCACTGACATTTCAGTGACACACACAAGCTCATTGATACACAGCCTCATAGACAAACAATCTTACTGATATACATCAGCTCATTGACATAAAAACACAAGCTCACTCACTAGCAGGCACACGCATGCAAGCAAGCTCACTCACTAGCAGACGCACACACACAGCTTAATGTGGTGGTACTGGTGTCTATAGCATGTCCCTACAGGCTTTTCAACGTAAACACTGACTTTTCAGACAAAAGGCAGTGTTTACATTGCTTCAAAGTGACACTGCTAGTGACAGTCACTCAGACGGTCACTAGAGGTGCTTCCTGTGTTAGTGCCCTCCCGCCCTCGCGCGCTGCTGAATGAGACTGGCGCCGGAATATGACGTCATATTCCGGCGCCGGTCTCATTCAGCTGCGTGCTGGGGAGCAGAGCCAGCGCAGCTCGCGCAGCTCCCTCAGCGGCCGCCAGGACAAGTCCGCCAGCGGCCGCCAAAAGACCTCCCCAGCGGCCAGGGGAGGGCTGGCAGCCTTAGGCCTGGGGGGCAAAACCAGTCAAGTAGACTGGTGCACCTGCCCAGGATCAGAGCCGGTGCAAGGATTTTTGCCGCCCTAGACAAAATAAAAATTTGCTGCCCCCACATGTCACATCACAATGCCCCACCCATATGATCTGCCATATGAACTAACGCCAGTGCTGCACACAGTGTGTGTTTACATTAAAAAGCCTGCAGGGACCAGCTATAGACACCAGAACCACTTCATTAAGCTATAGTGTCCCTTTAATGTGAGGTAAATTATAGATTAGTGTCACTAATAATATACTAGATTGCCTACTTACAAGCAGATGAGGATGATGATGGGCTGCAGTTTGGCTCCACTGGTCTGGTGTAGAACAGGATCTCTGGAGGCTGTTTGCAACTGTGGTCACAAAATTCAATGTTCTGGGAGAATTGGAAGCAGCTCAATTTTTTGGGGCCCCTTACACAGCTCAAGGTCTGGGCCCCAGGGCCTGACGGTGAGTATGCCCATAAGGCCCACTCATAAGTTCCACCCACCCATGAGTTCGCTCACAGGGAGTGGAGTGTGTAGGGGATGTGTTATGTGTTATTGTAGAGGATCTAATATGTGTGCTTATGGTATGTAGTGTTTAGGGTTACCAGTTTGTGCAGGTGATGCAGTGTGTTTGTGTGTAGTGGAAGCAGTGTGTATTTGTGTATAAGGGATGTATTATGTGTTTCTGGTTGTGTGTAAGGGATGCATTGTGTGAATCTGTGTTTGTATGCATAAGGGATGCAAGGTGTGTGTCTGTATGTGTGTGCATGAGATGCATTGTGTTTCTGTGTGTATGTAAGAAAAGAAGTGTGTGTGTTTGCATGCGTGTGTACGGGTTTGCATTGTCTGTTTCTGTGTATGTGTGCAAAGGATGCATTGTCTTTGTGTGTAAGGGTTGCATTGTGTGTGTGTGTGTAATGGATGCATTGTGTGTTTCTCTGTGTGTAAGGGAAGCATGTTGTGTTTCTGTGTATGTATAGGGATGCATTGTGTGTGTGTGCGCGCGTAGTGTGAAAGAGCTCCCTGTCTTGGCCCCTGTCCTATAGAGCTGCCCCTTCTTCTTATTCCCCCCCTCCCCTCTTCTTATTCCCCCCCTCTTCTTATTCCCTCCCTCCCCTTATTATTCCCTCCCTCCCCTCTTCTTATTCCCCCCTCCCCTCTTCTTATTCCCCGCCCTCCATTCTTCTTATTCCCCTCCCACTCCCCTCATCTTATTCCCCCCTCTTCTTATTCCCCCCTCCCCTCTTCTTATCCATCCCTCCCCTCTTCTTATTCACCCCTCCCCTCTTCTTATTCCCCTCCCTCCCCTCATCTTATCCCCCCCCCTCTTTTTATTCCCTCCCTCCCCTCTTCTTATCCATCCCTCCCCTCTTCTTATTCCCCCCTCCCCTCTTCTTATTCCCCTCCCTCCCCTCATCTTATTCCCCCCTCTTTTTATTCC
>OW240922.1:88855649-88881491 GCA_933207985.1 Pelobates cultripes
TGATAGGAAGGTGCACACTGAGTGTGCACTTCCTGTCAGTCCGGCCGGTTACAGGAAACAGAAACTCCGCGCGGAACAGGAGTTTCTGTTTCCTGTCACCGGCCGGACTGACAGGAAGTGCACACTGAGCGTGCACCTTCCTATCCGTCCAGCCGGGCACCGCGGACCAGAGTGCAGCTCGGCCACGCTACAGGGGAGGGGAGGGGAGAAGCTGCAGCTGCCTGACCGCTCTTCACAGAGCGCTCAGGCGGCTGCAGTATTTAAAGGGCCGGCCCCAGGTGCCGACGGCCCACCGGGAAATTTCCCGGTATCCCGGTGGGCCAGTCCGGCCCTGGTAGTGGATGCTGTGTGTGTAGTGAATGCAGAGTGTGTGTTTCTGTAGTGGATGCTGTGTGTGTAGTGAATGCAGAGTGTGTGTTTCTGTAGTGGATGCTGTGTGTGTAGTGAATGCAGAGTGTGTGTTTCTGTAGTGGATGCTGTGTGTGTAGTGAATGCAGAGTGTGTGTTTCTGTAGTGGATGCTGTGTGTGTAGTGAATACAGAGTGTGTGTTTGTGTAGTGGATGCTGTGTGTGTAGTGAATGCAGAGTGTGTGTTTGTGTAGTGGATGCTGTGTGTGTAGTGAATGCAGAGTGTGTGTTTGTGTAGTGGATGCTGTGTGTGTAGTGAATACAGAGTGTGTGTTTGTGTAGTGGATGCTGTGTGTGTAGTGAATGCAGAGTGTGTGTTTGTGTAGTGGATGCTGTGTGTGTAGTGAATGTAGAGTGTGTGTTTCTGGAGTGGATGCTGTGTGTGTAGTGAATGTAGAGTGTGTGTTTCTGTAGTGGATGCTGTGTGTAGTCGATGCAGAGTATGTGTTTGTGTAGTGGATGCTGTGTGTGTAGTGAATGCAGAGTGTGTGTTTGTGTAGTGGATGCTGTGTGTGTAGTGAATGTAGAGTGTGTGTTTGTGTAGTGGATGCTGTGTGTGTAGTGAATGCAGAGTGTGTGTTTGTGTAGTGGATGCTGTGTGTGTAGTGAATGTAGAGTGTGTGTTTCTGGAGTGGATGCTGTGTGTGTAGTGAATGTAGAGTGTGTGTTTCTGTAGTGGATGCTGTGTGTGTAGTCGATGCAGAGTGTTTATACTGATTGCAGTGTGTGTTTGTGTAGTATATGTAGTGTGTGTAAATGTTGTGTAAAATAGGGGCTGCATTTTGTGGGACCAAAAAGCATTTTATTTTTATTTATTTTTAATTTATTTCAATAAATATGGTTTTATTTCCTTGTACCTGCTTCCCTGGTGATCCGATGGCATTGTGCTGGGCCCTGGCATTCCTGTATACTGCAGAAGGGGCCAGCACACACTGTCTTCACTTTGCTGTGTCTCACCCCAACTGTTGCTAGGTCTGCGTGTGTGACGCACGGAACTTTGCCATGGTAACCCATGGCAACACTATGACAGCTGCTGGTCATGCATGAGTTAGAGACAAAGGAACTGTAAAGTTAAGACAGAGTGTGCTGGTCCTCCATATATAATCACTATATACATGTGCACATTGAGACTATGGGGCCCGGTTTTTTCAGAGCAGTCCGGGCCCCACAGGACCACCAGGCATGTGCCAATGTCATCCCCTGATTGCGGCCCTGATTAGTGAGAGTACACCTATCAGTGTGAACCTGTGTATGATTGTCACTGAGTCTGTTTAGGACTGTCAATGTCTATGAGTGTCATTGTGAGTCTGGAAGTCAGTGTATCTGTGCGCGCTTGTCAATGTCTCTCTGCATATGTTTTAATGCGTCTATTATTGGTCTGCACAAAATAGTTTGCTATGCTTAGTAGCGTACATCTATACATGCATGTTACTTTGTGTCTTGTTTGCTGTTAGCATGTTACTAATTAGATTGGAGTATGTCGTAATTTATGTACGTGTGCAAGTGGTTAGTTAGGTATATGTTACATGTGTGAGGCTAAAAAAATTACAAAGTTAGTTTCATAGTTCTTACAGATGTACACTTTAGTGGGCCTACCTCCAACTCAAGGCACAGTTGCCTATAGCCAGGGGAGTCTATGAGGTCTCTTTCTAGCCCATAAGCTTAGGCTGAGTGCAGATTTCTATCTGCACCATCAGCTTCCTAATAATACAAAGTTGTGACCCTTTAAGTAAAAATATAAATAAATAATGGATACATTTGACATAAGAGATTTAAGTGAACGTTGTTTACCCTGTGATTTGCTTTTTCTATCAAATGAACTGACTACTATCAAACAAATATTGCAATGTATCTGATAATGTGAAATGATTGTGTTAATTAGTTTATTGGCAATAGGCAACGTGTAGCAAGCCATCTGTGCATGATGGGATTTGATGTCTATTGCATGAAGATTGCACGTGATTGTTAATCATTTTAACATTTGCAGATATATGGTATTATTCACTAAACTGAGAATTTTGAAGCGATTTGCACATATTTCCCAGTCAACTGTTTTCAATCTCAACAATTTTGACCTAAAATTTGCAAAATGTTTGCAATTTGCAATTGTCAATATCCCAAACTTCAAGATTTATTGGGTTATTCATTAAAGAGAGAGTTCAAGGTGAACTGCAAATCTGAGGTCAAAGTAACTGAAAGTCTCCCAATTCAGCTATTTTGGATTTAAATTTGAAATGGACTTCTTACTTTAGAGATTTACCCTACTAGTGAATATCTGCTATAAAATGTTGATTCATTCAGTAGTCATCATACTCTAACCACATCAAGCAGAGTTGAATAAAGCTAAGAAATAAATTAACAATATCGAATTTTCTTTTTATTTATTCTACCAGGTTATAGGGTATTTTTATGGAGCCCTCAGTGACTAGTCTGAATTTTATGATTCTCTTGCTTTACTGTAGATGAAGCTCGTTGTCAGCCTTGGCATCCAGTAGTGATTAAGTCCTGCCTGGTGTCCTGATAAGTTGAAAGCCTTGCAGGAAGACCTTGAGGTCTCGGTGAAAAACCATGTTTGTATACGAAGGACATTGAGAGAGATAAGTAACTTTGTTAAAATCCTCCCTCAGTGTCCTGGCACATTGACGTATTAGAACAAAAAACAAAAGATAATGCTGTTTTTGCCCACACGTTTCCACCAGAGATGAAAATGACCCATTCTTCTAATTGCCACATCTTGTATCTTCTGAACTATGTTGCAGATGGGTCTAAAATATTGGACACTTTTTGAAAGCACCATTGTAGACAGCATTGCAGGTGCAGGAAGGACCTTGGGTGGGAGAACGTTGATTAAGACTTGAGAAAAACAGTTACACTGTATTGTTAATATTCCTTCAAGGTCCTAAGTAGGCCATAAATTGTCATGGAATCATCAGATATCTGTAGACAGCTTTCGAGAACTCTACATATCAGGTAAGTCCAACAAGAGCTTACCTACTTCCACCAGGGCTGCATGATCATTTAATCCTTTAATATTATCTTTTAAATGTGCTTGGAAAAAAAGAGCTAGAATTATTATTTGTTCTATTTAATATCAAATATGTTATATTTATATTTGATGAAATGAAACAATTTTATCACGATACATTAAGCACATTTTTTATATTTCGAATGCATTTAAACTATAGTGGTTTTATAAATAATGTTAATGCTACTTTTAATGATAAATATCTAGTTCTGAGTTCATTATTTGGTTTTGCTATTTATGCTGTTTAGTATACAATTGTTTGTGTTACTCTTAGCAAATTGTGTAGCAATGCTACAAACATCAGCATAAATAACCAAATAATGTCATGTTGTATACAACGTGCCCTCTTCAGCACTTATGAAAAATTATTTATTATTGTTGTTTTATAAAGGTTTTAGATGCAGAATTTTTTTTGTTTTTTTTATTTTATTTTTTCAAATTACTTTTAACATCTGCATAACTTTTATTTAATGATTTATTTATTTATTTATTTTTCCTTTAGATTTTCTGGAGAGGCACAGCACGTAAGATTCATTGTTCACTTTTCCTATGCATATACTTCTTTGAGAATTTGATCTGAAGAGGCATAAGGCATGGGAAAAGGGGGCAATTGAGCAGTTCTTCATTGCCAGTACTGAGCCAGAACTTCTGTACAAGGAACTGGAGACACGAACAGATTATTGGTGTGTATATTCAGATTTAGAATAATGTTTTTTGGGGGTTTTTTTACATTAATGTTTACAATTGTATATTCTGTTTTTTCAGCATATTAAACTAGTATATAATTAGAATAAATAATCTCTTAAACCTGCCTCTACAAGAAGAAAAAAAAATTACTTTAAAATAAAATAAAAATCATATAAAAGGATGTAAATAATCTTCATTTTATATGTATATTTCAAGTTTTAAATATATCAATGGCAAACTGTCTAAGGATTGCATTTTGTGCTCGTTTATTACAGTGTAATGTGTGTTACACAAAGGAGTTCAATTACTGAACACTCAATTGTACTGATTTGAATTCTGAATTACAAAAATCGGAGCAAAGTAGCCAATTTGCTAACATTCTAAGACTCCACTACTGGATACTTCATTTTTTTCAGTTAGGATTTCAACTGACTGCAAGTTGGTGTTTAGTAAATAAACCCTGACAAGGAGTTGGAATACAATTCCAATGTAGTTTTTTCCAACTTGCCTGGTTTTTTTTTTCATAGATTTTGCAATTTGGCTTCAAATTCACCACAATTCACTGTTTAGAGAATATGACCCAATATTTTAAAATCATACATGTTAAATCTCTGCTATTTTAAATATGTTATAAGTTATTTATTAAAAGTGTTTGTCTTAAAATGATGTTGATAGTAAATACATGTTGAGCTGTTATTATATTTCTAGTTTTTTGTAGTTTACTTAATAAAGGCTATTCATTAAAATTGTGTCTGATTTATTAACTATGCTAACATCAATTTTGTTTTCAGCATTTGCAATAAATGAAGGTTACTATATATTTGGAATTAATATGTTGCTAAATAAATTAATCACTAGGTACGAAGTAATGTCCAACCTATAGCATTTGAATTCTACATACACAGTGTGTGCTGACTGTCTGCTTGAGAAAAAAAAAGGTGAATGGAATACATGCAAATGTGAATTGCTGTTATTTCCAAGTGAATTCAAACTGAAAAGCTAATTTAAGGCTAAAGTGGTTATTTGAATATCTCTAGTAGGTGGTCTTGTCATCTCAGCTACTTTATCCTTAAATTCCAAGCTGAGTCAGAATTCCTATTAATTCACACTTTGATGAGAAAAACAATTATGTGCAACATGTCCTTGCTTAAGAAAAAGTGAGCCGTATGCAAACACACATTTTTGAATGTATTTATTTATCCACCAGATCCCAAACATGGTTCTACTCAGTCTTGCCTTTGACTAATGTGTGCAAAATAGGGTCGTGGTAGGTTAAGGTTAGATCAGTGGATCCCACACCAGTCCTCATGCCCTCTCTACCAGTCCAGGGATTACCCAGTCGTGTCTAAGGTGTTTTTTTTTCTTTTTCTAAAAACACCTTAGACACGACTGGGTAATTCCTAAATCCTGGGCTGGTAGAGAGGGCGTGAGGACTGGTGTGGGATCCACTGGGCTAGATCTGCTGCATTTCCTCAACGCAATATAACTAATTCATACAGAAAGGCAAAGCGTGAAAAGTGCTACCCTGCGACATGTCTTTTTATATACTGCTAGAGGGAAATTAAATGCTGCTGATTTGTTTATCACAGCACATTAATTCTTTACACCAGGAGGTAGCAAATTTCATGTGTTGCCCAGTAGCAAATAAGTGACCTTGTGGATCTACCCAAGGTAGAGGTGTGTTTAAAGTGAGGGGTGTTTTAAATGTTATGAGGATTTAGTTTTTTTGTTGTTTTTTTTACAAATGTGTGCTCCAAGGCTGTAATGTATTATTATTTATAGATACTGGAATAAAAGCAGCCCTATAGGATTTAGCATGTTGTCCTTGGCAAACATACAAAATTAAGCCCTGCACTCAAACTCCCACTACTCCTGGGCGGCAGCAATGACTATAGTACACATCAGCCCCAATAAACATACAATAAAAAACAAAGAAAAAAAGTTACTTGCGCACTATCCCAAGTCCCTACGCACATTTAAATTACGGGAGGTTTTTAGTATCACACCAATGGCCATTTAAGTGTAAACTCACCTGCCACATCAAAGCAAAACCTCTTAGGCGAGTCCTACACAAACCATTCACCTTGATGTTTTCAGCTAGAAGGTAGGACTCACCTTGACGTGGCAGATGACACTTGAAATGGCCATTGGTGTGATATTAAAAACCTCCAGTAATTTAAGTGTGTATAAGGATTTGAGATACTGCGCAAGTAACTTTTTTCTTTGTTTTTTATTGTATGTTTACTGGGGCTGATGTGTACTATAGTCATTGCAACTTTTTTCTTTGGTTTTCCTTGACAACCGAGGCACGCGGGGTTCTCCATTTTTGATCATAGTTAATAGAGTATGGTTAATATCATGTCTCCAAGCTGATGGGAAGTTGATTGCCTGGCCTGTACAATGTAAGAGCCAAATACTAGAGAAGGGAACAACATTGATGAATCAGGGAAATTTCTTTAGCATTCCACTATTTTATTAATTGGTATATTAATTGAGTACCTCCTTGCAGCATACAAAGCCTACATACTGCAAGGCAGCACTCTTCACATGCTGCCAAACGACATCTAGAAATGCCAGGTGTCAAGGAATACATGCAAGATCTCATAATCCTAGATGGGAGTGTCTTCCTAGCCACATTGTTGGTCTTTAAATGGTTAATACGATGGATTTTAGCCAGGTTCTCAAAAGTAGTAGCTGTCAGAGACACCTATAAAAAAAATGAACAATTCAGTGCAAGAATTAAATGTCATAGTCCAAAGTTATTTATTGCTAAATACATTTTTTTTTTTCTCATTTATCATTTTTATTGAATGACATTTGCAACACATAACATGGTAAATAATTACAGTCCGCCTTCACAGCGACATTTGCGGATAACATTCTACATGTCGCCCTATATCCAGCCATATTTCTCACTCAATTGATCAATTAACCAATTAAATATACATATAATCACACAAATAATCTGTGTGTCAGGCGATGTTCGATGTGATGCATACAGCTTCAAAGCATGCGGTACATTTTTTATATTTAACTTGGGAGGGGATGGGATACAGAAGGAAAAGGGGGGGGGGAGAGATCCCTGGTCACAGCTTCACACCACAGCCAGCAGTACAGTACAGATCACCTTCCTTATGTAACTTGTGAGATTGATGAGGCTATATGTACACCTGAGCACCTCAACGCCCTGACCCCTTTGGTCCCTTAACGTTTGCGCCTGTGTGCTCCCTTACTGGCCCACTATGGGGGTTAATCATTTGGTTTGAGCAGTCGGTTTGTCTTAGTTGTCATTCAGTGACTAAGTGGCCGCCCAACAGACCCATTCTTTATCATACTTTCCTAGGCATCCTTTCAGCTTGCTGGCCATTTTCTCGTATATGCTAATCACATTCATGCTAAATACATTTTAAAAAAGTACCTGATAATGGTGGGTTTCCAGACCCACCATTTGTTCAAGGGCATATATTATTATTCATGTTCATGTTAAATACATGAAAAGTTATGCCTCCTGCTATATGTAGAAATAATATGCTACATGATTCTTCATAGTGCTGTGAGTACAAGAAAACATGGTGATCTGACAACCCATCATTGGGGTGACCATCTCTCTTCTATAACTATAGAATTAAAACGGTGTATTGGGTGTTACAGTAATAATATTGCTGTTTTATCATGGACCTATAGTTAGAAATCGGTTAAAGGCAGACTGGTCATACATATCATGGTGTTGCTAAAATATGCGTAATTTGTGGCTTTAATCATTTTAATATTGCATTGCACTGTGAATTAAAGTGAGCACACTTTATAGTTATTCAGTCACTTAATTAATTCAGGTTGAGATGATTTCAATCACATAGCAATTTGTAGTCAAATGAGAAAAAGACCTTCTTAGGTCTAAATGTTGCTGGACACTTGGGTTCAATAAAACTGCATTTATATAACCTTGGAGTGCCTGGATCTTTTCTCCTTCAACTACAAATTACTTTGAGGGGCTGGGTGCTGGCCCCTGATCCGGTTGCACCTAAGTGTGTGCTTAAGAAAGAGTACAGTTGCTGGTTTGTTTTTTTCAATCACATAACAGTCTGAATTATGAGGATATGTGGGAAATTAATATAACAGCAGGAAGCATATATATGAATACAATGCGGTATACAAATGGTCACTAGGCGGCAACCAGGTACCATACACTCTCACATGAGAGGGAAATGTTAACTAAACATTGCGTTGCCAGCAGACAAATATTGAAATCAAAATGGAAATACAAATAAAAAATATAATTGTGACTTGAATAGTCTGTTGTGAATAGATAAATTAGCACAATATCATCAGTTGAATGGATAAATAACTTAGTAGTCCAGAATTGGGTAGAGTAAAATAAGTCCAAAATCATACACTAGTAAGAGTCATTGAATAGTGTTTTAAATAGCAGAGTTTGATTTCTGCAGGGAAAGAGAATGGTATAAATTGATATCTATATCACAGCCAACACATTGTGCTATTATCCATTAGAATTGGTAGCAGCATTAATGTATCAGGCTGTAGAAACAATATAACCAGTGATGGTAAAAATTGGATACAAGCAGGAATGAAAAGTAATATTTACTCACAGACCACTATGGCAGGTCAATGGTAATAATAGTTCCTCTCAAGCTGGAACTGTAAATACAAGTAGCAGTGCTTTTTAGTTAAAATCTTCAAGTTTATTCATAGAAGTTAAAATACACTCGCGGACATGAAGTGTAAGATAGCAGCAAATGAATCCTGAGGAGTCTGCAAGAGCGGGTGGTGTTGGAAAAAAGGCTGTGGAAGATCTTTCTCCGGCCGGTGAGATGATCTCGCTGTGCTGGGAGAGATGGAATCCTCCTCGCGTACGTTCCACTTAGTACGTCCGCTCTGCGTTCCACGGTTGCTCGGTAGCTGCGGTTGCTTTGGTGTGCGGCTGTGTGCCAGAAAGCCTTACGCGTTTCGTGACAGTTCAAAGTCACTTCTTCAGAGGCTGATAGGTTTAACTGCTGCTGCTTCGCTTAATATAGTGATCGCTAACCGACCAGATAATTGGCAGCTAAAAAGTCCGTTACATAAATGTACTAATAAGAGGAAAAATAATAATAAATAAAACATGCTACTACATAAAAAAATACATATATTGAATGAATAAAAATAATTCATTAAAAGATTAAATAATTAAAGATAGAACCCAAAATAGGAATAGAGTTAAATTAAAATTGGGCATAATAGATGAAAATCAGTATATCTAACCTGCTGATAAGGTTAATAATTAATTAATTCATATGGTGGTCTTTGAATGAGTTCAGGTCTTAGTGCTATTACGGGATCAATTACGTGGTGAATACCAGTTAGTGACCTAATTCCTTGGTGATATTTTTTAGATATGAGTAGGTCAATTAGACACAATAATAATAATAATAATAATTGAAAACCTTGGAAGAATGTATAAATTGGATGGATTCAATGAATGAATAAATAAATTAATACATGGATTCATCGAAAAATATATATATAGATATCGGAATGGAATAATAGACTAATTAGAAGAATGCATGAAAAATCAATCATATATAAATCATATATAAATAGAAATAAGTGGGTGTGGGAATATAAATATTGCTTAATATATAACTAAAAATGAGATACTATATGTCTGGAGCATCAAACTACATAGGGAATATGGGTTCCTCGTAGGGAAAAATGACAACAGGGTAAAATTGGAGTATATATATCTCTTAAAAGTGACCCTGACAATTAGGGATGGGAAGCGGTGGAGGGAGACATAGTGGTCAGCCGCAACGAAATGGATGAATACGAACTCACTTTAATTTTAGTTATGCCAACCAGATCGAAAATAAGTACTCGATAGAATCTAATGTGCTGGTATGTAGTGCAAATGGGTGCTGCCTTATAACTAAAGGGCTAAATGTAGAATCCCTAGTGGTGCAGCTGAAAAAAGGACAAAAATGATGAAAAAAAGGAAATAAAAGGAAACAAGATAAGGCGCAGATGTCAAAGGATATAATGTGTCAATATTGACATACGAAATTGATATGTTAGATATGTTTTGACCCCAAAGTAATCTTATTACAATTTGGTGGTAGAAGTGAGAATCTATACACAAATATCTTTAGGTAGCCTTCATATTTATATTTTCTATATATTTATATATATATATATATATATATATATATATATATATATATATATATATATATATATATATATATATATATATACATATATATATATATATATATATATATATATATATATACACAAAAATATATAGAAAATATAAATATGAAGGCTACCTAAAGATATTTGATGTAGAATAGAATTGAATCTAATGCAGAAATAGAAACTGTAAAATATAAAATATATAAAATTGGGTAACCAATATATACATAAGGTTTCTCCAATGCTGATGAATTATCATACATGATGAGGTGCATAACAGTTTGAGGACAGTCAGCTAATAGTTTGGTACCACAATACTATAGCGTTCTTATCATATCCATACGTTATAAAATTATTATCATATTAGTGGAACATACATAACACATAGTCTGCCATTTAAAGAGATAGTACAATCAGTGACATACAGAGGAAATTGTAGAGTGGTGATAAGAACTAGTGTTGGAAACTAAGGAATGGAGATGGGAAATGGAAGTGGGTGACAGAAAAATCTGGATATAGAGGAAAAGTTATCATGGAGAACAGGTATCATAAAAGATCGTTAAAGAGGGCTCGTTATAAAAAAGCATTGCGTTCAAAGTCTATATTCAGGCCTTTGGGTTCCAATATGTCTAAAATAAAAATTCACTTGGTCTCTGTCTTATCCAATTCCATTCGAGGTCTCCTCCTCTCCAATGCATCTCAATTTTTTTAATAGCCATAAATTGAAGGCCAGTAGGATCATTAGAATTTCTATCCCCAAAATGGCGTGAGAGGTTGTGATTCTGGAAGCCTCTTTTGATGTTCCTTATATGTTCGCTTAGTCGTGTCTTAAATTTTCTTTTTGTCCTACCTATGTATTGTTTTCCACATGGGCAACTTAGTAAGTAAACAACTCCTATAGATTCACAATTGTTGGAACATTTTCACTGTTGTTCTTTGTGTTGAGTTGAGTTTACATCCCATACACTTTCCACAATGTGTGAACCCACAGTTTAGACCTTTCTTATTGGAGAGGACACAAGGTGTCCTCTCCAGGGCCGCCATCAGGGGGTGACAACCATGACAGTAGCGGCGGCACTGGGGGTCCTGGGCTGCTCTGACAGTCTCAGGCCCCATGGTCCCTATGTTCACATATATATAGCGATTATCACTATATACATGTGCAGCAGCAGATCCCCGGCTACCTGTTACCAGCACACTCTTTCCTTACTTTACAGCTCCTCTCTCTAACTCTCGCGAGACCTGCGGCCATCAGAGCATTGCCACGGGTTGCCATGGCAATGCTCCATGCAGCACGCAAGTCATGCTCACGAGAGTTAGAGAGCTGTAAAGTAAGGACAGAGTGTGCTGGGCCCCCTCTGTGGTAACAGGTAGTCTGGGGCCCCACCATGCCACCGGGCCACCAGGGAATGGAACCTCCTGCCTCCCAGGACCAGGTAAGAAGCAAAGAGGGGGGAATACAATGTATTAAAATTAACACACACTCTGCATTCATTACACTAACACACTGCTTCAATTACACAAATACACATACTGCATTCACTACACTGACACACACTCTGCATTCACTGTACACACTACATCCACTACACATTCAAACACTTTGCATTTACTACACACAGACACTGCATCAAATACACACACACTACATCCGCTACACAAACACACACTCTGCATTCACTATTCACAGACACTGCATACACTACACACACTCCATCTAATACACACAAACACCACATCCACTACTCAGACACACACTACATACACTACACAAACACACTCTGCATTTACTATACACACTGCATCTGCTATGCACACTGTTTCTAATACACACAACACAAACACTACATCCATTACACAAATGTGAAATCTGCATCCACTATACACTCTGCATTCACTATACACTCTGCGTCAACTTTACACACGCACTCTACGTCCACTTTACACATGCACTCTGCATCCAATTTACACACGCACTCAGTGTCCACTTTACATAGGCACTCCGCGTCTATTACACACATTCTAATTCTACATCCACTATACACAAAACACATTCAGTACTGCATCCTTGTGGGTGAACTCAGGAAGAGCCCTGTGAGTGGACACAGGGGCGGGCCCCGGGAGCCCAGACCTTAAGCTTTGTCAGGTGCCCCAAAATTTCTGATGGCAGCCCTGGACCTCTCATTCTAATGCAGGTTGTGTTGTAGTTCAGATCACTCAGTGTTGTCAGTGGCTGAGCTGTGTACATACATTTGATAAGGAAGTCTTTTTACTATGGTAAAGGGGTGTGGCTAAAGAGTCAGTGAAGCATTCTGCAACACATCCATGGTTTTTCAATTTACCCAATTAACTACTTAGAAAAAAAATGCAAAACGGAGACCAGAATACCTGAACTGCAGAGTTGAGAAATTTTATAAATATTGCGACTTGGGTTTCAGTTTGCAAACCTCACTTTAAATCATCCACACATTTCCACATATTGCTTTTGGGTAGGCTTCTTTATATTTAGGAAATATTCTTAAACAGGCCGCAGACACTGTTGCAAGGTGGACACCTTCCTGAAGACATGGAAATATAAATTGTTGATGTATACAAGTATAATATCACATTAAATAATCTTTAAAAATAAATCAGTTGGTAGGAAAACTATTATATCCCTGCTCTCAAGCTGTATATTAGGACTGGCCAAAAGATTTATTTTTAAAACTACAACTCCCTTGATGCTTTGTCTATGGCTGGCAAAGCATCATGGGAGCTGTCATTTTAGCACCTCTGGTGATATATCTTTTAGTCCCTCTCCCCTTTTTATGGACCTATAAAGTGTAATTGTCACCTTTTGTTTGTCGGTTTTATTCCATTTTCAGTCACATAGCCAACTTAAATATTTAATATTTGGGGGAGGAAATTCAGGCATGATGTTTCTTCATTAAAGCAGATCAGTATTATTTGAGATTTGGAAATATGAAAAAGATCACTAAAATTAGAATAGGCTGTGCTTTTTTTTTACTTTTCTTAATTTCAACACCTTTTTTAACTTTTGAAATAAACATTCAAAGCACCAAAGCCACTACAGCTCAGTAGGAAGTAGCACCTGGCAGACCCCAGATTAGAAGTTAAATCATTCTAAAACACGTTGACTACTTACAATAGGGGGTGCCAGGGCACTCCTAGCACCATACTGTCAGGATTACAGAATGATCCAGCACGTAGAATTGTGTAACACAGAGGACGGATAGGTAACGTATACCGGACCTTAGAATGGCCGGACTAACGTACCAAAGAATAGTCAGGAATAGCCGAGGTCAAGGGAAACAAAAAGAGACACAACGATAAGGAAAAGCCAGGGGTCAGGGATGCCAGAAAACAGGGAAGTAAAAATCAATGCCTGTCAGGGTTTCTTTGCGGTTTTAAACAGCAACCCTTCCTTTTTCTGTGTCTGAGTTTTCAGCTGATATTAACGATCAGCTCCTTCAGTATGTTGCCACGGTTACTCACCTGATAGTAGTAACCAGCCATGCTGCTAATCAGTGCAGCCTATTTAAGCAGCAAATCCCAGTACCTCCTTGCCCTTGCGTGGTTTCCTGTTCCTCAGAAGTCTCCTTGTTCCTGTGAGTTCCTGTTTGTTCCTGGTTCCTGCCTCTGGCCTTGTTCCTGACTTCGCTGCTCTCCGTTCTCCTGATCCTGGCTCGTCTGACTACCCGCTTTGGTTCCTGACCCCTGCTTGCCTCTTGGACTTTGCTTTTGGTTATTATGTTATTTTCTATTTATTAATAAAGGTGTTTTTGCATCTAGTTCTGTCTGTCTGGTTCCTGGTCCCTAACAATGCCAAAGTCAAAATACCAGAGTAACCAGAATCAATAACGCACTCTCGAACAACCGCAAGGGAAACCACGACAGGGCACTGAGCAAGAGGAAAACTGTGTCTAAATACCCCTCCTCTGGATCTGATTGGTTTTAACCGGCCTTTGACCCCAAAGGCAGTTATCAGGTTCCTATTTGTATGATTGGTGCCCAGCACAAACCCTCCTGTGGATTGATTGCTGCTCAACACAACTTTTCCTGACAGGACCGTAATGTTGCTCGGCACAACTTTTCCTGTCAGAACAGTAAATATCATGAATCACATTTTTAAATGCGGATGAATACGTGACATTACTCCGCACCTGAAGAAATCCCACCGGGCGGGCAGCACCAGGCTTGAGAGGAAACTTGGCGTGAAAATAGCGAATCTTGCGGCCAGCATGTAAATCAGATGCCGGAACCCAAGAATGATCGGCTGGTCCATAACCTTTCCAATCCACCAAGCACTGTCAAGTGCCCCGAGAAAACCTGGAATCAATTATGGAGGAGACCTCATACTCTTCCTGTCCAGAAACAACTAACGGAGGAGGAGGGACACTTGAGACAGTATATTTATTGCAAACAAGAGGTTTGAGTAAGGACACATGAAAGGTATTAGGAATTTTCAAGGAGGGAGAAAGGGCCAGAGAGTACGCAACAGGATTGAGAATACGAAGGACACGAAAAGGTCCAAGGAACCTAGGAGCAAATTTCATGCTAGGGACTTTGAGCCTGATGTTACGAGAAGATTACCAAACCATCTTACCCACTTGGTAAACAGGGTTGGCACCTCGACATGTATCAGCATAATGCTTGAAACGGTCAGCAGCAGTACCCAGAGCAGATTGTACCTTAACACAGGTATCATGGATGGAAGCCAGATGGTCATCCAAAGCAGGAATAGCCGTATCAGAAAAAACAGCCGGTAGGACAGTAGGATGCTGGCTATTATTAACAAAAAATGGACTATGCCCAGAGGAGTCATGGTCAGCATTGTTCCTAGAAAATGTAGCCTACCTAGCCCATGGTAGTAATTCGGACCAATTGTTTTGAGTGCTGTTAATGAAACAACGCAAATATAATTCCGAGGACTGGTTAGCCCTCTCACCTGTAACTTTGGTCTGGGGGTGGTAAGAGTATGAAAAAGACAATTCAATCCCTAATTGTTTATTGAAGGCCCTCCAAAACTGGGACACAAACTGGGAACCTCAGATACTATATTGTGAGGAATGCCATGCAGACAGACAATTTCTCATATAAAGATTAGTACCAGGTCTTGAGATGACGGCAATTTCTTGAGAGGAATAAAATTAGCCATTTTAGAAAAACGGTCCACAACCATGACAATAGTCAGTGGTGTATCCTGGTTTTGTGCTGCCCTAGGCAGGCCAAAACTCAGGTGCCCCTCTCCCTCCGCGCCACCCCCACCCAACCCTTCCCCCCCGTCCCACCTTCTAAATACACACACACAGTCAGACACAAACACACACACACACACACAGTCAGACACAAACACAGTCAGACACAAACACACACACACAATCAGACACACACACACACACAAACAAACACACAGTCAGACACACGCACACAGTCACATTAACACTTTTCTTTTTTTTATTTAACCGCCCCCCAGCCTCCTTACCTTTGGGAATGCTGGGGGGGGGTTCCTCTTTCTCCCTGGTGGTCCAGTGGCTGCCGTTGGGGCTGATGGGCTGGCTGCTGGGCAGGCGGCTGGCGAGGGAGCACTTCCTCTGAGCGGTCTGCTCAGCTCCCTCGCGCGCCGCAGAGTGAGGCTGGGAACCGGAATATGACGTCATCAACTCGGCTCCCAGCCTCACTCTGCGGCGCGCGAGGGAGCTGAGCAGACCGCTCAGAGGAAGTGCGCCCTCGCCAGCCGCCTGCCCAGCATGTCAGTTTTGCCGCCCCCTGAAAAATGCCGCCCAAGGCAAATGCCTTGTTTGCCTCGCGGCTAACACGTCCCTGAGAATAGTGGTATAAACGTTAGAACTAGGACGTTCAACAATGAAGTCCATGGACAAGTGGGACCATGGGACCTCAGGAATAGGAAGAGGTTGTAGCAAGCCACAAGGGAGTTTATGAGGCACTTTGGAAACCGCACAAACAGAACAAGCCTGCACATACTCTTTAACATCCTACCTGAGGGAATCCCACTAGAATGACCTCATGATAGCAGAAGTGGATTTATTAATACTTGGGCGACCAGCAGACACATTGTCATGAAACACCTTCATGATATTAACCCTTTCCCCCAATGGAACGAACAGTTTGTCCTGAGGTTTACCACAGGGCGCCTGAGACTGAGCCTCCATGATGGAGCCAAGCAGTGGAGAGGACAATGAAAGGACAGTGGACACAATGATACATTCCTGGGGAATAATATGGGACGTTTCTTGCTCTAGTATAGCCTCAGTATCAAACTGCCTGGTCAAGGCGTAAGGCTTGAAATTTTTAGAACCAGGTCTATAAGTGATAAGAAAATTAAAGTGAGAAATAAATAGAGGCCACCTAGCTTGTCTAGAAGATAATCGTTTGGCATCTCCTATGTAAGCCAGGTTTTTGTGATCAGTAATGATCAAAAGGGGGTACTTGGAACCCTCTAAAAGATGTTGCCACTCCTTGAGAGCTAGAATAATGGCCAAAAATTCTCTTATTGCCAATATCGTAATTGCGCTCAGCAGGAGACAACTTTCTAGAAAAGTAACCACAAGGATGTAACGGAGTTTCCTGGCTCTCCCTCTGGGAGAGAACTGCCCCTACCCCTGTCTCTGAAGCATCAACCTCCAGTATGAAAGGTTTACTGGTGTCAGGATATATCAATATGTCAGTGGAGGCAAACCGCTGTTTGAGAGTTTCAAAGGCTTCAATAGCCTCCTTAGACCATATCGTACTTCTTGTCCCGTTGCATGTCATATTGGTGATGGGGGCTATTACTGAAGAAAATTCCTTTATAAATCTTCTGTAATAATTGGCGAAACCAATGAACCTTTGAATGGCTTTCAACCCAGTGGGTAAAGGCCACTGTAGAACAGACTCTAGCAGAAATATTATATCCTAAAAACTGTACTTCAGACTGTTCAAAGATATACATTTTTCCAATTTACAATAAAGTTGTTTTTTTAACAAAGTTTGCAGAACTTGTTTAACGTGATCGTGGTGAGACTGGAGGTCAGGAGAATAAATAAAGATATCATCCAGATAGACAAAGACAAATGAGTAAATGTAATCCCTGAGTACATCATTAATGAAATCTTAGAAAACCGCTGGAGCGTTGCACAACCTGAATGGCATCACTAGATATTCATAGTGTCCACTTCTGGTATTAAATGCAGTCTTCCACTAATGGTTTTCCTTGATTCTCAATAAATTGTAAGCGCTTCTAAGGTCAAGCTTAGTAAACACTTTAGCGCCCTGGAGTCTGTCAAATAATTCAGCAATAAGTGGAATGGGGTAGGCGTTCTTAAGGGTGATTTTGTTCAATGCTCTGTAATCGATACATGGGCGCAACTCACCATCCTTTTTAGATACAACAAAGAATCCTACACCAGCAGGCGAGGAGGATTTTCGTATATGGCCTTTATTCAATGAATCTTTTATATATTCCTCCATTACACTACTCTCCTGAGGAGATAGAGCATAGACTGCTCCCTTAGGTGGCATAGCACCTGGTAGTAAGTTAATGTAACAGTCATATGGTCTGTGAGGAGGTAGAGTATTAGACTGCGTCTTGCTGAATACTTCTTTAATGTCTTGGTATTGTATAGGGATCTTGGGATTTTGAGGTGTACTAGTGCCCACTCTTTTGGTGACATGCAATATGCACCTTTCATTACAATCCTTACCCCATTCTAATATTTCCCCATTAGCCCAGCCAATATGAGGGTTATGCTTGCTTAGCCATGGGAATCCTAATATGATAGGACAAGAAGGAGATGCAATCACCTGAAATGTAATCTCTTCATTATGTAAGGCACCAATGGAAAAATAATGGGTAAGGTTTCATGCGTTATCAATGGTTGTGAGAGTGGTCTCCCATCAATAGCTTCACAGCTAGGGGTGACAGTCTCTCCTTGATAGGTATAGTATTACCCTTGACAAATTGAACGTCGATGAAGTTTCCAGCAGCACTTGAATCCATCAGGGCTTTGCATGAAAAGTTCTTTTTGTCAAAGGCGATAGAAATATTAAGGAGAAACCTATTTTTATTCTTTCCAGAGGACGTTTCCATTATACCTAAGATCGTTCCCCCTAAGGTTCTTAGGTGCGGTAGTTTTCCGGACGTATGGGACAATTGTTTCTCATATGTCCCTTCCTACCGCAGTATAGACATAGACCTTCTTTTCTCCTATATTGTCTTTCTGCTTCTGACAGTCTAGTGACCCCCAACTGTATGGGTTTGGACTGTACAGGAATTTCAGGGACAATAGGTCTGGAGAAACGGGGTGCTAAATGCATACTCATGCGTCTGGTCTTGTTTCTAGTAGGCTCTCTGGTTCTTAATCTATTATCAATCTGCATGACAAAAGTGATACTTTCATTAAGCATTTTGGTGGCAATCTCATCTAGCATAGTTTCAGATAGTCCCTTTTTGAATGCAAAGATTAACCCACTATTAGTTCAGTCTACCTCAGAAGCTAGGGTACGAAATTCTATGGCATATTCCGAGATAGACCGGTTACCTTGTCTGATATGCAACAGGGCATTTGAGGTGTCATCCTCTCTGCCTAAAGGTTCAAACGTAAGTTTGAATTCCGTAAGGGACTCCTGGTAATTGTGTGCCACACTCCTATTACTCTCCCATAATGGATTGGCCCAAGCTAAAGCTTTACCTTTTAACTGATTCATTAGGTAACCAATTTTAGCTCTGTCTGTGGGAAAAGATCCAAGTGAGGCCTCAAAATGATACTCCATTTGGTTAAGAAATCCCCGGCATTCTTAACTATTACCATCAAAATGCAGGGGAGGAGATAGGGAGATAGTAGGTGCCTTTTGTACTATAGGTAGAGGTACATAAGGTGAACGGGAGGCCGCAGGTTGCAAGTGCGCTGTTTGTGTAAGAAGCGTACTGAAGGCCTGGGCAAATTGAGCCATGCGGTGATCATTATCCTCCAGTTTCCTTTCGCAAGCAGCTATGTGCTTACACAATTCTACAGGATCTATGGCCATGTCGTAATGTCAGGATTAGAGTATGATCCAGCAAGTAGAATTGTGTAACACAGAGGACAGATAGGTAACGTATACCGGACCTTAGAATGGCCGGACTAACGTACCAAAGAATAGTCAGGAATAGCCTAGGTCAAGGGACACAGAAAGAGACACAACGATAGGGAAAAACCAGGGGTCAGGGATGCCAGAAAACAGGGAAGTCAAAATCAATGCCAAAGTCAAAAATACCAGAATAACCAGAATCAATAACGCGCTCTCGGACAACCGCAAGGGAAAACACGACAGGGCACTGAGCAAGAGGAGAGCTGGGCGTAAATACCTCTCCTCTGGATTTGATAGGCTGTAACCGGCCTTTGACCCCAAAGGCAGTTATCAGGTTCCTATTTGCATGATTGCTGCTCAGCACAAACCCTCCCGTGGATTGATTGCTGCTCGGCACAACATTTACTGTCAGGACAGTAACTGTCATTAATAACATTTTTATATGCGGATGAATACGTGACACATACCACTGCAGTGATCTTATCCATCACATAATCATAGATCTGCATAGCCAGGCCTGCCATCAGAAATGTTGTGGCCCCTTATACAACTCAAGGTTTGGGCCCTTGGGCTCGCCCCTGAGCCAACCACAGAGCCCATCCTGAGTCCACCCACAAGGATGCAGTGAGGGTGTAGTGGATGCAGTGTGTGTAAAGTGGATGCAGAGAGTGTGTTTGGATGCAGTGTGTATAGTGGGTGCAATGTTTGCGTGTAGTGGATACTGTGTGTGCTTGGATGCAGTGTGTATAGTGGATGCAGGGTGTGTAAAGTGGATGCAGAGAGTGTGTTTGGATGCAGTGTTTACATGTAGTGGATGCACTGTGTATAGTGGATGCAATGTGTGTGTAGTGAATGCAGTGTTTGTGTGTTTGTAGTGGATGCAGTGTGTGTAAAGTGGATGTAGAGAGTGTGTGTAGCGGATGTAGAGAGTGTGTGTAGTGGATGAAGAAGATGTGTATATTGGATCCAGTGTGCATGTGTAGTGGATCCAGTGTGTATAGTGAAGGCAGAGTGTGTTTGTACAGTTAATGCAGATTGTATGTTTGTGTAATGGATGCAGTGTGTGTAGTGGATGTAGTGTATGTGTTTGTGTAGTAGATGAAGAGTGATATGGATGCAGTGTGTATAGTGAATACAGAGTGTGTATTTGTGTAGTGGATGCTGTGTGTATAGTGATTGAAGTGTGTGTGTAGTGGATGCAGTGTGCTTGAAGTGTGTGTGTGTGTTTCTTTTTATTTATTTTAATTAATTTAATTGTATTCCCCCTTCCATGCCTCTTACCTGTGGGCAGCGATGGGGGAAATTACACTCCCTGGTGGTCCAGTGGCATTGTTCAGACTGCCAGGTGCTGTATAGTGAAGAGGGAACCTAGGCAAAGTAATCTTCAGCTTCTAGCAGTTCCTCTCTAACTCCAACTCTCGGGAGTCTGGTATGGGTGTAACATGGAGCGTTACATGGTAACCCCCCACAACGCTCTGGCAGTCAGGAACCCACGAGAGTTGTAGAGAGGGCTTGCCGGAAACTGAAGATGGCATTTGCTGGGCCCCATATTCACTAGACAGGCGTTCAGGGGCCCAATAATTGCTATGTGTTGTACATTGGGAATGTTGGGCTCGGGCGCTGTGACAGACCCATCTGTCTGGATTATAACTGCGTTGTTCGTCTGTTTTGCCGTTTTCATGAATTTCCCCGTTCGTATGCTTTGTTTAAGAGAATGTCGGTTTTGTCGAACGGAACTACCGAACGGACGGCCACCCAGAAGAGAAGTGTGCTGCTGGTTAACCTATTGATCCCAATTAGAACGTTGCGGTTAACCACAGACACTTCTCAATTAAAAACCGAATGCCGGGTGGTCGTCGTTCGTATGTCGACCACGAGGCGGCGGCCATTTTGTCCATGCGAACGACCAGCGGTGTTCAACGATTATTTCATGGATCGGAAAACGGACACTTTTTCAGCCGAACACCGCTGAAGCCGTCGACCTCCCCTTCTCAATCGACAAAAGCATGCGAACGACAGCCGTTCGGGAGATTCAACCACACGAATGGAATGGCATACCGAAGAACTAACCCAGATAGCCGTCCCATGGAGTCAATCGCATACCGAAGAACTGAAAGAGACTTTGACTCCATGGCGATTGAACTGTGCGAATGGGATCTGAGCGCTATTCTCCAATAATGTGCCCTCAGATCCAGGCTATCTGGGGATATGCAAGACTTACGTAAAATGTTCAGCAGTTATTAAGTTATGGATTTTTGTGTGTTTTTGTAACTTGCATCTAAAATGGCGATTGCCTCTGCTCGGGGAGATAATTGAATTACTTCCCAATTATCCCCCGAGCAGAGGGGAGGGAACTGTACTGCATGCTGGGAATATTGTGGGGATGTATGTCCAGAATGTCCCCATGTCCCTCTGTGATTTCAGTCTCCCATTTGGTCCCCTAGGGGAGTGTCCACCAAGTGGGAGACCTGCATAAATACCGGGCAGGTAGCCCACAGTAAACCAGTTCGTGTTTTACCCTCAAAGCGGAGCTTGGTCTCGTTATTGGGGGGATTTGGATACCAGCGGCGAGAGACTGCTTACTTGGATTATTTGCCGCTTGGGAGATATTGTCGTTCGGTTATTAATTGCCGTTCGTGGATTTGCGGCTTGCGAAGGGAATCAGCCGTACAGGTACCGTTCGGGAGTTTGGAGTGTTCCCTGGCTGGCGGTTCGCCTGGTTTTATTATACCCGCTACCCGACCACATTATTGCGAACGGGGAATACTCGCTAAACGGCGGTTTGTACATTTCGTTCCTGGAGGTACCGTAACAACTGGTGGCAAGCGACGGGATGATCCTCAACGCCCAAAGAGACCATTACAACCAGGACTAAATGGAATTACAATACCAAAACCTGAGGAGGGCTACCCTAAAGGATTTATTGGAGCAAAGAGGGGGACAAGCCAGTAACCTCAGGAAGAGGGATATTATTACGTTATTGCTGGAAATGGATGGAGTACCAGCGGCAGAGGGAACCAATGGACCCAGCGCAGCTGACAGAACCCCCGAGGAGGCAAGCTTTGACCGGGCGGTAAGAATCAGGCTGGCACATTATGGTCCCAACCCGACTACAGAGACCATTGACCGGGTCATGGCAGCTGTGGAGGCCAACCTGCTTTGCCAAAGCGGTGCTGCAGCAGCCCCAGTCACAGCAAACCCGGGGGATAGGAAAAAGGTACCATTCACTGCGTTTAAAGCCTTCAGTGAAACAGAAGGAGAGATCGATGGGTACCTTGCTGATTTTGAGCGGCAATGTGCCCTACACAAGGTACCCCTGGAAGACTGGGTCACTATATTGTCCGGCAAGTTATCCGGCCGGGCCAGCGAGGCATTTCGAGCCATTCCTGATGAGGAGATTGGGGATTATGTGGCCGTCAGGGAAGCTTTACTCTCCCGGTATGCCGTTACACCTGAGGCATACCGGAGGAGGTTCCGAGACACGGTCAAGACCTCTGGGGACTCATACGTGGAATGGGCATGTAAGGTGCATCGCACAGCCGCCCACTGGATGGCGGGGTGCCAGGCTGTGTCCGGAGAAGAGGTGTTGCAGATGTTTCTTTTGGAACATTGTTTTGATAAATTGCCAGCAGGGGTCAGAGAGTGGGTAAGGGACCGTAAACCCTCCACTCTGCACGAAGCAGCTCGCCTGGCAGATGAGTATACTGACGCCCGCAAACTGGACAGTCTCATCAGCAAGGCTCCCGCCAGAGTGGAATACAGGCCAACAGCACCAATAGCAGCCAACCTATACCAGCCTCCCATGAATCGCCCATCGGCACCGCCTCCATCTGCCCCGTATCAACAGCCCCCTCGGTTCAACTCACGGGAGTATGCCCAACCCATTCGGTGCTACCTGTGCAAGCAACTAGGGCACAAGCGACCCGAGTGCCCGATGAACAGCGCCAACCAGAACCAGTCCTGGAGGAGACCAGCCGGCGGCAATCCACGACCCCCCATCCCAGCCGCTCACTGTGTAGAGGAAGAGGAGTGCTGGGGCATCCTGCATGAGGCAGACCCCGTTCAGGCTGCCCACCGGGATAACAGGCAGCACCACCGACAATGTGTAAAAGTCAATGGGAAGGAGGTCAGTGGTCTACGGGATACCGGGGCAACCATGACTTTGCTCCAGAAACACCTGGTATCCGAAGCCCAACATACAGGGGACACGGTCGCCGTACGAGTAGCTGGAGGTGCCGTGTTCCGTCTGCCCGTTGCCCGGGTACATTTGGATTGGGGAGTGGGCGCTAGACATGTGAATGTGGGGGTCATGAAGGACTTACCAGCGGATGTCCTCCTTGGCAATGACTTGGCGCCCCTTGTTTCCGCCTACGCTCCCATGGGTCCTGCTGAAGTGGACGCTGTCACGACCCGTGCCCAGACCCGTGCCGCCGAGACCGGCCCACCTGCTGTTGAGACCCAGGTAAGACTCTCTACCCCGACTTGTACCTTAGACCAGGCCCCTTTAGGCTGGGATACCCCAGAGATATACGGGAAGGAAACCAGGGAAGACCCGACGCTAGCAAAGTACAGGGCCAGGGCCGATTCTGGGGGAGAAGGAGTAGATGGGGAGCACTACGAGTGGGTGGGGGATAGACTCTACAGGATCCCGAAACCGCCCCAGAAGCCGAATACCCCTCAGCAGAATCGACAGCTAGTGGTGCCCGTAAAATACCGGCAGGAGATTCTGCGGATTGGGCATGATGTGCCATTAGCCGGCCATCTAGGTTCCCGCCGCACAGCTCATAGGATCACGCAAAATTTCTTCTGGCCCAATTTTAACCGAGATGTGCGGGTCTATTGTAGCACGTGTGACACCTGTCAACGGGTAGGTAAGCGGGGGGATCACCCAAAAGCTAGGCTTCAGTCGATGCCTATCATTGGAGAACCCTTTTCCCGCATAGCCGTTGACATTGTGGGTCCACTGGCCAGAGCTAGTCCATCAGGTAAGAAGTATATTCTCACCGTGGTGGACTATGCCACACGTTACCCAGAGGCAGTAGCGCTGTCTAATATAGAGGCAGAGACGGTTGCTGATGCCCTGGTTAAAATCTTCACTAGGGTCGGGTTCCCTCAGGAGATCCTCTCCGATCAGGGAACCCAGTTCACCGCTGTGCTTACTCAGCAGCTGTTGAAGGTGTGCAGTATTAAACCTCTGCTTAGCTCACCTTATCACCCACAGACTAACGGTCTCTGCGAGCGATTTAATGGCACCCTCAAACAGATGTTGAGGACCTTTACTGACACTTGCAGAGACTGGGAGCGATTCCTGCCTCATCTGCTATTTGCATACAGAGAGGTGCCTCAGGAATCTACTGGGTTCTCCCCCTTTGAGTTACTCTATGGGAGAAGGGTCCGTGGACCCCTAGATCTCATTAGAGGACACTGGGAGGGGGAGACAGAGCAAGAAGGGACCCCATAGTACCATATGTCCTGGAACTCCGGGACCGCATGGAGAAACTGTCCCTGATGGTAAGGGAGAATCTCCAGGCGGCCCAGGGGAGACAGAAACGGTGGTACGATCGGGGTGCCCGACAGCGGATCTTCCAGGTTGGGCAGAAGGTTCTGGTACTCAAGCCTGTAAAGACGAACAAGATGCAAGCATCTTGGCAGGGCCCGTATAAAGTGTTAGCTCAGGTATGCGATACTACCTACCTTATAGCCAGCTGTTCAGATGAAAGGATTCAGCGATCCTTCCATGTGAACATGCTGAAGGAGTATCAGGAACGACCGGAGGATGTTGCGGCAGTATGTGCCCCAGCTACTGACGACCCCGAGAACTTACCGTTACCTGACTTGCTAGAGAGGGACCCCAAGACAGACCTTACTAGTCTTGTACAGCTAGGGGACCGGCTAAACCCGGCGGAGAAGGTACAGGCAAGACAATTACTGTGGGAGAAGCAGGCCACGTTCTCCCAAGAACCCGGGTACACTACCCTAGCTGTACACAAGGTCGAGACACCCGGACAGAACCCCCTACGGCAACCCCCATACCGCATCCCTGAAGCAGTCCGAGAAGGAATGCGGAAGGAGATACAGGAAATGACCAGGCTGGGGGTTATCGAACCTTCGGACAGTCCTTGGGCCTCGCCTGTAGTTCTGGTGCCTAAGAAAGATGGGACCACCCGGTTCTGTGTAGACTACAGGCGGCTCAACGAGCGGACCACCACTGACGCCTACCCGATGCCCCGGGTAGACGAGTTATTAGACCGTATTGCCAGGGGGCGCTATCTGACCACCATAGACCTGTGCAAAGGTTATTGGCAGATCCCCTTGGCCGAGGATGCTATCCCCAAGTCGGCATTCGTCACCCCATTTGGCCTATACCAGTTTAAGGTTATGCCATTTGGGATGAAGAATGCTCCGGCTACTTTCCAGCGTATGGTGGATAGGCTCCTCGATGGCTTCCAGGATTTTGCATGTGC
>OW240922.1:88881591-88908707 GCA_933207985.1 Pelobates cultripes
GGTCTCCAGCTTGTGAAGCCGCGTTTCAGGCACTGAAGCAAGCTCTTGTTAATGCCCCTGTCCTGGCTGCCCCAGTCCCTAACAAACGTTTTCTTGTACATACAGATGCTTCCATGTATGGACTGGGGGCTGTGCTAAGCCAGGTCGGGAAAGATGGAGGAGAGCACCCTGTCGCATACTTGAGCAGAAAGTTACTACCCCGGGAAGTAAGTTATGCGGCAGTGGAGAAAGAGTGTTTAGCCCTGGTCTGGGCACTGAAGAAACTGAGCCCTTATCTGTATGGACAAGAATTTTCCCTTATTACGGACCATAACCCCCTCGTCTGGCTTAACCGGGTCTCCGGAGACAATGGCAGACTGCTGAGGTGGAGTTTGGCACTACAGCCATATAACTTCACCATCAGCTACCGACCCGGTAAGCAGAATGGGAATGCAGATGGGTTATCTCGGCAAACAGACGTCCCTACTCCTCCTCAGTTGACCCGCCAAAGGGTCAAGCCGGGTCTGCCGGAGTGTTCCACAAGGGGGGAGCCGTGTGACAGACCCATCTGTCTGGATTATAACTGCGTTGTTCGTCTGTTTTGCCGTTTTCATGAATTTCCCCGTTCGTATGCTTTGTTTAAGAGAATGTCGGTTTTTTGCGAACGGAACTACGAGCGGGCCACCCAGAAGAGAAGTGTGCTGCTGGTTAACCTATTGATCCCCAATTAGAACGTTGGTTAACCACAGACGCTACTCAATTAAAAACCGAATGCCGAGGGTGGTGCGTCGTTGGTAATGGAAATACGGCGGCGGCCATTTTGTCCATGCGAGCGACCAGCGGTGTTCAGCGATTATTTCATGGTCCGGAGAAGCGGACACTTTCAGCCAAACACGCTGAAGCCGTCGACCTCCCCTTCTCAATGTCGACAAAGAAGCATGCGAGCGACAGCCGTTGGAGATTCAGCTTTCCCTACGAATGGGCGTAGCGGGTAGTCCCATGGAGTCAATCGCGCCGAAGAACTGAAAGAGACTTTGACTCCATGGCGATTGAACTGTGCGAATGGGATCTGAGCGCTATTCTCCAATAATGTGCACTCAGATCCAGGCTATCTGGGGATATGCAAGACTGATGTAAAATGTCCAGCAGTTATTAAGTTATGGATTTTTGTGTGTTTTTGTAACTTGTATCTAAAATGGCGATTGCCTCTGCTCGGGGAGATAATTGAATTACTTCCCAATTATCCCCCGAGCAGAGGGGAGGGAACTGTACTGCATGTTGGGAATATTGTGGGGATGTATGTCCAGAATGTCCCCATGTCCCTCTGTGATTTCAGTCTCCCATTTGGTCCCCTAGGGGAGTGTCCACCAAGTGGGAGACCTGCATAAATACCGGGCAGGTAGCCCACAGTAAACCAGTTCGTGTTTTACCCTCAAAGCGGAACTTGGTCTCGTTATTGGGGGGATTTGGATACTAGCGGCGAGAGACTGCTTACTTGGATTATTTGCCGCTTGGGAGAGATTGTCGTTCGGTTATTAATTGCCGTTCGTGGATTTGCGGCTTGCGAAGGGAATTAGCCGTACAGGTACCGTTCGGGAGTTTGGAGTGTTCCCTGACTGGCGTTCGCATGGTTTTATTATACCCGCTACCCGACCACATTATTGCGAACGGGGAATACTCGCTAAACGGCGGTTTTGTACGTTTCGTTCCTGGAGGTACCGTAACATCAATTAAGCTGCGGTTAACCGCAGCTTCTGGGAAGTAAATTGCCTGCACACTTCCACTTCTGGGTGGTCTGCCTGTGTGGTACTTGGTTCAGTAAGCCCCATTTACTGAACCAAGTGGGAAATAGCAAGGCAGGCACAAAGGGTTTGCACCAGGTCTGGGGACACAGGGGACACCGTCTTAAAGGGGCCGTGTCCCCAACAAGTCTGGGGACACGGCCTTAAAGGGGCAGTGTCCCAATCTTCCTGATGTCCCAAAAAAGGTGTTTAAAGGGCCAGCACCAGTCACATAAAGAGTCCATAAGCCCCAATATGCCCACCGACAGTCTTAAAGGGCCATACACCAAATAAAAGTGCATACATTTTCACAATCTCCCAGGGGCCATAGTCATGCGGGAGGAGGCTGGCAAATAGGCTTCTCCACAACCCAGGGAAGCAGGGCAATTTGCCATTTAAAGGGACGGTTACAAATAGCAGTTTGTAACAAGGTGTCAATCCATATCTGCCAAGTGACCATATGTAGGGGTAACAGTCCCTATTCTGCTCTGTGTCAGTGTGTATCATGGTCTCTGAGGACAGGTGTCAATCCATATCTGCCAAGTGACCCTATGTAGGAGAACAGTCTCTATTCTGCTCTGTGTCAGTGTGTATCATGGTCTCTGAGGACAGGTGTCAATCCATATCTGCCAAGTGACCCTATGTAGGGGAACAGTCCCTATTCTGCTCTGTGTCAGTGTGTATCAGGGATCCTTAGGACAGGTGTCAATCCATATCTGCCAAGTGACCCTATGTAGGGGACCAGTCTCTATTCTGCTCTGTGTCCGTGTGCATCAGGGGCTCTGAGGACAGGTGTCAATCCATATGTCAAGGTGTCAATATGTCATATGTCAGGTGTCAATCCATATTGATTGTGATTTAGGAATGTTAGGTGATTTCTGCCCTTTATGGATTAAAACCAGACTCTGTATCAACTGTGTAATTTTCCATGGGAGTTTTGCCATGGATCCCCCTCCGGCATGCCACAGTCCAGGTGTTAGTCCCTTGAAACAACTTTTCCATCACTATTGTGGCCAGAAAGAGTCCCTGTGTGTTTTAAAATTCGCCTGCCCATTGAAGTCAATGGCGTTTCGGGCGGTTCGCCGGTTCGCGAACATTTGCGGAAGTTCGCGTTCGCCGTTCGCGAACCGAAAATTTCGGGTTCGCGACATCACTACATATATGTGTATTTTATTGCAGTAAAAGCAACCAGCATTATGACATTCACAGTTAAAATGTCATGCAGAACTAAAAAAATAACAAAAGGTCTTAATTGTTCATTTTTTTTTTTTTTTTACATTTTATTCATATTAAATTATGTTTCATAGCTAAATATTTGATGTTAAATGAAAGCCCTATTTCTCCTGAATAAAATGATTTAAAGTGTGGGTGCACTTAATATGAAAAAGGTGAATTACAGTTGAACAGACATAGTTAAATTCCAACTTTTGTTTACGTTTTTATTTTGATCAAAATGTGTATATTTGGCTCAGTCCTTATGTGTCGCCTTAAAATCCTTTTGAAGGTTAAATACCTCAGTTGTTATAAGCATTTGTCTCATCATTCTTTACTTCCCTACCTATTTTAAACAGTGGCATCCTCTTGTTCCATTACCTATGAGTAGGCTTAAAAGTCAAAATATTTAAGATCTAAGCTGTTGCTTCTTTTTTGTATGACAATATCACTGATGCTGCTTTTGCAATTATTAAACAAAATGTGCATTATATAAACACACCTGCTAAGTATGCCATTTGAATGTATTGGGACATTTATGATTAAAAGTGCAGGACACTCTTTTATGCATTTCCTCCTTCAGCAGAATATCAAAATTACAAGCTTTGTAAACAGGTGAGACACATGCAGGGCCGGTGAAAGCATTTTTAGCGCCCTAGGTGAAATCAAATTTGCTGCCCAATTTGCCTCACCCAATCATGCAGACGAACACACATGCTGACTCATGTACACACACTGACCATGCAAACTGACACACAGGCACTAACCCATGTAGACTGACGCACATAGACTCCTATACACACACTGACCCATGCAGACATACACATACAGACACACACTGACCCATACAGACACACACACTGACATACATAAATAAACACACACATTTTCTGACATACCTTACCTTCATTGCTGTTCACTCTGTGCGCCTGGCTGCCATTTCTCTGCACATTATGTTCCCACCCACTTCTCCCCACGTCCAGCGGAAGGGGTGGGAGTGAGAAAGTAAAGCACCCACCTGCTGCCTCAATGCATGCCTGGGAGGGGGAAGCCTGGCTGAACAGGCTGTGGTGGATGCTGACGGACCTGTGTTCTACCAGGCACTAGTGAGCAACAATGTAAGTGCTTCAGAGTGCCCGGTAAAATGGCAGGCGGCATACTAAAAATAATCTAACTTGTCAGGGCATGTTGGTTCCCCCCCTTAAGCAGCGTCCTAGGCGGCCGCCTAGTATGCCTATAGGGAGTGCCGGCCCTGGACGCATGATATTTGGACTTCTAAAGAATACACTTACAAATCACTGAAATTTAACTGCTGGTAACAATCAATATTTTGATATTGTTATTAGGAAATGAGAACTATAAATAATCTGTAAATTTACACAATAACTACTTGTAAAATAGAGCACTTCAGGAAAATAGCAGTAGGATGGGAATAATTTTATTATATAACAAAACCTTTACAATATAAAAACATTTTCTTAATCTTACTAATGCACTCTTGGACCTATGGTGATTGACCTGGTTGAGACAATTAGATTGTCCATGTTAAACACAATTTGTTGGTTTATTATGTGATGGCTAGTGATGTCCCGAACGGTTCGCTGGCAAATAGTTCCCGGCGAACATTGCTTGTTCGCCACGGACGGTGAACATATGCGCTGTTCAGTCCGCCCCCTATTCGTCATCATTGAGTAAACTTTGACCCTGTACCTCACAGTCAGCAGACCCTCCCTCCCAGACCCTCCCACCTCCTGGACAGCATCCATTTTACATTCATTGTGAAGCTGCATTCTTAGTAAGAGGAGGGACAGTGTAGCTGCTGTTGATTTGATAGGGAAATTGATAGCTAGGCTAGTGTATTCAGTGTCCACTACAGTCCTGAAGGACTCATCTGATCTCTGCTGTAAGGACAGCACCCCAAAAAGCCCTTTTTAGGGCTAGAACATCAGTCTGCTTTTTTTTTTTCTGTGTAATGTAATTGCAGTTGCCTGCCTGCCAGCCTGTGTGTCAGGCTCACAGCATATACTGTGCCCAATTGCCCAGTGCCACCACTCACTCACTGGTGTCACAATAGCTTGCATTTAAAAACTTTTTGGACTGTAATATAATAGCAGTCAGTTTCCTTCACACATGTGCGTTTCAGGGCCTGCCAGGGCACAGTGTCACACCAGTGCAACTCATATCTGGTGTAACAGTAGTGTACATTTAAAAAAAAAAAAAAAATTTTGACTGTAATAGATTGAATAGCAGTTAGTTGTCTGCAAGCGTGTGTGTCAGGCCTACAGCTTCTACTCTGCCAACTTCTGCCACTGTAGAGTGCCACTCATATCTGTTGTCACAGTAGCTTGCACGCATAGTACCACTAATCAAAAAAAAATGACAGGCAGAGGCAGGCCACCCCGCAGGGGCTGTCGTGGTCCTGTGATTCCCTTTGGCCCTAGATTAATGCCCAGTGTTCAGAGGCCACGTACCCTGAACTCGAAAAGTTCTGAGGACACCCAATCTTCTACAGCTTCCGCTCGGAACCTTGACGCACCATCCTCCTCCAGCTTAGCTTCGGGCACCTCTCAAGTTACCACTCTGCCGCCACCACCAACACTAGCACCACAGCAGCTTCACTTGGTATGTCAGAGGAGTTATTTACACATCAGTTGGAAGAAATGAGTGATGCGCAACCATTATTGCCAGAGGATGTAGATAACAGGGATATGTCTCAGTCAGGCAGCATTACACACATTGACGTACGGTGTGATGATGATGATGTTGTACCCGCTGCTGCTTCCTTTGCTGAGTTGTAAGATACAAGTGAAGCGGTTGATGATGACGATGCGTCCGTGGATGTCACATGGGTGCTCGCTAGAAGAGAAGAAGAATAGGGGGAAAGTTCAGATGGGGAGACAGAGAGGAGGAGAAGGAGACGAGTTGGAAGCAGGGGGAGGTCGTCGCAAGGAGCTAGTGGCACAGTCAGACAGCATGCATTGGCACCCAGTGTCAGCCAGACAGCAAGCCAATCAACGCATGCTGTTGCCACCACCAGAATGCCATCATTGCAGAGCTCAGCAATGTGGCATTTTTTTTGTGTGTCTGCCTCTGACAACAGCGATGCCATTTGCAACCTGTGCCAAAAGAAACTGAGTTGTGGGAAGTCCAACAACTACCTAGGTACAATTGCTTTGCGAAGGCACACGATCGCACATCACAAATGCCTATGGTATCAACACATAAGTACAAGCAGCACACAAACTCAAAGCCGCCATCCTCCTCCTGGTCCAGCATCTTCAGCCACGTTAACCACTGCTGTCCTCCTTGCCCCCTCTCAACCATCCGCTACCTCCATCTCTCGCCTTGAGCAGTTCCTGCTCATCTGCCCACAGTCAGGTGTCTGTCAAGGACATGTTTGAGCGTAAGAAGCCAATGTCACAAAGTCACCCCCTTGCCTGGCGTCTGACAGCTGGCTTGACTGAACTCTTAGCCCGCCAGCTTTTACCATACAAGCTGGTGGAGTCTGAGGCGTTCAAAAAATTTGTAGCTATTGGGACACCGCAGTGGAAGGTACCCGGCCGAAATTACTTTTCGCAAAAGGCAATCCCCAACCTGTACTCAATTGTGCAAAAGGAAGTAATAGCATCTCTGGCACACAGTGTTGGGGCAAGGGTCCATTTGACCACTGATACCTGGTCTGCAAAGCATGGTCAGGGCAGGTATATCACCTACACTGCGCATTGGGTAAACCTGCTGACGCTGCCAAGCATGGAATGCATGGCTCTGCAGAGGAGTTGGTGACACCGCCACGACTTGCAGGCAGGCCTGCTGCCACCTCCTCTACTCCTCCTACTCCATCCTCTTCCATAACCTCCTCGGCTGAGTCCTCTTCTGCTGCTGCATCTTGCTCCACATCAACGGCACCCCCCCAGCTCCCCAGGTACTATTCCACATCCCGGATACGGCAGTGTCACGCCGTCTTGGGGTTGACTTGCCTGAAAGCAGAGAGTCACACCGGACCAGCACTCCTGTCCGCCCTGAACGCACAGGTGGATCAGTGGCTGACTCCGCACCAACTGGAGATCGGCAAAGTGGTTTGTGACAACGGAAGAAATTTGTTGGCGGCATTGCATTTGGGCAAGTTGACACATGTGCCGTGCATGGCACATGTGTGTAATCTGATTGTACAACGCTTTGTGCATAAGTACCCAGGCTTACAGGATGTCCTGAAGCAGGCCAGGAAGGTGTGTGGCCATTTCAGGCATTCCTACACGGCCATGGCCCACTTTTCAGATCTCCAGCAGCGAAAAAACATGCCAGTGAGGCGCTTGATTTGCGACAGCCCGACAAGTTGGAATTCAACACTCCTAATGTTCGACCGCCTGCTCCAACAAGAAAAAGCCGTTAACGAGTATTTGTATGACCGGGGTGCTAGGACAGGAGGAAGACCAACCACAACAGGCATCCCACGGTGCTCGTTGTCACCTATCTGGTACCCGTGGTGTTGTACGTGGCTGGGGGGAAGAACATACCTTCAGTGAGATCACTGAGGACGAGGAACAGGACATGCAAATGGGGTCTTTCATGCTGTCGTGCCTGTTGAGGGACCATCTTATAAAAAGGCTGAAGGAGAACGACCTGTACTGGGTGTCCACGCTACTAGACCCCCGGTATAAGCAGAAAGTGTCTGAAATGTTACCGAATTACGGCAAGTTGGAAAGGATGCAGCAGTTCCAAAATCAATTAAAAAGTATGCTTTACACAGCGTATATGGGTGATGTCACAGCACAACGGGAATCTAACAGGGGAAGAGGTGAAAGTAATCCTCCTCCCACGACCACGCCGGCAAGGACAGGACGCTTTACAGACGTGTTGTTGATGGAGGACATGCAGAGCTTTTTAAGTCCTACGCATCGCCACAGCCCTTCGGGGTCCACCCTCAGAGAACGACTCGACCGACAGGTAGCAGACTACCTTGCCTTAACTGCAGATATCGACACTCTGAGGAGCGATGAACCCCTTGACTACTGGGTGTGCAGGCTTGACCTGTGGCCTGACCTATCCCAATTTGCAATAGAACTTCTGGCCTGCCCCGCTTCAAGTGTCCTGTCAGAAAGGACCTTCAGTGCAGCAGGAGGTATTGTCACTGAGAAGAGAAGTCGTCTAGGTCAAAAAAGTCTAGATTACCTCACCTTTATTAAGATGAATGAGGGATGGAACCCGAAGGGACTGACAGTGGGCGATACATTCAACTAAAAAAGGCCTGATGAGGGGGACGTAACAGGGTGTCGCGGCTGCCGGCCCGCCGCGTGATATTTAAATCCCTAGCTCACCCCAGTACCTTGCCATGTCGTGGTTTCCTGTTCCTGGTTTCCTGAGAGTGCTTTATCATTGTGAATCTGATTTCCTGGTATCCTGATCTTGGCTTTTCACTGGTTATTCTGAATTCTGGTTTCCCTGACTTGGCTTGTGTAAACGGTATTGTGTATTTTCTGGCTTCCTTGACCTCGGCTTTCCCTTTGACCATTCTCTGTCTCTAGCATATTAGTCCGTCCATTCTAAGGTCCGGTTTATGCTCTGTCCTTTTATTTTCCTTTTCTTGCCTATGTATATGTTTCCATAGTTTCTACGTGCTGGACCACACTAGTAGTCGTGACATTGGGATTAAACTGATAAGAATAGTACTACTTAACACACCACTCCTATCTGGTGGCACATTAGATTGCATGCGCAGTGCCCCAAATTTGAAGGAGGACCGACCAAGCATCTTTTTCTATCTCCCGGTTCCTATAATCGATGCCATATACACGTCCCCTGATAGGGGACATAACAGGGATTAAACTAATAAGAATAGTACTACTTAACACACCTTATAATAATGCAGTGAGAGGAGTCTGAAGAACAGGAGTCAGAGGAGGAAGGTGGCTATGTAATTTTCCATGGGAGTTTTGCCATGGATCCCCCTCCGGCATGCCACAGTCCAGGTGTTAGTCCACTTGAAACAACTTTTCCATCACTATTGTGGCCAGAGAGTCCCTGTGGGTTTTAAAATTCGCCTGCCTATTGAAGTCTATGGCGGTTTGCCCGTTCGCGAACATTTGCGGAAGTTCGCGTTTGCGAAACGAAAATTTTATATTCGCGACATCACTAGTGATGGCTTATTTAATTGTCGAAAAAATAGATTATTGCATGTTATTGAACCCTAAAACAATTAAAGACTGAGTATTTTTCTGAAATGTTTAAAGTGTAATGTGATTAAGATAAGTTTTTTTTGTTCTCAGCAATATAAATACATTATGCATTTTAACAAAGGACTTAGATTGCACTAAACTTTTTTTTTTTTTTTTAAACATAGTCATATTCATCCTGAAAGATAAATATTATTTATGTAAAATTAGTCTACACAAGGGAAGAAAGTTTAAAAATTTAATCTGGTGTATAGTTATCTAGTGCCACCTAGAGGCAGTGTGGACAGTTAAGGAATGATTTTACTACCCTATGCATGCATTACAAATTATTGTCAGGATAAAATTGAATAGCATTAAAGCACAGAGCAAATACCGACAGTAGAACAGTTCAATATAGTTTTACAATTCTGAAAATATGCTGTTACAATACACCTTGTATAATGCAATGTATTCTATAAGGATAACATTTTGTGAAAACAAGTAAGCATAATCACTTTTTTTCCCAACTACAAAATTAAGTAAGAGTGTAAATAGTGTTTTTAAAAATGTTTGCATGAAAAGGTTACATCTGGTTATTTGATAAACAATAACTACATTTATATATTTTTATATATATATATATACACATTCATACTTACCATAATTTTCTTTTCCTGGCTATTATTCATTGCAGCATATACACATGGGTTAGCTCCTCCCCTTACAGCCGATAGGACAGGAATAAACCAAATTCCTTTAAAAGGAGTAAAGCCAACACTGGGTGGGTAGTATATGCTGCAATGAATTATAGCCAGGAAAAGAAAATTACGTTAAGTATTAATACATTTTCCTCTTTCCTGGCTAATCATGGCAGCATATACACATGGGAATACCCAAGCTTACCAGGGAGGGATAGAAACATACATAACTTGCATTCAAATAATCAGAACAATTCACCATAGATTAGAAGATTGAACTGAGGTAAGGACGGGATGTCCAAATTGCATGTCATTGATTACTTTAATGCAGTAGAACAGAATCACAGGCACTCCAATTGTGTAAGCCGCAGGCAGATTTGTTGTCACAAAATGAGTAGAAGCAGCAACGTTTCGACCAAACAGGTCTTGATTGCTTTAATGTCCAGTGTGTAATGCTGGACAAACGAGTTCAAAAAGGTCCAAATGCCAACTTTACAAAGTTTCAGCAGAGACCATTGCCATGGAAGCCCATGATGCTGCAACTGCACGAGTGGAGAGTGCCCCGAGAATGGCATTGAAAAGCTTTCCCTTTAGGCAGGATCCTTGGTGCTAAATGCAAGACAACCATATCCTGTTGAAATTCAGTGAATGAGGATACCCAGGATCAAGCATCGAGTTCACACATTCACCTTGCTGAGGTGCCAGCCACCCGCAACAGCACGGTCTGTGCTAACATCATGGAAGCTCCTGCTAAAGGTTTGAATGATGTTTTAGTCAGAGCCTGTAAGATCAGTGGTAGGTCATATATGAACTTCAACACCCTCAGTAAAGGCTTGAGTTTAATTGCTGCTTACATGAACAAAGCACCAGGGGCTCCAATACTCAATGGGTACCGTACAGTACAGGTAGAGAATGACATTGATAAGCATTCACCTTAGGCAGGATCTCTGGTGCTAAATGGAAGACAACCATATCCTGTTGAATATTAGTGAATGGAAGTACACAGGAACAAGCCTGGCTGAGATTCACCTTGCTGAGGTACCAGCCACCAGCAACAGCACTTTCTGTGCTGGCACCATGGAAGCTTCTGCTAGAGGTTTGAATGGTGGTTTAGTCAAAGCCTGTAAGACTAGAGGTAGTGTCAGGATTACAGTATGATCCAGCACATAGAATTGTGTAACACAGAGGCCTGATAGGTAACGTATACCGGACCTTAGAATGGCTGGACTAACGTATCAAAGAATAGTCGGGAATAGCTGAGGTCAAGGGATACAGAAAGAGACACAATGATAAGGAAAAGCCAGGGGTCAGGGATGTCAGGGATGCCAGAAAACAGGGAAGTCAAAAACAATGCCAAAGTCAAATAACCAGAATAACCAGAATCAATAACGCGCTCTTGGACAACCACAAGGGAAACTACGACAGGGCACTGAGCAGGATGAGAACTGGGCCTAAATACCCCTCCTCTGGATCTGATAGGCTGCAGTTGGCCTTTGACCCCAAAGGCAGTTACCAGGTTTCCATTTGCATAATTGCTGCTCAGCACAAACCCTTATGTGGATTTGATTGCTGCTCGGCACAACTTTTCCTGTCTGAACAACCCAGTGGGCAAAAGCCATTGTAGAACTGATTCCAGCTTTTTAGGATCTATCTGAAACCCTGAGGCAGATATATTATATCCTAAAAACTGTACTTCAGATTGGTCAAAGATGCATTTTTCTAATTTACAACAAAGTTGATGTTTTAACAAAGTCTGCAGAACTTGTCTCATGTGATTGTGGTGAGTCTGAATGTCAGGAGAATAAATAAGGATAGCATCCAGATAGAGCAAGACAAACAAGCAAAAGTAATCCCTAAGTACATCATTTATGAAATCTTGGAAAACCGCTGAAGCGTTGCAGAACCTTAAAGTCATCACTAGATATTCATAGTTTCCACTTCTGGTATTAAATGCAGTCTTCCATTCGTGGTTTTCCTTGATTCTCACTAAATTGTAAGCGCTTCTAAGGTCAAGCTTAGTAAACACTTTAGCTCCTTGGAGTCTTTCAAATAATTCAGCAATAAGAGGAGTGGGGTAGGCGTTCTCAATGGTGATTTTGCTCAATGCTCTGTAATCGATACACGGGCGCAACTCACCGTCCTTTTTAGATACAAAAAAGAATCCTGCCCCAGCAGGCAAGGATGATTTTCGTATGTGGCCTTTATTCAATGAATCCTTAATATATTCCTCCATAACTCTACTCTCCTGAGGTGACAGAGCATAGACTGCTCTCTTAGGTGGCATAGCGCTGGGTAGTAAATTAATGGAACAGTCATATGGTCTGTGAGGAGGTAGAGTATTCAACTGACTTTTGCTGAATACTTCTTTAATGTCTTGGTACTGTATAGGGATTTCTGGGTTTTGAGGTGTACTAGTGGGTAATTCAATAATGCCCTCTCTTTTGGCGACATTCAATATACACCTTTCATAGCAATCCTTACCCCATTCTAATATTTCCCCATTAGCCCAGTCAATATGTGTTATGCTTGTTAAGCCATGGAAAGCCTAATATCATCGGACAGGAAGCAGATGCAATAAGAAATGTAATCTCTTCCTTATGTAAGGCACCAATAGAAATGTTAATGGGTAAGGTGTCATGCGTTATCAATGGTTGTGAGAGTGGTCTCCGATTAATAGCTTCAACAGCTAGGGGTGATAGTCTGTCCTTGATAGGTTTGGAAAAAAACAAAATATACCTAAAATTACACAAGAGAGAAAGCAATCATAGGGCAATATTGTGCATAAAAACAACCCCCAAATCAAAGATTGCACTCACAGAGTGACTGAAGGTTCAGGCTCATCACAAGGTTGTCAGTTCCACCAGGTCTTGATTAAATATTCAGCAGTTAGGATAAAAATGCAACAAATGCTCATCAATAAATCTCCTTGGTACCCAGTCAAGATTACAGCAGTACAGGTACCAGGAACAAAACGAAGAAACAAGCAGCATACAAAATAAAACAAGCTAAATTCAAAATAAAAATAACTCAACGCATTTCGTCTAGTTGAACTAGACTTTCTCAGGAGTATATATAAAGTGCTTGCATGTGCATGAATAAAGTGCTACAATATTACAACAACAATATTACCTTTTGGCCAATCGTTCCTTCTTTCTTCATCTGTTTCTAATTATTTTAACTTCTGAGAGGGGTTCTGGATACATTGTATTTGTTAAAATAATAATAATAAATGTTAGATGTCCATATACCAACTATGGGTAAAAAAGTGAAGATGTGACAAATGAAGAGAATGAAAAGAGAAGAATAAATAGAGCAAATAAAATTAAAAAGGAAGTGAAAAAATAAATAAACCACACTTGAGTAGATACACAACATGTGTGGAGGAACAGGTAGTTCTCCCTTGAATTTTAAAAACTTCTCCAGTCACCTTACTGGAAAAAGAGTGGGTATGAGATGGAATGAAATGACATGCCTGGCAAAGCCTGCAAGAATAAAAGCCTTTTCTAGTATATCCCATTTTCCTCTTATGTGAAAACAGACTGGGAGTTAGGTAGGAGGCAAAACTCCTTCCCTTTCTGTATATCACTTGAGGTCTCACTGGTAATTCCTTTCCCAGGTACTCATCCTGTTGCAGGATGGGCAAATGTTTTCTTTAGAATAAGTTGAATGGAGAATGCTTTAGAGTTAAATTAAGTACTAAAAGAGAATTCAAACTGATGATTTGAATTTCTCTTTTGGTTTATTTATTTTTTCTCTTCTAGTATAGATCACAACACAGTTATATATTTATCATGTTCTCTGAGTTAAGGAAAAGAAGAGGTTAAATTTCAGTCCCTCTTCGCAGATAGTAATGGGATCTTGCCTGAAGGGAATAATAATATAGAACACTACTTCAAAACATTTGAGAAACTCTCGATTAAAGAAACAAAGAAGTGGTGGGAAATTTTCTTTCCTAGAAGGATATATCAAGAAGGGACTCATACCTAGAGGCCTCAGATTATCCAAGATCCCAGCTAATGGACTAGAAAATTCCCACTACACAGATAGATGGGACCAAGCCCTAGAAAAGGTTTCGCTTATCCTCATGGAGATCATAATAGATTTCGAAAAGGAAAACCTGGGGAATGTGACACAAGATCTTGAGTAGTTAGACAAAAGTAATTCCTTTAATAGGGAGAGTCCTGAATATATACAGAAAGAAAAGATTGTGTACGAGAGATTACATAAAATGGATGAAAAAATTGCTGAAACCAAAAACAATAAATTTCAACGAGATAAAAAAGACAATAAAACCAATCTCTTCTCCATTAAAAATGAGAACAAAAATCTGACAGGCGCAGTTTTACATTCAATCACATTAATCCCAATGAGAGGAAGCAGGGGTATAACCCCAGGAAAAATTTAGGAGAGAAATTGAGACCGACAGGCCCTCCTCCTTTAATGCAGGAGGTAGGGAAATCCATACACACAAGCAACCAAATAAGGCGAGGGCGGTACTCCATAACAATACTAATCAGAATGAGAGAACTATTCCAACTAATACAACAACACAAGATAGATGTCCCCATGGGAGGAAACCACCATGAAAGGCCAAAACCCGTTTTCTAGAGCACCTCAACAACATTAGGAGAGGAGTTCAAAACCATTCCATCCACACACACTGTAATAGCTGCCTAGTTTCAAGGTTGAACATTTTTCATGGATAGTGATAGAACAGGTCACTTTAGATTCAAGAGGCGGTGACCTCATGTTGAAATTGAGACGTGAGGGTTTATGGATACATAAACTGAGAACACTTCAGCCCTTCGGACTGAATGTTGATTTTGATTTGGTTTGTTTTTTAAAATAATATTTTTCTTTTTCGAGTTGAAGTAGTTTTTTCTTTTTTTCTCAATTTGGATTTTTTACTACATAAATTACATTAAAGGATGATATTCCATAGTGTAATAATAAATTACACACCCTTGCCGAGACGCAATGGGAGAAGGCTCACATGCCTCTACCTTGCGTATCAACACTTGTTCCTTTTTGCCTCCACCTCATACACTCATCTTGTTCATAACTCTGATTCTACATGAATGGGGTAGCCCTCATGTGTTCACACACGTTCCCCCAAAAAGGCTTGCCCTTTGTCCCTAAGCCATATCACAGCCATATCCACAACACGCATGCCTGATTTGCCTGTTTCCATCTCCCACTACGCTCTGATCACATCTCTCGGGCCACACCCACTGCACCCGTGTAGTAGCTCTAAGGGGAAGAAACCAACCGATTTCTGCAGTACTCCCCTGTAAGCACACAAAAGATGAGACAGAGGACACTCCCAGGGTACCTGCGCTGTATCCACACTCCTTATCTCTTTTATTTTGTGGTCTGTCTGCTGGGCTCGTTGCACCTTTTTACCCTGAACCTCTGGTTCAGAATCAAAAAGTTGCTTAGAGACAGACTCCTTCTCCTGAGCTGGCTTGGATGTATGTTGGAGGTGTGATTGTGATAAGCTGACAAGGATGGTGGTTCCCCCATCATTATGCTCCCCTGTGGACATACTCCCTGGACCCACAGGCTGAGTTTGTCCCTGCCCCTCACTTTGGGCAGGCCGTGGACGGGTCCCCCTTTCTACCAATGGAACCCCTATCTCTCCCTCACTTCCACTCCATGTCCTCACACATACAGCACCTTGGGAACTGGCTGAGTCTTGTGCAGAGTAAGTATCTCTGCCCTGGCTCCCAATGGTTTGATCCACTTGTGTTTTCACATGGCATCTTAAACAACCCTGGCTCTGACACAGATAGGCACACACGCTCATCCAGCTCTGCCTCGCTGTGCAGCTGTTTTTGCCCACTCACACATGGTATTGCAGGCACCCCTAGTTCTGGCACAGACACGCACACATGCTCAATCTGCCCTCACTCTGAACACAATTGCCGGCATACACCTTCACATGTTTCTACGGACACCCCTGGTTCTGGCACAGATTGATACACATTCTGCCCTCCCTCCCAGCAACTTTGTCTTGGCACATTCTCATATGTTATTGCAGACACTTCTGGTTCAGGCACAGACCCGCACACATGCTCAGTCTGCCCTCCCTCCCAGCACAATTGTCTGCATACATTTTCACAAGTTTCCACGGACACCCCTGGTTCTGGCACAGATTGACACACATTCTGCCCTCCCTCCCAGCGAAGTTGCCTGGGCAAACTTTCACCTGATACCACAGACAATTCTGGTTTTGGCACAGCCTGGCACGCATGCTCATTCTGCCCTCCCTCCCAGCAACTTTGTCTTGGCACCCTCTCACATGATATTGCAGACACCGCACACATGCTTATTCTGCCCTCCCTCCCAACACAATTGTTTACATACATTTTCACATACTGCCCTCTGCACAGTAGGGCCCCTATGAGGCTTGGGTTTATAACACACATTACTTTCAGGCACATACTGGGATAACAATCTACCGAAGTCAGTACCAAGTAATACCTTTGCAGGGATATTCTCATCTACCCCCACATTTCTGAAACCCTTCCCCGCTCCCCAATCCAAATAAACTCATGCCATTGGCACTACAAGCCGTACCCCCCCAATTCCTTTAACTGCTAGAGTCCTGCCAGGAATTAAGTCCTCAGAGCGCACTAGCTCTGGATGCACAAGAGTCACATCTGCCCCAGTGTCCCTGAGTCCCACAGTTACCTCTCTTCCAACTGTCACAGGTTGCAGATTTACATTGTTGCTGCCTTCTGATCTGGTTACAAACAACACAGAGGACGTTGGTTCTGAGGAGCGCCCTTCCCCAGCTGATGATGCTGGCTGCCGTTTCCCAGGGCAAGCAACACTGATGTGCCCCACTTGGTTGCAAATAAAACATATGCGACTATCTCCTTGCATAGACATGGCACTAGCTCCCCCTCTCCCTGAGGTAGGAGCTGAAACAAAAGATGGCCCGCTAGGCCTGGTGATGGGGAGTCATGGTGGTGTGGTCCTCCAGCTGGATGTTCCCTTGGCAAACCCTCTGCTCCGGTCCACTGTTGCTCGGTTGGCAGTGTGGACATCTGCCAGCTTACCCGCTTCCAATGCTGTTTTTTGGGGTTCCGGTCCATTCCTGTACATCAGCTGGGCAGAGCTGCAAAAACTGTTCTTTTATTAACAGGTCTTGCAAACTTTCCAAAGTGGTAATCTCCAGCCATGTAGTCCACTGTCAGAATGCTGTCGCCAGGTGCCCCACAATGGCTGCATAACTTTCTGTGGGATGCTTTTGCAAAGTCCTGAATTTCTTTTGGTACAGCTCAGGAGTGAGGTTGTACCGTTCCTGCAAGGCCGCCCTAATCGCATCATAGTCCTGGTCAAATTGCGCTGGAAGATACAATTCCAAATTTATTCTTGGTTCAAATTAACCCTTATATGAACAGCTAGGATATTAAGCAAAATGGATATTCATATCCTACAATTCCTCTCTTTAGCTCATATCGTGATCTACCTTATGGAATATCCATGGGAGGTCTGCAGCAGAGAAATGAAAGGAGGTATATTCAGACGTGCTAATCACGTCTGCGGGACTTTCATTATTTATTCACCTCAATTTCCCCCATTTGCTCTGTGCCGTAGGTTTTCCCTTTAAGAGGAGTTCGAGCTGTCAATTTTCAGCTTTTTCAATTATCTGTTGAATACATCTTTTAAGTGTACAAGTTAAATATTTCAAACAGCTGACATGTTAACCAATTTTAAACAGACTGCACATCATGTTATCTATAACTTGAGCCTTGGATCAAAACAGGCAAAGTGTATTATTCCCAACAACGGGAATATTATTATTATTATTATTATTATTATTATTATTATTATTATTATAATTCACAACGTAAACACATTTAGTCAAAATGGAAATAAAATCTATTTCCCCTCTTTGGACCAGGGCCAGGTCAAAAAAACCCAGTGGCAAAAACTCATAGTTGAGGAAAAAAGCACATCTGGGTAAACTCTAAGTGAGTGCCATGACTGTGTAGACATGTCATCCCCTCACGTTGACAGCATTAGTGACTTATAAAAATCCGCACTTGTAAGTAAATAGCTTGGATATCGGAAACACTTAGTTAGTTTGAAAAGGCCCATTTACATATTAAATCAGGAGATAATTTCTAATCAGTTTGCAATTCTAACAATAATCCTAATCATGACCTTATATCCTATGTCTCCTAATCACATCTCTATTTCAATGGTCTAGTCATATCCACACTTAATGCATGGGCACATTCCTTATTGCATTTTCATACTGCAAATCTCATGTTCCACCACAAAGATGCTCTATTATACTAAGATTTGGTAAATTTGGAATCCATAAGTCTAAATTGAACTCCCTGCCATGTTTGCGGAACCAATATGAGATATCCTGTGCTTGTTACAGAGTATGTTATTCTGTTGAAAGTTTCCTTTTTTAGATTGGTAAATTAGTAGATTGGTCATCCTTAAAAACTTTATAAAATAATAGGAAACTGTTTAAGAAGTGAAATGTAGAAAATTAATACTCATTTTCATTGGTATTGTGAACACAGCTCCAGAGCTACAACTTAATCAAAACAGGCACAACTGAGGACCATACTACATTTTGAAGATATGGCTCTTTGATAGACATGTTTTCCATCAGTTCCAAACTCCCTATTGCAGATTAATTCTTGTTAGTTCTAATCTGTTCCCTACTTTTCTCAAAGAGAGTAGACATTAAAATGAGCTTCTTGTAGTACAGATCCCTTGATTGTGGGAATTTATTAAAAGTGTATATCAAATGTCCAAAAAGTTTATAACAAATATAAACAATTGATGGCAAAATTGTGTGCCGCATCACTCATGTAATATATCATGAGGGCTTAGAAGTTTCAGAAGCAGAAATGAGCTTCAGTCATATTTCCTCTTCAAATGTTGTGGAACATTTCACCATTGTTTTCATAACAGTTTCTTTCACATCTATATATGAATATTGGGCAATGGTTTACACGATGAGAGCAATATACTCAGTGAGAAAAATTGAAATGACGATGATTTTCACATTTTAGATTCCTAATTGTTTCTGTCAAATGTAGGTCATGTATGTCTTCTTTATTTAACTTAAATGTTTGCCATTTTATTATGATGACAATGTTATCATAAATTAAAAATCATAAATTAGAAATGCTATAAAAAATGTTAGCTGGGTCAACACTTAATTAATCAAATGTATTTTAAAGTTATTATACATTCATTCTTTAAGTAGGTCATTTAGAAATGATATTGCTATCAATCACAGTGAAACTTTACTCCCTTGAGAAGTTTATTTTGCAGAACTAAATCGTAATGAATTAATATCTGTTGCTGGTTAGTTCAATTACAGCAAATATCGCAACAGATAGGATTTGGAAGGTAAAGCCTACACAACTAATCAATAATAAATAATTGCTTCGTAGTAGGATCTCAAAGAAAGTCTAAACCTATAGTTCACATTAATGTTACAATACCTGCTGTTGTTTAAATTAAATAAAGTAAACTTTTCAAATTGTTCAAGATAGCTCCTGAATTCAGACCAAATATGGGAAATAGCCCAAACATTAATCACTGAAATATGCCATATAAAGAAAAAATACATGAGCCTGTCGCATATGTTAAAAGTCAGCTTCAACAACGGTAAATAATAGAAAATAGATTGGGGACTATCTAATTTATTTAATAATTTTAAAGTACTGGATATGTTGATAGTAAGGAGCATCATCTCCCCACTACCCCTTTTTGACATATTGTAGTATAATATAAACTAAAAAAGGGTTTTGAATTCCGACACGTGGTATAGAATTCAGACTTTTATTTTTTTAATCAGACAGCATATGAACCTAAAGAGATTTTTAAAATAATCCTAAAATGTGTATTTATATTGTATTTAGCTTATTTTTGTCTTTTTTGTTCAATACAATTGCATTGTTATATCCAAATGTTGTAAAATGTATGTTTATTGACTAAGGACATATATAAAAGAACAGTATAAGGGAGGCCTTCCACAGCCAATTTCAAACAAATAGCTATAGTACGGTGGGTATAGTACAAGTTTCAAAGATAATGCAATTGCTAGATGCAGAGAAGAAGAGAAGAGAGATGTAGATATTCTAGATGGAGATCATTCCACCCAAAATGATCTACCACATTATATTTACAGGCAAATATGGTAAAATAACCTGAAGTGAAAATGTATCATTTTAAAGGTTCCAAATTCTTGCCAAATATTTTGATCATGTTCAATCATTATGAAGCAATTCCTTAAACAAAACCGGAAAAGAGGGTTAACTATTGCCTTCATTAAATGAATTGCAATATATTTGAAACACGTTTTATTGAAATTTTGTCGTTTTAAAAAAATGAGTAAAAAAAATAAAGACATATGTGAGGAAAAACATGTATAAATGTACAATTTTACAAACTAAAAAAGTAAACCATTTCAGACATATTTAAACAGATCTAAGCATACAGAGACATAATAGTGCTGCAGTGTTTTTCAAACAAAAACTAAATAAACAGAAAGGGTTACAATGAGCCATAAAGTGTTTGGAAATTATCATATAACATACTGGGTGAGACTAAAAGATGCACTATTGTAGCAGGATATAGTGGAAAGAACTGAAAGGAGGAATTTCAATCAAAGTAGAATGTGTTTGAGAAAAAATATGAGAAGGGTCTGACATACAGACAGAGTGATTATTGCATGAACATCTATACAACCCTGCTTGCTAACAATAAATCTTGTAGAAGAATGTGTTGGTTGTGTTTTAAAGCTATAGAATTGTGAATATGCTAAATCGGTATTATAGAAATTAACAGTATCATTTATTTTGACATGAGTCTAGATGTTTAAATTTGAAATTTTATTGTATTGGTAAGTTATTTTGATTAACTACCGTATTTTTCGCTCCATAAGACGCACTTTTTTTCCCCTCAAAAGTGAGGGGAAATGTCTGTGCGTCTTATGGAGCGAATGTGAAGATTTACTTACCTGTCTTGGAGCGTGGGCCGGCTTCACAGCGCGCACCGCGGTCCAGGAACTTCTATTTCAGATTCCGGTTTCCGGCGGGACTGAAAGGAAGTGCACACTCAGTGTGCACACTTCCTTTCAGTCCCGCCGGAAACCGGAACCTGAAATAGAAGTTCCTGGACCGCGGAGCGCGCTGTGAAGCCGGCCCACGCTCCAAGACAGGTAAGTAATTATGGGACAAGGGGAGGGGGACACTATGGGAGAAAGGGAGGGGAGGAGACACTATGGGACAAGGGGAGTGGGAGACACTATGGGATAAGGGGAGGGGGACACTATGGGAGAAAGGGAGGGGAGACACTATGGGAGAAGGGGAGGGGAGGAGACACTATGAGACAAGGGGAGGGGAGGAGACACTATGGGACAAGGGGAGGGAGGGGGACACTATGGGACAAGGGGACAAGGGGAGGGGGAGACACTATGGGACAAGGGGAGGGGGGGACACTATGGGAGGGAAAGTGCACTATGGGACAATGGGAGGGGGGGACACTATGGGATCAGAACACTAATGGACAAGGGGAGGAGAGGTTAAAGAACACTATGGGACAGGGTAGGAGGGGTTAACAATCACTATGGGACAGGGTAGGAGGGGTTAACAATCACTATGGGACAGAGGAAAGGGGGGTTAAAGATCATTATGGGACAGGGGAGAAAAAAAAATATTCTGAACAAACTGTCCCATAGTAAGAAACACTATGGAACAGTTTGTTCAGAATATTTTTTTTTTCTGGGTTTCCTCCTCTAAAAACTAGGTGCGTCTTATGGTGAGGTGCGTCTTATGGAGCGAAAAATACGGTAAATCAAAATGCAAAATTACATTTTAAAGAAATGTAATTTTTTTTTTTTTTTACTTTGTGATGAATAGTTTTATGATTTGCAGGATATAAGAAATGTGCTTATGTATTAAAAAGAAAAAAAAAATTAACCAAATGCGAAATTACGTTTCAAAGAAATTTTACTTTTTTTTTTTACTTTGTGATGAATGTTTTTATGATTTGCAGGAAATAAGGAATGTGCTTATGTGTTAATTTTTTTTTTTTAAAATTAAATTAGATACAAAATTACGTTTCAAAGAAATGTTACATTTATTTTCTTTTACTTTGTGATTAATGGTTTTATGATTTGCAGGATATAAGGAATGTGATATGTATTAAAAAGAAAAAAAATATAAGCAAATGTTTCTGAGAATGGCACGCACAATTTCTCACTCTTACTTTTGAGATGAGGTTTTATGGCTTGGTATATACAGAAGCTCCACTGCAATATAATTATATAAAGGTACATTCAAATAAGAGTAAAAGAAAATCAGGTTGGCTGTTATAGAAGGATAGCACTGTGATATTGGAAAAGTATAACAACAGGAATAAGCTATATTTCTAGTTAAATGCAAAACACATTTAAGCAGTGAATGGCTTCTTAATACATATTGAATACTCTGCTTTTATTAATTATTAACCAAAGTTAAAGAATAACTGATATCTAAAATATTATGTTCACATTTTAAATCCTGATTTTACTATGGATTTCTAGGTGAAAAATATTGCAGAAATGTAATGCAGTAGAAGTAATGTGACATTCTGTCATAAAATGCATTTAGTTTATCCTAATATTGAGTTTCCTCATAATAAAATGAATGCTGAATTCTTTCCAAGCAATATGATGTATAGATTGTTTTAAAAAATCACATTAGGGAACAACACAGTTCACAATACAGAAATTAACCATCTGCCATTGTGTGCTATGTAGCCAAAGAAATATACCATATGCTATATTTGGGTTCGGAATAGACTTAGAAGCATGTTTAAATGCAAATTTCAATTACATTACATTTCTTAAGATACTAACATATAAGTTTTAGTTTTTGTGTAAATTTGGATGAACTTTAAAAAAACTAAAACAATAGGTTGCAGAGCTTTGGTTGTAAAACATATGTTTTAACATATTTTTAAACATGTAGTAATTTTTGACATTCATATATGTGTTTTTTTTTTACAAAACTATATACTTTAATAATAATAACAACGTATTTAACCAGAAATGGAACATTTAGGTATTCTCTGGTTTTGTTTAGTTTTTCATTAGCAAACTATCCAAGAGCATGGCAATTAGCAGAAACTATGAGAAAAAAAATTTCTGAAAGTTTAAATGAAACTTTAATTAGCACATTAAATTAATCCAAAATTAGGAGATGTTTATGCAGTTGGTCATGCGTTTTACACATTGAGTTGCAAACTGTAATGTGTAGTTATAGGTCTTTTACCAATGTATGTTGCTAAATTTTGCCAATACAACATTCAGTGATGTGCATTTTCATGCATTTTCCAGTTGCAAATTTCCCCTTAACACTGATTGCCCTTCCATATATGATTTTATGAAACAATTATATACACTTTTCAGGCTAGTCTTAATGGCAATGATTCAACTTATGCATTTCTAAAATTTAAGAATCTACTTTTTCTGCACAAATAATAAATGAGTCTTTAGGAAGCTAGAAAAAAATCGATGCAGATGTATTTCTGTTTCAGGAAAAAAAAAATGTAAATTCAATAAACATTCCGAAAAGGTTTCAAAACATGAAGAAAAAAAAAATTATTCGTCAGGATTCATGTGGGCTTTTATTGTGATTAGCGGCTCTATAGTCTTTTCACATACATGTTAAATATCTAATATAGGAGATAACTGATTTTTAACCTGAAAAATTAATGAGTAAATATTTTACTTTAACAAATCAAAGTTAGCATTTCTGCAAAATTAAGCTTATTTAATGTTAAAATATCTTACACTATATATTGTCTTGCTCCAATTAAAAAATATTAATTACCTAGCATATAGCAATGAATACATTCTGTATAACAAGCTCAAAATCTAGAGCCTACTATTTTCTAATATGAAAAATTACTCAAGGCATGATATATGGTAACAATATAAATTAATTAAAAGTAATACATTTTTAAATTTTAAAAATATTTAATGTAAAAAAAGTAACTTTCTAAATAAAAAAGGAAAATATGTATATAAGACTGAATAACTTGTGTTATCTCTCACAATGCATTTCAGTATTTAAAAAAGCATTTCAGCTGATCACATAGAATGAAAACATAAACATAGTCTTAAACTACAGCTGTGCCCCAAAAAGGATGGGCGGCTCCTTGCGGTTTGTTAAACTGAATAACTAATGGCTTCTTCTATGCATTTTTTGCTACATTCCATCTATTAATTAATACAACATCTGCATGAGCAACCAGTTCATATTTTAGCTATCCACAGAGTTTAAAACAAAGCAAAACAAACACAAATAATAAAATAAAAAGCAGCATATATGAAGCATTTCAGAAAAATCTAAAACTTGGTTACCCTGCCAAAATATTGAAATCCTTACCCAAAAGGTGGTGGTGATCCTCCTTATGCCACTTATTACAGCTGTCAAGTGCATACATCTCTAAACAGACTTTAATTTCTTCATCTTTAATAAAAGGTCCTTATCGATTCCAAAGCCTAGAAATAGTAAAACACAATATCTTTGTATCACCACCAATTTGCAATACAGAGAAAAGAACAGAGTGAGCATCTCATCTTATTATTGTAGTTACATCCTATTTTTAATACCATTACTGGATAATAATTACTGGATGGCTGACATTCAACCACTAGATAACACAAACAAACAGACATTGCATCCTAATTAATACTCTTCTATCACCACTTCTGAATACAAAGAGGTACTTTCCAATTTATTTGATACTGATATGGGTCCTATTGACCTGCTGTGTAATGGGTACTGCATAGTACCAAGAGAATAAAATGCATAGTTTACACACTCATCACCAAATTATCACCTTCATTATAGCATTACTGTAAACTACCACCATAGTATCACTGTCAATGGTTTTGGTATTGTCTTATTTTGGGGATTTTATCCTAAAGATGAAAACCAGTCCCATTCCCATAATGTTCCTACCAAGAAGAGTACTCAAATGTGCTCATTTAAAAAAACTTTGAAACACTCTAATGAGCCAGAGGCTTTAGGGTGATAGGCATGTGTCTGCTGCTGGCTAACTTGCTCAGTGCTTTTGTCCATATGTTCCTCTTTTTGTAATGTAGTTTTTTTCTAATGCCTTAGTCCTTATTCAAAGCAATCTTCTGGCTGGCATCCTTGCACATCTCTACTTTTAGTCTACAAAAAAGATCTACCAAGCCATGTAACAGTTTTTCACTCCACTTCTTAAAAGAAGATCTCTTTGTTGACCATACCCCATGCTTTGCTCACTGCCACTTCATATCAGTGTAGGGGAAATTGGCAGTTTGCATATTTATTAGCCATCATTATGTTAGGAAGTTTTCCTGTTCTTTCCCACAGCATGAAATCTTTAACTTTTATGTAACCCAGATTGTCATGGGCCTCTGCTGCTACTGAAATGAAGACATTAACTGCATGTATGATTGCTTACATTCTTTCATCCTATCATCCTATTTCAGCTAGTTCTCTCTGTCACACGTGCATTCACATGACCTAATATTACATTTTTGCTGACCCATGCATCCAATCCAGAACTTCATCCTGGCTGCTTTTGGTATCTAACTCTGGAAATGTTTCTTTCTCATTATCTTTTAGGTTAGAACTTTTCTTCTCCCATCTTCACTTGTTATAAGAATATTTACAGTTTCTAGTGTTACAGGGTTGTTTTCAAATTCACAGTTTATTGTCTGGATGGCAAATACTAATTTTTCCCCAGGCAAAGTAAATGTATTTCACCTTGTGTGCAAAGAGAATTAAAAGGAGGGCCACCTTTCTTCTAGTTTGGCTGTATCATCCCTGATATTAACTGTATCTTGGACTGCATTGCTCAGTGTAGCAACTATATTAACTACCTCCTGGTAGTGATGTCGCGAACACGAAATTTTCGGTTCGCAAACGGCGAACGCGAACTTCCGCAAATGTTCGCGAACCGGCGAACCGCCATAGACTTCAATGGGCAGGCGAATTTTAAAACACACAGGGACTCTTTCTGGCCACAATAGGGATGGAAAAGTTGTTTCAAGGGGACTAACACCTGGACTGTGGCATGCCGGAGGGGGATCCATGGCAAAACTCCCATGGAAAATTACACAGTTGATACAGAGTCTGGTTTTAATCCATAAAGGGCAGAAATCACCTAACATTCCTAAATCACAATGAATATGGATTGACACCGGACATATGACATATTGACACCTTGACATATGGATTGACACCTGTCCTCAGAGCCCCTGATGCACACAGACACAGAGCAGAATAGGGACTGGTCCCCCTACATAGGGTCACTTGGCAGATATGGATTGACACCTGTCATCAGAGACCATGATACACACTGACACAGAGCAGAATAGAGACTGTTCCTCCTACATAGGGTCACTTGGCAGATATGGATTGACACCTGTCCTCAGAGACCATGATACACACTGACACAGAGCAGAATAGAGACTGTTCTCCCACATAGGGTCACTTGGCAGATATGGATTGACACCTGTCTTCAGGGATCATGATACACACTGACACAGAGCAGAATAGAGACTGTTCTCCTACATAGGGTCACTTGGCAGATATGGATTGACACCTGTCCTCAGAGCTCCCTGATACACACTGACACAGATCAGAATAGGGACTGTTACTCTACATAGGTCACTTGGCAGATATGGATTGACACCTGTCCTCAGAGACTCCATGTGATACACCGGACATTTCATAGAAATAGAGACTGTTCCCCTACATAGTCACTTGGTGATAAGTGATTGGACACCTGTCTCAGAGACCATGATACACCTGACACAGAGCAGAATAGGGACTGTTCCCCTACATCGTCACTTGGTGATAAGGGCTGACACCTTTGTTAAGCAAACCAAGGCTTGTAACGGGCCCTTTAAATGGCAAATTGCCCTGTTTCCCTGGGTTGTGGAGAAGCCTCTTTGCCAGCCTCCTCCCGCATGACTATGGCCCCTGGGAGATTGTGAAAATGTATGCACTTTTTATTTGGTGTGTATGGCCCTTTAAGACTGTCGGTGGGCATATTGGGGCTTATGGACTCTTTATGTGACTGGTGCTGGCCCTTTAAACACCTTTTTTGGGACATCAGGAAGATTGGGACACTGCCCCTTTAAGGCCGTGTCCCCAGACTTGTTGGGGACACGGCCCCTTTAAGACGGTGTCACCTGTGTCCCCAGACCTGGTGCAAACCCTTTGTGCCTGCCTGGCTATTTCCTACTTGGTTCAGTAAATGGG
>OW240922.1:88908807-88927098 GCA_933207985.1 Pelobates cultripes
AAAACATTCCCCCAACACAAAATACCAAAATTACATGCATTCGTTAAATCCGTACAAATTAGAACCAGGGGATGGAGGTTCAGCGGTGCCTGCACGTAAAAGTTTTGATGCAGGAAAGCTGGGCAGAAAAGCGCTGGCTGCCCGGGCAGCTCTAGAACACCGCCATCATGTGGTGGCTAAGTGTAACTGCGACCACCCAGTAACAATCAATTAAGCTGCGGTTAACCGCAGCTACTGGGTGGTCAATTGCCGGCACACGCTCGTTAAGCCTCGGTTAACCGCGGCTTTAGGGAGGTAAATGGAGGGCGCACTCCAGCTTCTGGGTGGCCAATTAAGGTCGCCGGCCGGCTTCCCACGGCTCTGGGGAGGCTGAAAAGAAACTGTTTGTTCGGTAGATAGAATCTACCGAACGGCTGTGCAGAAAGGGAGAAATAAATCCTTCTGCACAGTAAAATTAACCCTTTAGCTGCCGGTCCATAATCCAAAGGCAGCAGGTGGGCAACCAGGCTCTTCCAATGCAATGTGGCGAGATTGGTCTCGTCACAATATATTTAAAAAAATAATAATAATAAAAAAAATATATATATATATCCCAACGGATCTGATGGGGAATGTCCGGGGAAAGAGCTCACGGATAGAAACATAGAAACATAGACACATAGAATGTGACGGCAGATAAGAACCATTCGGCCCATCTAGTCTGCCCAATTTTCTAAATACTTTCATTAGTCCCTAGTCTTATCTTATAGTTAGGATAGCCTTATGCCTATCCCACGTATGCTTAAACTCCTTTACTGTGTTAACATCTACCACTTCAGCTGGAAGGCTATTCCATGCATCCACTACCCTCTCAGTAAAGTAATACTTCCTGATATTATTTTTAAACCTTTGTCCCTCTAATTTAAGACTATGTCCTCTTGTTGTGGTAGTTTTTCTTCTTTTGTCTAGGGCTGTCTGGACAATCCATCAGCATTGCCATTCTGCTTACCCGGTCGGTAGTGGATGGTAAAGTCATATGGTTGTAGGGCCAGGCTCCACCGGAGCAGCCTGGCCTTGTCCCCTGTGACCTGGTTCAGCCAGACCAACAGGTTGTGATTCGTGAGCAGGGTGAATTGCTGTCCATATAGATAGGGTTGCACCACCGCTAGGCACTCCTTCTCAATGGCGCGTAGCTTAACTCCCTGGGCAGCAGCTTCCTGTTGAGGTAAACCACGGGGTGTTCTCCACCATCATCCCCGACCTGGCTCAGCACTGCTTCTAATCCAAACATGGAGGCATCTGTGTGAACAAGAAAGCGTTTTCTGGGATTAAGAGCAGCCAGGACAGGGGCATTGGTATAGTCCTGGAGGCCATCTAGCAGCCGGTCCACCATCCGTTGGAAGGTGGCTGGGGCTTTCGTCATCCCAAATGGCATTACCTTAAACTGGTACACACCAAAGGGGGTGACAAAGGCGGACTTGGGGACAGCATCCACTGATAACGGGATCTGCCATTATCCCTTGAATAGGTCAATGGTGGTGAGGTATCGGCCCCAAGTCATTCTGTCAAGCAGCTCTTCTATGCAGGTCATGGGTTAGGCATCAGAGACCGTCTTGTTGTTGAGCCTCCTGTAGTCCACACAGAGCCTGGTAGTCCCATCTTTCTTATGGACTAGGACTACTGGGGAGGCCCAAGGGCTTGTGGATGGTTCGATCTCTTGGATCTCCTGTAGCATGCTCCCCCGCACAGCCTCCGGCACCCGCAAATGGCAGCGACATCCTCTGTCCGCTCGTGGTACGGCTTAAGCATGTTCACAGGTGTCGGACTCCAGTACCAGAGCATGGGCCGATCACATAGGTAGTGTCCTCTTTCTATTCCATTACCCGGTATGGGCCTTGCCAGGCAGCCTGTAGCCAGTCATGTCGGACGGGTTTCAGCACCAAGACCTTCTGCCCGACTTGAAAGCTATGGCCCCTGGCACCCCGATCGTACCATGTGCACTGGCACCTCTGAGATGCTTGGAGGTTCCCTCGCACAAGATGGGTGAGTTCCTCCAGCCGTCCCCTAAACTCCAGCATATATGGAATGATGGGGGTCCCTTCCTGTTCTCTGGCTCCCTCCCAGTGCTCCCGCACTAGATCCAGGGGTTCCCTCACTCAATCCAGTTGATTCCTGCAGCACCTCCCCCCCAATCCTTGTGAGTCGCTGCAAAGGTACGGAGCATTTGCTTCAATGTACCGTTGAAGCGCTCACACAGGCCATTGGTCTGGGGGTGGTAAGGGGAGCTCAAGATTGGTTTAATGCCGCCCAGCCTCCACAGTTGGTGGGTCATTTTGGGTCATTTTGGCAGTAAACTGCACCCAGGGAAATCTCCCAGGGAAACCCCATCCGGGAGAACACTCGCATCAGGGCTTCGGCCACAGTCTCTGCCCGAATATTGCTCAGGGCGACTGCCTCGGGGTACCGAGTCGTGTAGTCCACAATGGTCAGAATGTAATTCTTCCCAGAGGGACTAGGCTTGATTAGGGGACCTATGATGTCGATAGCTACTCTGCCGAATGGATCTTCGATAATAGGTAGGGGATGGAGGGAGGACCTGTGCCGGTCCCCCTGCTTCCCCACTCTCTGGCAGACATCGCAGGTCTGGCAGTATTGCCTCAGATTCTGGGAGATGCCGGGCCAAAAGAAGCTTTGGGTGAGCCGAGCTGCTGTCTGTCTTCTGCCCAAATGCCCTGCCAAGGGGATATCGTGAGCTAGCTTCAGCAGCTCATACCGATACTTCTTGGGTGCCACCAGCTGCTTGGTGGTAGTAGGGGCTGTAGATGATTCCTTCCTCACCGCTATATGGTATAACTGCCCCCCTTCCCAGGTGTACTGCTCCCCCTCTTTCCCTACCTCCCCTGTGGTGGATTTGTCCCTGTAACATTGCAGGGTTAGAGGCTATATCCCTTGGGGGTGAAAAAGGGCACGGGTGCCTACCTGAGCCTCAAAGTGTGAGCTGACCGGGGTGGTCTGGGCTTGCTGGCGGGTCACCACTGGTAGGCTTCTTCCTGGGTCTGAATGGAGAGAAAAGCAGTGGCAAGGTGTCCCAGGTCGTTGCCGAGTAGTACCTCAGTGGGCAGCCGGTCCATGAGACCCACTTTGATTCTCTGGGTTCCAGCGCCCCAGGTGGATGTGGGAAGTGGGTATATAGTGGACGTTCCCTCCGGCCACTCAGCTCACTACCGTACCTCCTGTCTGTTCTTCTTCCGGAAGCAGCTGTGGATGCACCAGCGTCAGCGTGGCTCCTGTGTCTTGGAGCCCCTGGACCTTGTGCCCATTCAGCCGTACGGTCTGTCTGTAGTGGTTCCGGTTATCGTGGGCGGCCTGAACAGGGCTGACCTCATGCAGGATTGTCCAGGCTTCTTCGTCTGAGTTCTGGAACTCTGTGGGGTCATTCTGGTAGCACAGTGCTGTGGCTCGTGGGTTGGTAGGGACTACGGGGGTGACCCACTGCAACCTGCCCTGGTTTTTTGGGGCAGTTGAGTTTGCGGTGGCCAGGCTGGTTACATTGGAAGCAGCCTAGGGTAGACTCTCGAGGAGGGTGCTCGGACCGGGGGTCCACGGAGAGGAATTGTGGCCACGGGGTTGGGCCAGACCAACGGTCGAATGGCTGGTCGATAGAACTGGACACTGGGGCCGTCGGGTGTCGAGATATTCATCGGCCCGCTAAGCCACCTCGGAGAGGGTCTAGGGCTGTTGGTCTCTCACCCATTCTCTGACTTTATTAGGGTGTCCGTTATAAAAATGTTCCAGAATGAAGAGCTGGGTGATCTCCTCTGGGGACTTAGCCTATTGTTATTTATTGGCTGTTTTGCAAAACCCTGTGGGCAGTTATGTGTGCAAAATGTGCATAAAAGCAGAGTGTTTGATTAAAAGCTTCAGTTCTACTTCACCCTCAATTTGGAGTGCCGTCTCTTATTGGGGGAATATGCGACAAGGGATTGCTATGCTCTGCATATTCCCTTGCTATAATCACTCCTAAGCTTTTTTAAGAGCTTGTTCCTGCTTCTCTCTGAAGGAGTCTATGGTGGTTATGGTGTCGGCTGGAGTGCTTGGAGCCCTCAGGAAGCGCTAGGAGCATCCATCAACGGAGATACCCAGTCGGGGTGCCGTTGATCCGTTACAAATACTAACAGGACACAGGGATACGCATGAGTACACTTCACATACAAGGGTGTGAACTTTGGGGCTAGGCTCCCCGGGATGGAAAGGGGGTCCCCTTCCTGTAATACACTCTGCCCCTGGGAAGAGAGACCGATTGTCTCTTCTACTAATAATAGCCCCGGGTGCCAATTGGGATCCCTGCAAAAAGTGGGGAGATCTGATGTACAGAGCCAGAGATATCTGCATCGGAAGTCTGGGGTTCATGGCTCTGTACATCCCCGAAAGTAGTTCTATGGTGTTGCTTGATTAAAACCGGTGAATTCAAACTTCGCGCCTAAACCAATCAACAGCCAATCAGCTGAAAGGGCGTGAACCAAATTGCGCCAATCAGCGTTCAGGAGAGGAAGGAGTTTCGCTGCCCAATCCGAAGGAAGTGCGCGAAACTCGGCTGCACCAATCAGTGTTCAGGGAGGAAGGGCGAGAAACCCGAATACACAAATCCACTGAAAGGCGCGAAACCAATGTGCGCCAATCAGCAACCAGGGACAAATGGGGTTTTGGCCGCCCAATCAGAGAAAAGGGCGCGAAACCCTGTTTGAACCCCCTTTGATTGGTTGCCCGCTCCTTGTGGCGACCATTCGGCACTTTACTTGTGCCAACCAACCAGGAGAATGGTGCAAACCCAGTTTGAATGGGCGCTCCTTCTCCCATTAGTCAGCACAGACTTCCATGCAGCCAGCGGGAACCCTGCAGCCGTGAGACAGGCTCACAGCTCCAGGGACTCCCTGTTGGTGCACGTCTCTCTCTCCAATGGATAGCCACATTCAGGCATCCGCCGGAGAGAGCGTTCTCCTGGGCAGCCACGAGCCTAGCCTCATGGCTGCCAGGTAGGGAACAAGGAGTGGGTAGGACGTAAGCCGGTTTGGGAGATGAATGCTCCCCCTGGTGGGTGTCCGTCAATATGAACCGGTGGCCATTCCCTTGAGGTCTGCGGTCTTCACACCTCATCAGAGAAGTGAGAACGTTCTAATTGGGGGATCAGGGTGGTCCGCCACTGTTCGGGATACGAATGCTCCCCCTGGTGGGCGTTCGGTAATACAAACAGGCGGCCACCCAAGGGAAGCACTCGCCGCTCATTCTCTGGCGGTCTGTGGTTTTCACACCTCATTAGGGAGGTGTGAAGATTCGGAGTAAATGTTCTAACTGAGGTGCCGGGATGGTCCGGCGCACTGGGCACCACGCACCAGAGCGCCCCAGGCCAGTCAAAAGGTATATTGCATGATTTTATAGTCACAATTATAGAAAAAAGAATAGGAAAGAGGGGAAACACACTAGTAGGACAACTACACACAAAGAAAACAAGGCAATTCACAGTTTAGGCAATTCCACCACAGAGAAGGGCTACTAAACTGGTTCATGGATTGCGGGATAAACTTACCAGGAAATGTTAAAGGATCTTAACATGTATAGCTTGGAGGAAAGACGAGACAGGGGGGATATGATAGAAACATTTAAATATATAAAGGGAATCAACACAGTAAAGGAGGAGACTATATTTAAAAGAAGAAAAACTACCACAACAAGAGGACATAGTCTTAAATTAGAGGGACAAAGGTTTAAAAAAAATATCAGGAAGTATTACTTTACTGAGAGGGTAGTGGATGCACGGAATAGCCTTCCAGCTCAAGTGGTAGAGGTTAACACAGTAAAGGAGTTTAAGCATGCGTGGGATAGGCATAAGGCTATCCTAACTATAAGATAAGGCTAGGGACTAATGAAAGTATTTAGAAAATTGGGCAGACTAGATGGGCCGAATGGTTCTTATCTGCCGTCACATTCTATGTTTCTATGTTTCTATGGTATAATACCCACTTATGGGATACGTTACGGAGTGTTGTAAGTAGATATCTTGTTAGATGGGGGCCATATGTAATATAAAAAAACAACAATAGTGCTCACTGTGATAAAACCAGGAGAATGTATAAAAATACTGTGTTGGACCGCCTGGCACCCCGACTAGGTGCCTCCGCCAATTGCTGCTTCCTAGTGGCCTGGAGTACTATAAGCACCGCACCGGACACCATATGCACCATCCCTTCCCACCCTGGACCAAACGCCTGGATCCAGCTCCCAGTGGGAAGGCCTCTCCTCCAAGAGAGTATAGCTGTGAAGCTCTTACAAGCGCTAGTGGTTATAGCAATCCAAAAGAACAATCCCAGGAACAGGGATTATAGCTGGTATATAGCTGTTATCTACAATCACGAGACGAGGCTGCGTGTTGAGGGTGAAGTGGACTGATTTATTAGTAGCCATGCTGGCCTCTTATGCAAGTCCCCATGCAAGGGGTACTCCCACATGGACCTTGTGGGGAACTACGTTACAAAGTCACAGACCAAAAACAACAAGGTTTAAATGCATGACACTCCCATATACAAACATACAATCCCTCACCTCTGCCTGGGAGATAATTGAGTCAGATACTGTATTAACTCAATTATCTTCAGGCACAAAAACACATATTTAAAAAAATAAATAAAAAAAAATAAAACTAAAAGTACCTTTAAAACTCATGGAAACCCCATAAAAACCCCATATCCCTTGATAGCCCTGATCTGGGTTAACCACATATCCAAAAATCACCCAGATCGGTTAAGGGGTTCAGGATTTCCATGGAGGTCTTATTTTAACCGACCGCACACAAAATTACTGTCGGAAAAGAGTTCCAGGAAATCAGGCTGTGTGGTTGGTCTACTTCGTTGATTCAAAGTAGAATATAAAATACAGAACGTATAGCTTCGGGAGTAGGTTCAGTTTATGTCATTTGGGAGTTTATTCTTACCGAATGCTGTTCGATTCCCATTCGAATAGCCGAACATTAGTGGAAGGTATGTGTTTAGCGGTGTTTGCACCGTCGAGAGTCCGATTTGAGTTCCATGTACTCTGTAACAGCACCCCCAGGCATAAAAGGGGTTAAACCGCCATTTAGAGGATATTCCCCTTCCAGGTATACAGGCAGCTACCAAAGACACCAATCCGCCGAATAGGAAAAACCATACGAATAGGTTTACACTCCTAGCAGTCGAACTGGAACAGCATACAATAAACCCCCCAAGAATGAGACAAGGCTCTGTTTTGAGGGTCAAGCAGGAACAGACAGAGCTGGGGGTTTATTGTTCTTATATACACATTCTTACACATTAGTACCACCCACAGGGTTTTGTAAAACAACCAATAAACACGTACAATACACTCAGACACTCCAAAACAAAATCCTCCCCTCTGCCTGTGATACAATTACCTTACACAATGGGTAATGTAATTATCACAGGCAGAGAAATACAGTTTTTCCACATTATTCATAATTCTAAAAGTATGCATCACATTCAAATATAACTTACATTTTCAGAATCACACACATACAGTTCAATTGCCATGGAGCCAAAGTCTTTCCCATAGTCTTTCATTATACGAATGGGCTCCATGGCATAGCTATCTGGGGTATCACCGCTCAAACGGGGCAAGCACCGAATGACCCGGCTTTCGTGTCTTTGCAGGGGAAAATCAAGCATTTCAACATGGGGCCATAGTCTAAAGGGAGCAGGCGGGCAACCAGGCTCTCCAATGCAATGTGGCGAGATTGCTCTTGTTGCATACTCGACAACCAAACACCGCTCATTGTGTTCGCAGCTTAAGATGGCCGCCGCTTCGAACCACTTTGAGAGTTCGAAGTGTAACTATACAAGTCTAAAAGGCACAAACAGTGTCTTTAACCAAAGTCTATTACAGGGGCCCTAGTCACATAGTCACAGGGCAGGAGGCCGGCAAACAGGCTCTTCCAAAAGCCAGTGGCGAGGTTACTTTCACCACAAATACTAAATGGTTGCTCACATTTAATTAGGCAGATGCACTGATTAATGATAGGGCGTTGTGGCAAAAGTAACCTCGCCACTGGTTTTTGGAGGAGCCTGTTTGCCCCTGCAATAGAACTGGCTAACATACTTCAAACAGGCTCTGTTCGTGCAATTGGGACTATATGGTTAATTTACCGAACAACCGCACGAACAGAGACCACCCTGGAGCTTGTTCACACCTATTAACAACTTGGAACGTTTCTCACCGCAGTGTTCTAATTGTTTGTCTGGGTGGGCGCGATTCCTATGAACAACCACCAAGAAATTTTCTAAAATCACCACCACTCCATGGAATCTTGCATTTTGGGCATGAATCTCATGGAACTGAAATCGGATACAGAAACCCCCGAACACCGCTGGACTTCCATCATCGCCTGTGTTCATTTCTATTCAACTTAGAAGGGCATTGTTTGATCATTCGTCAGGATGAAGGGAACAAGCTCCAGCATAAGACTATTAACTCTGTTTGGTAGTTTGTTCGTTTGCAAACTACCGAACTAGAAAGGCAGCAAGCCCTGATTCTCTGGAATTGTTTTGGGAATTAAACTATGCGTGTGGCTGGTCAAAAAGAGACTTCCAGGAATTTCTGTAACCCCTGCTCTCATCTGGGTGATTTTTGGATATGTTGTTCACCCAGACCAGGGCTATCAGTGGAAGTAATTTATGGGGATATGTTGTGTTTTGTGGTACTTATGGCACTTTATAAAATATGTGGTTTTCCTACCTGGAGATAATTGAGTTACATACAGTACTTTACTCAATTATCTCACAGGCAGAGGGGAGGGATTGTGTGTTTGCTATGGGAGTGTGCTACATTTAATTACTGTTCAGATTGGTTTGTAAGCTTTGTGTCTCTGTCCCCAACAAAGTCCATGTGGGTGTATCTCTTGCTTGGGGACTTGCATAAGAGGCCATTGTGGCTTCCATTAAACCAGACTTACTTCACCCTCAATCTAGAGTTCTGTCTCTTATTGTAGGGAACTGCTATACAAATATCACTACTAGCTCTTTAAGAGATTCACAGCTACACTCTCCTGGAGGAGAGGCCTTCCCACTGAGTCCCTGGATCCAGGAGTTTGGTACAGGGTGGGAAGGGATGGCGAGACCCCAGCCAAGCTACGGTGGTTCGTGGGGTCTATGGTGCTTATAGTGTCCGTAGTGGTGCTTATGGTCCTCAGCGTCAGCTAGGAAACGGTCCTTGGTGGAGGTTCCCAGCCGGGGTACAGGCGTAAGTGGTATAATCCCCACCAAGGATGCTTTGGAGTAGTATCTCTCTGGAACAAGTAAAACTCAGATGCAAGGTAGTAAAATAATAAAAATGGTAAAAAAAGATAAAATGGCTAACTCATAACAAAGCAAGTGGCCAACATGCCTTTATTAAAATAGATAGTTAACATTTCCACAATGCGTTTATCCTCTTAGGACTTTTTTAAAGTTAATAAGAACATGTACCTGACAACAGTGGCTTTATATAGGCCTCAGATTACTTAATTTTGGCGCCAAAATGACGTCATGGTCACTTTTTTTTTTTTTAAATAACTTTATTATAGAACATGTATCAGCCATGTTAGGGATGGCAATAAAAAAGAGTAAAATGAGGGGAACAGCCATACTGGAAGAGGAAAGAGATAAGGAGAAACAAGATAAATGAGGTGAGCACTTGGGAAATAGTGATCACAATATAGTGTCCTTTGAAATAAACTCAAAAAAACAAAAGCACATGGGGAATATTAAAACATATAATTTTAAAAAGACCAATTTCAATAAGTTAAGGGAAGCTTTACAATATATTGACTGGCATAAACTCTTTAGTGAAAAGAACACTGAGGATAAATGGATCATCTTCCAACAAATATTACAAAGGTACATTTCTCAGTATGTACCATTGGGAAATAAATATAAAAGAAACAAATTAAAACCAATGTGGCTTAGTAGAGAAGTAAAACAAGAGATTAAAAATAAGAAAAGGGCATTTAAAGCATTTAAATCGGACAAATCAGATGCATCTTATAAAAGATATAAGGATGCAAATAATGCGTGCAAAAAGGCAATTAGACTTGCTAAACTTCAAAATGAAATAATGATAGCTGAAGAGAGCAAAACCAACCCCAAAGCATTCTTTAAGTACATAAATTCTAAAAACAAAACAAAATGAAAGTGTAGGTACACTAAAAACTGAAACAGGGTGTTAGTTAATGAAGACCAGGAAAAGGCAGGAATTTTAAAAAACTATTTCTCCTCCGTATATATTAAGGAAGAACCCATGGCAATAGATGTGCAAATGCTTGCTACTAAAAACTTGCAGAATAATTGTAATTGGTTAACTCAAGACAAGGTGCTGCAGCAACTAAAGAAAGTTAATATAAACAAAGCTCCAGGGCCTGACGGTATCCATCCACGTGTACTTAAGGAACTAAGTGCAGAAATAAGTGAACCTCTGTTTTTAATCTTTCAAGATTCTTTTCTTTCAGGAAGTGTTCCGGAGGATTGGAGGAAGGCAGATGTGGTTCCTATATTCAAAAAGGGTTCAAAATCCTTGCCTGGAAATTATAGACCTGTGAGCTTAACTTCTGTGGCTGGTAAAATATTTGAAAGGTTATTAAGGGATAATATTCAAGAATTCCTTGAGAAGAACATGGTTATCAGCAAAATCAGCATGGTTTTATGAAGCACAGGTCATGTCAAACTAACTTGATTGCGTTCTACGAAGAAGTAAGTAGAAGTATAGATCAGGGTGTTGCCGTGGATGTGATCTATTTGGATTTTGCCAAGGCATTTGATACAGTTCCACACAATAGATTAATGTTCAAACTCAAGGAAATCGGTCTAGATGAAAATGCTTGTTCTTGGGTAGAACATTGGCTTAAAAACAGAGTACAAAGAGTTGTCATTAATGGTAAATTTTCAAGCTGGAGAGAGGTGTCAAGTGGTGTCCCTCAGGGGTCTGTTCTGGGACCCCTTCTATTTAACATGTTTATAAATGATCTTGAAGACCGCATTGAAAGTCATGTTTCAGTGTTTGCAGTACAATGTGAGCAAGATATTACTTTGCTGCAGAGGGATTTAGATAGACTGGGGGACTGGGCACTCAAATGGCAGATGAAATTTAATGTTGAAAAATGCAAAGTTATGCACTTCGGCGTAAAGAATACACAAGCAACGTATACCCTTAATGGAAGCGAATTAGGGATAACAACACATGAAAAGGACTTGGGAATTGTTATAGACAACAAACTATGCAACAATGTGCAATGTCAATCAGCAGTGGCCAAGGCCAGTAAGGTATTGTCATGCATGAAAAAGGGCATTCATTCTCGGGACAAGAATATAATTTTGCCTCTTTATAAATCACTGGTAAGACCCCATATTGAATATGCTGTGCAATTTTGGGCACCTGTTCTAAAGAAGGATATTATGGCACTAGAAAAAGTGCAGAGGCGGGCTACAAAATTAATAAAAGGAATGGAACATATCGGCTATGAAGAAAAGGTTAACAAATTTAAACCTATTTAGTTTAGAAAAACGTCGCCTGAGAGGGGATATGATAACATTGTAACGGATCACCTGGCACCCCGACTGGGTACCTCCGTTGAAAGATGCTCCTAGCACTTCCAGAGGACTCCAAGCACTCCACCAGACACCATAAGCACCGCAGGCTGCAGCTATCTCCCTTCAGAACGAAGCAGGAACAAGCTCTTACAAGAGCTCAGTGAATATAGCAAGGGAATATGCCTAGCATAGCAATCCCTTGTAGCAGATTCCCCCAATAAGAGACAGGACTCAAGTTGAGGGTAAAAATAGAACTCTCTGGCTGCTAGCTTGCAGCCCTTTTATTAGGTGCTCCCATGAAGGGGAGGGACACACACAGTAACGCACATTAACCAATCACACAATAGTTACATCCCACACATAGCCCTCCCCTCTACCTGTAAACTAATTATCTGTACACACAGGGAAATACAATTATCATAGGTAGGGAAAATACAGTTTTTACACAACATTCATAACTCCAAAAATATACATCACATTCGCATAAAAATACATATTCACAATCAATCCATTCAGGGGAACAACATATTAAAAAATGGCATGAATCAGACCAGGGGTTCAAAAGTTAGTAAAAGTATCTTTTGTTTCCCCTGGCTCAAACAGTAAAAGTAAAACATCCCCACAATGCATCCTGGCTTCCTCCCTTCTGCCCTGGAGATAATTGGAGAAGGAATCTAATTATCTCCAAAGACAGAGCCAAACTCCATTACCCACATGGCAGACAAAAGACAGTAAAAGACATAAAATTACATACTGACACATTTAGTACATAAAACACACATTTCTACATATCCCCAGATAGCTTGGATCTGACTGCACATTATTCGATGAATGGCACTCAGATCACACGAATAAGCCTTTCTGCAGGGAAAATAAACAGTTTAACCTGCAGGGCCATAGTCCAAAGGCAAGAGGCGGGCAAGCAGCCCCCTCCAAGGACACGTGGCGAGGTCGGTTTCGCCACAAACATTATACAAATATATTCGGGGCCAATACAAACCATTGTGTGGAAATCTATTCACAAACCGGACTTTACATAGGACACGAGGCCATGCGTTTAGACTGGAAGAAAGAAGATTTCGTCTAAGGCAAAGGAAAGGTTTTTTACTGTAAGAACAATCAGGATGTGGAATTCTCTGCCTGAAGAAGTGGTTTTATCAGAGTCCATACAGATGTTCAAACGGCTACTAGATTCATACTTGCAAGAACAGAATATTCAAGGATTTAATCTTTCAATGTAGGGTAATAACTGCTTGATCCAAGGATAAATCTGACTGCCATTCTGGGGTCAAGAAGGATTTTTTTCCTAGCTTGTTGCAAAATTGTGCTTCAAACTGGTTTTTTTTGGCTTCTTTTGGATCAACAGCAAAAAACAAATGTGAGGTAGGCTGAACTTGATGGACGCAAGTCTCTTTTCAGCTATGTAACTATGTAACTATGTAATAAATCAAATAGAAAAAGAGTGAGTGGTGGAGAGAGAGTATAATAAATAACAGCTGATAACAATAATAAACAACAAAAGGGACTAGTAATAAAGTACATAAGGAATAAACCACAAAACAAATATATAAATGAATGAATACATATATTCATATATATAAGACAGATGGGGAACAGGCATGTAGCTGGGTGACAGTGGGGGCGAGTGGAAGGGGGGAAGAGGAAAGGGCTAGCTAGTCTTGATTTGGTGCAACCTAGCAGATTTGCCCATTTGAGGAGCATCAGCTCAGGAGTAGCTGTATTAGAGGAAGCTCTTAGTTCTAACAGCCGAGCTAACAGCCCCCCTAGTACGGGTGGGGATCAAAATGTAAGGAAGGCAAGACAGGTTGTGGTGGTAGGGGGGAGAGCAGATAGGGCAATCTGCCGTTCTGATCAGTCAACCGGACAGTTTGTTGTCTCCCGGGTGCTCGGGTCCGGCATGTTGCTGACAGAGTGGATGGATTATTGGGAGGGGCTGGGGATGACAAAGTAAGAGGAAGATGGAAGGTCCTAAAGAATGATTTCAGGGAATTAGGTAGAAAACGTAAGAAAAGGACCTCCAAGGTGGCATTCTCTGAGATATTACCTGTGCCACGCGCTACAGTGGAAAGGCAGCGGGAGAATAGAGAGGCCAATGCGTGGCTTAAGTCTTGGTGCAGGAAGGAGGGTTTGGGGTTTTTAGAGCACTGGGCCGACTTTGCGATTGGGGACAACCTTTATAGTAGTGATGGATTGCACCTAAACGGGAGAGGGTCTGCAGTGCTGGGAGATAGGATGGCTAGAAGGTTGGAGGAGATTTTAAACTAGTAGTAGGTGGGGATAGCAATCTACAAAATGGAGATAGGACAGAAAGGAGATGAAAAAAAAACAAAACTGGTTTCACTTTCAAACAGATGTAATTTACCTTAAATAATTGTATCTCAATCTCTAAATTGAACTTTAATCACATACAGGAGGCTCTTGCAGGGTCTAGCAAGCTATTAACATAGCAGAGATAAGACAATCTTAATTAAACAGAACTTGCAATAAAGAAAGCCTAAATAGGGCTTTCACATGCCAACTCCTCTTACTGCTTGCCTGTGTCTTGACTTGGAAAATCAGCACATGCCAACTCCTCTTACTGCTTGCCTGTGTCTTAACTGGGAAAATCAGCACATGCCAACTCCTCTTACTGCTTGCCGGTGTCTTAACTGGGAAAATCAGCACATGCCAACTCCTCTGACTGCTTTTCATTGTCTTAAGCAGGGCTTTTGTGCTTGGATAACAGTGACAGTGGGGCGAGGAAGCGGGGGAGGGAAGAGGAAAGGGCTAGCTAGTCCTGATTTGGTGCAACCTAGCAGATTTGCCCATTTGAGGAGCATCAGCTCAGGAGTAGCTGTATTAGAGGAAGCTCTGGAAGGGGTCCTAGTCCTAGCAGAGCCCTAGTCCTAGCAGGGACTCTCCTCCGCTGGTTTCTCCAACATACACTCAGGAACAAATATAATACTTCAAGGGAACAGCCAAACACAGTAAAATAGCCCAGGAATCTCCCACCTCCTCCCCAACAACTGGACGACACTCGGCTCTGGGGGTACATTTTAATGGAGTCACACACAGCCTTTTATGAGAATCCCCATGCAAGGGGTTTCCAAATACATATTCCAGGGGCATTCTCCACTGGACCTAAGAGTAGACTGACACAAAATATACAACATAATTACATTAACTCTCAGGTCCAGGACATGTATAATAATAATCACCCCAAAACATACAGTTCCCCACAAGATACCCCCTTAAGTCCTATATCTCTGGATAGCCTGGGTCTGAGCACCCAACATATCTGAAAAGCGCTCAGATCCCATGAACGCAGCGAAAATGCCACCGGGGTATAGTTTAGATCGATCGCACACAAGGTGCCTGCCCAAAAAGGTTCCATGAAATCAGGCTCAGTCAGTCTCTTTCAGGAGTATCAAATACACAGCATGAACTGTTCGTGCAAACATTCTTTCTGTGTATCGTGTTTGCTCCCCCGAACGCCACTCTGTTCATCTGAATCCTCTGAACATAGCGGAAGGTATAAGTCCCAGCAGTGTTCGCGCCATTGAGTTTCCAATTTTAGTTCCATACACTCGACAACAAAACACCGCTGTCTCTGTTCGTGGATACAGATGGCCGCCGCTACGTGTTCTCACATACGAACGGCGACCACCCAGCCAACCGCTTGGAATTTTCAGGTTATTGCAGTTGGTGGAGGTGTGAACAGAGGTTACTGGGGTTAACGAGCAGCACACTCCACATATGGGTGGTCTGGCGTTCGGTAATTTGTTCGGTTGTCGAACAAGACATTGTTAATATGCCAGGTGACTGCTATTTTACCGAACGGTCAGATGAACAAGAACAAGCTGATCCAGGGACTATGAGCATGAAACATAGAAATAACAGGGGGGGCAAGATACGGACACCCCACAGCAGGAATAAGGTTAACAGTCCAAGGTTCATTCTGCTACACTGCTCCCTTGTGACCACAAGTTGGCATACACAGTCTGATCCTCCACGTATCTGCTTGGGGATGTCCGCGGATGCTCACGGATAATTTTTCCAGTTCGGTCTGTCTAGACAACCTGTCAGCATTTCCATTCTGTTTCTCAGGCTGCAGCCTGGCATTGTCCCCCGCCACTCAGTTCAGCCAGACTAACGCGTTGTGATCCATGAGCAAAGAGAAGGGCTATCTGTAAAATAGGACTGCAACTTTTTCTGGGCCCACACCACGGACAGGCATTCCTTCTCGATGGCAGCGTAGCTTTGTTCTCTTGGTTCTCTGGGTAACAGCTTGCAAGCCATGGGATGTTCTCCGCTATTGGGCCCGACTTGGCTCAGTACTGCCCCCAAACCAAACATAGAAGCATCTGTATGAACGAGAAAGCGTTTAGTTGGATTAGGAGCTGCCAAGACAGGGGCATTTATAAGTGCATGTTTCAATTGTTGGAATGCCTGCTCACAATCCGAGGCACAGACTACTTGACGGGGGAAGGTTTTTACGGTCAGTAAGGGGTTTGGCCAGGGCACTGTAATTGGGCACAAACTTCCTATAGTACTCTGTAGTCCCTAGAAACGTTAGTACTGTGTCTTCATCCTGGGCGTTGGCCACTGGGAGTTTAGTGTGCTCAGGCTTCTGCTGTCCGCATTCCACTCTGTGAAGGAGGTACTGTACCTCATCCATGCCTATATTACACTTGGTGGGCTTAAGGGTCAAGCTCGCTTCACTGTCTAAGAACGATCCTATATTGGCCAAATGCTCCTGCCATGTTTCACTAAAAATGGCGATATTGTTGATATATGCGCAGAGATAGTCTTGGAACCCACGACACTATCTCCCGGGGAATCCCATGCGGGAGAAGATTCGTATCATGGCCTTTGCTTGAAGATTATACCACATCTCAGTCCCACCGCACGCTAGGAGCCGATCCCTCTGAAGCCAGAGAATGAGAGTGGCACCTATCCCACTCTTTCATTGTTCATCAAATGTTTTCTGTATTGTCTATTGTTTAGAATATATACATTCTGCACTAGGTTTGTTTCTCATTGTATTTTAAGCAACTTGGATTTAATAAGCATTTTAAATTTATGTTTCCCCACTAGCTTGTGGGTTTGTTTTTTGGTCTTAGCGGAATATTTCTGCTTAAGTTTTGTGTTGGTTGCATCATTTCTACATAAAGTTTGCACATTGAACACACATTGTTTTTTTCCCCACTGTTTTGGTAATTGGTATTTTTGTACTATAAATACTGTAAGGAAACCTGGTATATCCAATCCTCATTCGGTAGTTTCCTCCCGAACCGCCAGAGCATCAGTGAGTATAGCACTCCGTTCGGTAGTTGAAATAGACGAAATCCATACGAATACAAATAGTTTCATAAGATAATTCCCTTAATAAAGCATACGAATCCCCAAACATCAGCTGAAGTCAAGAAGAAGGGTGCAACAGAACTGGCTTTTAATGACCACACACAGGCTTTTATGCAGGTCCCCATGCAAGGGGACGTCCCACAGGGAGGGACACAGTATAACCAATCAGTTACAGTAAAATCGTAAAACACACCCAGCACACACATACAATTCCCTACCCTAGTCCTGGAGATAATCAAGTCTGATAAAGTAATAACCTGATTATTTTCAGGCAGCAAAATCACAATTTTCTCCAATATTCAGAACACCCCTTTATACATGGGGACAGGGCCGGACTGGGAAAAGAATTAGGCCCGGGCATTTTTCAATCAGAGCGGCCCCCTAAGTAGGGGGCGGGGCTAGAGACAAGCACACCCCCTCTCAAAGTGAGCATGTTGGTTCAATGTGCAGAGCCCTGCTGAAGAGCTCTAGCATTAGAAAAAGGCCCTGTATTTGTTCTGCGCAGCGCAAGCAAATGTAATAACATGCTTGCGCTGTGTTTGCTTTTAAATTGTCTCTGGTGTCTCCACAAGTGGGATACCAGAGGACAAAAGGGCCAGGAAAGTGCATGGTACATGTGTTTGGAGCCTGCTTGTGGGATTGCTTGTGTGTAGAGTGTGGTGTGGTATTGTGTAAATAGGTCAATTTCATTTGTGGTTGTGGTGTAATATGTGTGGCTAGGGGCAGTGTGTGTGTGTAGGATATTTTGTGTGTAAAGGACTCAGAGTGTGTATAGGAGATTGTATGTGCGTGCGTGTGTGTGTGTAGAGGATTAAGACTGCATATAGGGTAAGGGATCTAGCGTGTATCTGGAGCGTAATCAGTGGCGGATCCAGAGCCTGATCTCGGGAGGGGCACTTCTAGATTATTTAAAGAAATAATCCAGACACAATAACAACTACAGCTCAGTGTAGTGGTTATGGTGTCAATAGTGCCGGGACCCCCTCCCAGAGTAAGTAGTCAAACCGTTTAAGAACAGGTTGACAACTTACCTGAGGTCTGCTGGGAAATGGGGCAGTAGTAGGGCATAGGAGCAGTGGTGTGTGTGAGTGGTGCAGTGTGTGTGTGAGGGGGACAGTATGTGCGCAGTGTGTGTGTGAGGGCGGCAGTGTATGTGTGGGACAGTATGTGTATGTAACAGTTGCAGTGTGTGTGTGAGTATTGCAGTGTATGTGTGTGTATGGGGCGGCAGTGTATGGGGGCAGTGTGTGTGTATCGGGTAGTGTATGTGTGTAGAGTGTGTGCATGGGGGGCAGTGTGTGTGTATGGGGGTAGTGTATGTGTGTAGAATGTGTGTATGGGG
>OW240922.1:88927198-88967198 GCA_933207985.1 Pelobates cultripes
TCTCTAGCGCCAATCCACCATTTCTGTGTTGTTTTTTATTGTGTGTAAGAGGGGTGCTGTGTGTGAGGGTGTTTTTATCTGCTGTCACATTCTAAGTTTTTAATTTTATTTGTCTGTTAACTCACTGAAGGTTATTTTATTTATTATATATTTGTGTGTGTGCTGTATATGTGTGGGAGTGTGCTGTGTGTGGGTGCTGTGTGAGTGAGGGTGCTGTCTCTCTGAGGGAGCAGTGTCTGTCTGAGTGAGCAGTGTGTGTCTGAGGGTGCTGTGTGTGTCTGAGGGTGCTGTGTGTGTGTCTGAGGGTGCTGCGTGTGTGTGTTTGTCTGAGGGTGCTGCGTGTGTATCTGGGTGCTGCGTGTGTCTGAGGGTGCTGTGTGTGTCTAGGGATGCTGTGTGTGTCTGAGGGTGGTGTGTGTCTGAGGGTGCTGCGTGTGTCTGAGGGTGCTGCGTGTGTCTGGGTGCTGTGTGTGTCTGGGGGTGCTGTGTGTGTCTGAGGGTGCTGTGTGTGTCTGGATGCTGTGTGTGTTTGGGTGCTGTGTGTGTCTGGGTGCTGTGTGTGTCTGAGGGTGCTTTGTGTGTCTGGGTGCTGTGTGTATCTGGGTGCTGTGTGTATCTGGGTGCTATGTGTGTCTGGGTGCTGTGTGTGTCTGGGTGCTATGTGTGTCTGGGTGCTGTGTGTGTCTGAGTGTGCTGTGTGTGAATGTGAATTTATTTATTTAAATTTAAATGTAATTTTTATTAATAATTTTTAAAAAGTTATATCCCCCCCTCCCTTCTTCCCTTTAGCCTGGGAGGACCTGGGGGGAGCCGTTCTGCCTTGAGGGGGGGCGTGCTGCTATCCTTCCCTGGTGCCCAGTGGTGAGAGTGAACTCTAGCCTGCATGCTAGAGTTCACTCTCGCGAGATATGAGCGTTAACGCGGTAACCGTGGCAACGCGCAGAATCCCGCGAGAGGACCCGGCGGAGCTGCTGGCTAGAGCTCCGCTGGTCCTCTCCTGTCTTCCTCCCTCACTTCCCAGCCTGCGGGTATTGCGTGCCACCGGGCACAAATAATATGTCCCCTGATAGCCCCGATATGGGTGATCAACATATTCAAATTTCACCAAGATCGGTTCAGGGGTTTTCAAAAAGTCCTTTGTGACCGGCTAACCGTTAGCTGGCTGCCCAAAATAGTTCCATGAGTTTGGGTGGTTTTGCCGATCGATTCGGTAAAGGGGTAAAAACCGAACAATTTCATGAATTGATTCCCCTGGTGTGACAGACCCATCTGTCTGGATTATAACTGCGTTGTTCGTCTGTTTTGCCGTTTTCATGAATTTCCCCGTTCGTATGCTTTGTTTAAGAGAATGTCGGTTTTGTCGAACGGAACTACCGAACGGACGGCCACCCAGAAGAGAAGTGTGCTGCTGGTTAACCTACTGATCCCAATTAGAACGTTGCGGTTAACCACAGACACTTCTCAATTAAAAACCGAATGCCGGGTGGTCGTCGTTCGTATGTCGACCACGAGGCGGCGGCCATTTTGTCCATGCGAACGACCAGCGGTGTTGGACGATTATTTCATGGATCGGAAAACGGACACTTTTTCAGCCGAACACCGCTGAAGCCGTCGACCTCCCCTTCTCAATGGACAAAAGCATGCGAACGACAGCCGTTCGGGAGATTCAACCACACGAATGGACTTAACCCAGATAGCCGTCCCATGGAGTCAATCGCATACCGAAGAACTGAAAGAGACTTTGACTCCATGGCGATTGAACTGTGCGAATGGGATCTGAGCGCTATTCTCCAATAATGTGCCCTCAGATCCAGGCTATCTGGGGATATGCAAGACTGATGTAAAATGTTCAGCAGTTATTAAGTTATGGATTTTTGTGTGTTTTTGTAACTTGTATCTAAAATGGCGATTGCCTCTGCTCGGGGAGATAATTGAATTACTTCCCAATTAGTCCCCCGAGCAGAGGGGAGGGAACTGTACTGCATGCTGGGAATATTGTGGGGATGTATGTCCAGAATGTCCCCATGTCCCTCTGTGATTTCAGTCTCCCATTTGGTCCCCTAGGGGAGTGTCCACCAAGTGAGAGACCTGCATAAATACCGGGCAGGTAGCCCACAGTAAATCAGTTCGTGTTTTACCCTCAAAGCGGAGCTTGGTCTCGTTATTGGGGGGATTTGGATACCAGCGGCGAGAGACTGCTTACTTGGATTATTTGCCGCTTGGGAGATATTGTCGTTCGGTTATTAATTGCCGTTCGTGGATTTGCGGCTTGCGAAGGGAATCAGCCGTACAGGTACCGTTCGGGAGCTTGGAGTGTTCCCTGGCTGGCGGTTCGCCTGGTTTTATTATACCCGCTACCCGACCACATTATTGCGAACAGGGAATACTCGCTAAACGGCGGTTTGTACATTTCGTTCCTGGAGGTACCGTAACAACTGGTGGCAAGCGACGGGATGATCCTCAACGCCCAAAGAGACCATTACAACCAGGACTAAATGGAATTACAATACCAAAACCTGAGGAGGGCTACCCTAAAGGATTTATTGGAGCAAAGAGGGGGACAAGCCAGTAACCTCAGGAAGAGGGATATTATTGCGTTATTGCTGGAAATGGATGGAGTACCAGCGGAAGAGGGAACCAATGGACCCAGCGCAGCTGACAGAACCCCCGAGGAGGCAAGCTTTGACCGGGCGGTAAGAATCAGGCTGGCACATTATGGTCCCAACCCGACTACAGAGACCATTGACCGGGTCATGGCAGCTGTGGAGGCCAACCTGCTTCGCCAAAGCGGTGCTGCAGCAGCCCCAGTCACAGCAAACCCGGGGGATAAGAAAAAGGTACCATTCACTGCGTTTAAAGCCTTCAGTGAAACAGAAGGAGAGATCGATGGGTACCTTGCTGATTTTGAGCGGCAATGTGCCCTGCACAAGGTACCCCTGGAAGACTGGGTCACTATATTGTCCGGCAAGTTATCCGGCCGGGCCAGCGAGGCATTTCGGGCCATTCCTGATGAGGAGATTGGGGATTATGTGGCCGTCAGGGAAGCTTTACTCTCCCGGTATGCCGTTACACCTGAGGCATACCGGAGGAGGTTCCGAGACACCGTCAAGACCTCTGGGGACTCATACGTGGAATGGGCATGTAAGGTGCATCGCACAGCCGCCCACTGGATGGCGGGGTGCCAGGCTGTGTCCGGAGAAGAGGTGCTGCAGATGTTTCTTTTGGAACATTGTTTTGATAAATTGCCAGCAGGGGTCAGAGAGTGGGTAAGGGACCGTAAACCCTCCACTCTGCACGAAGCAGCTCGCCTGGCAGATGAGTATACTGACGCCCGCAAACTGGACAGTCTCATCAGCAAGGCTCCCGCCAGAGTGGAATACAGGCCAACAGCACCAATAGCAGCCAACCTATACCAGCCTCCCATGAATCGCCCATCGGCACCGCCTCCATCTGCCCCGTACCAACAGCCACCTCAGTTCAACTCACGGGAGTATGCCCAACCCATTCGGTGCTACCTGTGCAAGCAACTAGGGCACAAGCGACCCGAGTGCCCGATGAACAGCGCCAACCAGAACCAGTCCTGGAGGAGACCAGCCGGCGGCAATCCACGACCCCCCATCCCAGCCGCTCACTGTGTAGAGGAAGAGGAGTGCTGGGGCATCCTGCATGAGGCAGACCCCGTTCAGGCTGCCCACCGGGATAACAGGCAGCACCACCGACAATGTGTAAAAGTCAATGGGAAGGAGGTCAGTGGTCTACGGGATACCGGGGCAACCATGACTTTGCTCCAGAAACACCTGGTATCCGAAGCCCAACATACAGGGGACACGGTCGCCGTACGAGTAGCTGGAGGTGCCGTGTTCCGTCTGCCCGTTGCCCGGGTACATTTGGATTGGGGAGTGGGCGCTAGACATGTGAATGTGGGGGTCATGAAGGACTTACCAGCGGATGTCCTCCTTGGCAATGACTTGGCGCCCCTTGTTTCCGCCTACGCTCCCATGGGTCCTGCTGAAGTGGACGCTGTCACGACCCGTGCCCAGACCCGTGCCGCCGAGACCGGCCCACTTGCTGTTGAGACCCAGGTAAGACTCTCTACCCCGACTTGTACCTTAGACCAGGCCCCTTTAGGCTGGGATACCCCAGAGATATACGGGAAGGAAACCAGGGAAGACCCGACGCTAGCAAAGTACAGGGCCAGGGCCGATTCTGGGGGAGAAGGAGTAGATGGGGAGCACTACGAGTGGGTGGGGGATAGACTCTACAGGATCCCGAAACCGCCCCAGAAGCCGAATACCCCTCCGCAGAATCGACAGCTAGTGGTGCCCGCAAAATACCGGCAGGAGATTCTGCGGATTGGGCATGATGTGCCATTAGCCGGCCATCTAGGTTCCCGCCGCACAGCTCATAGGATCACGCAAAATTTCTTCTGGCCCAATTTTAACCGAGATGTGCGGGTCTATTGTAGCACGTGTGACACCTGTCAACGGGTAGGTAAGCGGGGGGATCACCCAAAAGCTAGGCTTCAGTCGATGCCTATCATTGGAGAACCCTTTTCCCGCATAGCCGTTGACATTGTGGGTCCACTGGCCAGGGCTAGTCCATCAGGTAAGAAGTATATTCTCACCGTGGTGGACTATGCCACACGTTACCCAGAGGCAGTAGCGCTGTCTAATATAGAGGCAGAGACGGTTGCTGATGCCCTGGTTAAAATCTTCACTAGGGTCGGGTTCCCTCAGGAGATCCTCTCCGATCAGGGAACCCAGTTCACCGCTGTGCTTACTCAGCAGCTGTTGAAGGTGTGCAGTATTAAACCTCTGCTTAGCTCACCTTATCACCCACAGACTAACGGTCTCTGCGAGCGATTTAATGGCACCCTCAAACAGATGTTGAGGACCTTTACTAACACTTGCAGAGACTGGGAGCGATTCCTGCCTCATCTGCTATTTGCATACAGAGAGGTGCCTCAGGAATCTACTGGGTTCTCCCCCTTTGAGTTACTCTATGGGAGAAGGGTCCGTGGACCCCTAGATCTCATTAGAGGACACTGGGAGGGGGAGACAGAGCAAGAAGGGACCCCCATAGTACCATATGTCCTGGAACTCCGGGACCGCATGGAGAAACTGTCCCTGATGGTAAGGGAGAATCTCCAGGCGGCCCAGGGGAGACAGAAACGGTGGTACGATCGGGGTGCCCGACAGCGGATCTTCCAGGTTGGGCAGAAGGTTCTGGTACTCAAGCCTGTGAAGACGAACAAGATGCAAGCATCTTGGCAGGGCCCGTATAAAGTGTTAGCTCAGGTATGCGATACTACCTACCTTATAGCCAGCTGTTCAGATGAAAGGATTCAGCGATCCTTCCATGTGAACATGCTGAAGGAGTATCAGGAACGACCGGAGGATGTTGCGGCAGTATGTGCCCCAGCTACTGACGACCCCGAGAACTTACCGTTACCTGACTTGCTAGAGAGGGACCCCCAGACAGACCTTACTAGTCTTGTACAGCTAGGGGACCGACTAAACCCGGCGGAGAAGGTACAGGCAAGACAATTACTGTGGGAGAAGCAGGCCACGTTCTCCCAAGAACCCGGGTACACTACCCTAGCTGTACACAAGGTCGAGACACCCGGACAGAACCCCCTACGGCAACCCCCATACCGCATCCCTGAAGCAGTCCGAGAAGGAATGCGGAAGGAGATACAGGAAATGACCAGGCTGGGGGTTATCGAACCTTCGGACAGTCCTTGGGCCTCGCCTGTAGTTCTGGTGCCTAAGAAAGATGGGACCACCCGGTTCTGTGTAGACTACAGGCGGCTCAACGAGCGGACCACCACTGACGCCTACCCGATGCCCCGGGTAGACGAGTTATTAGACCGTATTGCCAGGGGGCGCTATCTGACCACCATAGACCTGTGCAAAGGTTATTGGCAGATCCCCTTGGCCGAGGATGCTATCCCCAAGTCGGCATTCGTCACCCCATTTGGCCTATACCAGTTTAAGGTTATGCCATTTGGGATGAAGAATGCTCCGGCTACTTTCCAGCGTATGGTGGATAGGCTCCTCGATGGCTTCCAGGATTTTGCATGTGCATACCTGGATGACATTGCGGTCTACAGTGAGTCCTGGGAAGACCATTTAGTACACGTGGGGGTGGTGCTGGACAAGATTCGGGCCGCAGGCCTGACCTTGAAGCCAGACAAGTGCCATCTAGGCATGGCAGAAGTACAGTACTTGGGTCACAGAGTAGGCTGTGGGAGCCAGAGACCGGAGCCAGCCAAGGTAGAGGCTGTAGCTAACTGGCCCACACCTATCACCAAGACCCAAGTGCTGGCCTTCCTGGGGACGGCAGGGTATTACCGACGTTTTGTCCCCGACTACAGTACGGTTGCCAAGCCCTTGACTGACCTGACTAAGAAGAATTTGCCTAAGCAGGTCCTGTGGTCTCCAGCTTGTGAAGCCGCGTTTCAGGCACTGAAGCAAGCTCTTGTTAATGCCCCTGTCCTGGCTGCCCCAGTCCCTAACAAACGTTTTCTTGTACATACAGATGCTTCCATGTATGGACTGGGGGCTGTGCTAAGCCAGGTCGGGGAAGATGGAGGAGAGCACCCTGTCGCATACTTAAGCAGAAAGTTACTACCCCGGGAAGTAAGTTATGCGGCAGTGGAGAAAGAGTGTTTAGCCCTGGTCTGGGCACTGAAGAAACTGAGCCCTTATCTGTATGGACAAGAATTTTCCCTTATTACGGACCATAACCCCCTCGTCTGGCTTAACCGGGTCTCAGGAGACAATGGCAGACTGCTGAGGTGGAGTTTGGCACTACAGCCATATAACTTCACCATCAGCTACCGACCCGGTAAGCAGAATGGGAATGCAGATGGGTTATCTCGGCAAACAGACGTCCCTACTCCTCCTCAGTCCGGACATCCCCAAGTTGACCCGCCAAAGGGTCAAGCCGGGTCTGCCGGAGTGTTCCACAAGGGGGGAGCCGTGTGACAGACCCATCTGTCTGGATTATAACTGCGTTGTTCGTCTGTTTTGCCGTTTTCATGAATTTCCCCGTTCGTATGCTTTGTTTAAGGGAATGTCGGTTTTGTCGAACGGAACTACCGAACGGACGGCCACCCAGAAGAGAAGTGTGCTGCTGGTTAACCTATTGATCCCAATTAGAACGTTGCGGTTAACCACAGACACTTCTCAATTAAAACCGAATGCCGGGTGGTCGTCGTTCGTATGTCGACCACGAGGCGGCGGCCATTTTGTCCATGCGAACGACCAGCGGTGTTCAACGATTATTTCATGGATCGGAAAACGGACACTTTTTCAGCCGAACACCGCTGAAGCCGTCGACCTCCCCTTCTCAATCGACAAAAGCATGCGAACGACAGCCGTTCGGGAGATTCAACCACACGAATGGACTTAACCCAGATAGCCGTCCCATGGAGTCAATCGCATACCGAAGAACTGAAAGAGACTTTGACTCCATGGCGATTGAACTGTGCGAATGGGATCTGAGCGCTATTCTCCAATAATGTGCCCTCAGATCCAGGCTATCTGGGGATATGCAAGACTGATGTAAAATGTTCAGCAGTTATTAAGTTATGGATTTTTGTGTGTTTTTGTAACTTGCATCTAAAATGGCGATTGCCTCTGCTCGGGGAGATAATTGAATTACTTCCCAATTATCCCCCGAGCAGAGGGGAGGGAACTGTACTGCATGCTGGGAATATTGTGGGGATGTATGTCCAGAATGTCCCCATGTCCCTCTGTGATTTCAGTCTCCCATTTGGTCCCCTAGGGGAGTGTCCACCAAGTGGGAGACCTGCATAAATACCGGGCAGGTAGCCCACAGTAAACCAGTTCGTGTTTTACCCTCAAAGCGGAGCTTGGTCTCGTTATTGGGGGGATTTGGATACCAGCGGCGAGAGACTGCTTACTTGGATTATTTGCCGCTTGGGAGATATTGTCGTTCGGTTATTAATTGCCGTTCGTGGATTTGCGGCTTGCGAAGGGAATCAGCCGTACAGGTACCGTTCGGGAGTTTGGAGTGTTCCCTGGCTGGCGGTTCGCCTGGTTTTATTATACCCGCTACCCGACCACATTATTGCGAACGGGGAATACTCGCTAAACGGCGGTTTGTACATTTCGTTCCTGGAGGTACCGTAACAGGCGCCATACAGCCGCATCTCCCCCAGTCTCGTTGAGCAGTCTGGGTTCCCCAGGACCTCCGGGCCCTGAAGGCAGCCCTGCGTGTGACCATGAGGCAACTTTCCTTAAATATGAGTTATTGGGAATTTCTCATTTTAAACTAAACTGAAAATATAACTGATTTTTAGATTTCCGAATTGGTCTTTTTTGGCATAAAGTTATAAATATAAGTTGAATTCACTTTTTTAAACACAACAATTCACGCTTGATTAGGGTTCATCACTAAACTCTAAACTGTGTTTTATTAAAACCTGAATGATAAAACCAGCCAATAATTACTGTTCTGGTTGGCTGTTTTACCCTAAATTATACAGTTTGGTTTTAAATTCACTACAATTTTCTGTCTAGCGAACAAGCTTGTTAAAAAAATAATCCTGTTTTTTCAAATTGTTAGGAGTCAATCTCTGTTTTAGCTGGCTCCCTAACTAATGGTGTATATCCCCTGAGGCGAATCCCCATAAAATGCATATAATCTTAGACTGCTGATCTGTGTAAAAGTAGTGAATACACAAAAGAGTGTCGAGAGTCTTTAACAAGGTGCGAAAAAAACTTTCTTATACAATGATTTATAGGCAAATGCTGTAGAAACTAAAATGTTTGTATAAAGTGTTAAAGAAAGTAAGTGTCAGTATTTTTGTGTGTGTGTGCGTGTTTCTGTTATTTTAATTAGTACTGCTCACCTGAATTCTTTGTTTGTGGCCATTCTTTAATAAAAGCATATGGCTGAGGTGTAAAATCTGTTGTTTTTTTTTTGTCTTTCACTAATATAAGACATAAAATAACATGTATCCCAGATAAGAGACAATTTTCTCACCAATGGGCCTTATCAGAGCTTTCACAGCCACAGGGACATTATTATATAGCCTGCATTTACAGTAAAAATATATGTCAAGACATGGAATAAATTGGAAGTGTAACCAATCCTAAATTAATAACAGCTAATACAATGTGTACATTTTAATTTACATCATTTAGCAAAATAGGTTATTCAACAATGTGTGAATTGTACAGAACTGAAACCGAATAGAAAGAGAATGTCAATTTTTTGTAAATAGTAGTATTGAAGACATGTCCACTAGGACTTTGTTCACACCTAGACATCATTTTAATCTGTTAATATATATTGTTTACATTTAGACTACATTTATTATGTGTAAAGAGAAAGTATATGGAATATTAAGCACTGTGTCAAACTTTTGGGGTGTTTGTTTGTATTTGTTTAACTTTTTAAAATATTAAGGTAACGAAGAGACACAACATAGCATTAGGAATGCATCCCTATAGTGTTCCTAGATCTATATACCCCCCGCTATACTTAACTTTTTTCCAGTGAAGAGGCCACCTCAGCGCTGCTGACCTCTCCGCCTACCGCGATATCACAGAGGAGGCTTGGCCTCATCCACATAGAGTAGCATTTGGTACCTGATTCCTGTGGGAATGCATAATTTTAATGTTTTTTGTAAGGGAGTGACCTATGGGGGATACTATCTGTCAATATGAGACCTCATTATTATTATTATTATTATTGCCATCTATATAGTGCCAACAGATTCCGTAGCGCTTTACAATATTATGAGAGGGGGGAATGTAACTATAAATAGGACAATTACAAGAAAACTTACAGGAACAATAGGTTGAAGAGGACCCTGCTCAAACGCGCTCACAGTCTATAGGCAGGGCCGGACTGGCCCACTGGGATACCGGGAAATTTCCCGGTGGGACGTCGGCACCTGGGGCCGGGCAGACACCTGGGTCTGCTGGCGGCCGCTGGGGAGGTCTTCTGGCGGCCGCTGGGGGACTTGTAATGGTGGCCGCTGGGGGAGCTGCGCTGGCTCTGCTCCCCAGCGCGCAGCTGAATGAGACCGGCGCTGGAATATGATATCATATTCCGGCACTGGTCTCATTCAGCAGCGCACGAGGGCGGGAGAGCAGAGCAAGCGCAGCTCCCCCAGCGGCCGCCAGTACAAGTCCCCCAGCGGCCGCCAGAAGACCTCCCCAGTGGCCTCCAGTACAAGTCGACCAGCGGCCGCCAGCAGACCTCCCCAGCGGCCTCTAGAAGACCTCCCCCTGGCAGGTATTAGTAATGTGTCAGTGTGAGATTGTCTGTCTGTTATGGTGTGTGTGTCTGTCTGTCTGTGTCATGATGTCTGTATTGTGTGTGTTTGTGTGTGTCTGTCTGTATGGTGTGTGTGTCATGGTGTCTGTTTGTATGGTGTGTGTCTGTCTGTCTGTGTCATGGTGTCTGTATGGTATGTGTGTGTGTCTGTCTGTGTCATGGTGTGTGTGTCTGTCCGTCATGGTGTGTGTCTGTCCGTCATGGGGTGTGTGTCTGTCTGTCATGGGGTGTGTGTGTGTGTGTCTGTCCGTCATGGGGTGTGTGTCTGTCTGTCCGTCATGGGGTGTGTGTGTGTGTGTGTGTCTGTCCATCATGAGGTGTGTGTCTGTCCATCATGGGGTGTGTGTCTGTCCGTCATGGGGTGTGTGTGTGTCTGTCCGTCATGGGGTGTGTGTGTCTGTCCATCATGGGGTGTGTGTGTGTCTGTCCGTCAAGAGGTGTGTGTCTGTTCGTCATGGGGTGTGTGTGTGTCTGTCCGTTATCGTGTGTGTGTGTGTCTGTCTGTCATGGGGTGTGTGCCTGTCTGTGTCATGGTATGTGTGTCTGTCTGTGTCATGGTATGTGTGTCTGTCTGTGTCATGGTGTGTGTGTGTGGGTCTGTCTGTGTCATGGTCTGTCATGGTGTGTGTGTGTGTGTCTGTCATGGCGTGTGTATCTGTCATGGGGTGTGTATATGTCATGGTATATGTGTGTTTCTGTGTCTGCTATGGTGTATATGTGTGTAAAAATAGTGTTTTTGATCACCTTTTTTTTCCCCATGCAGCATGCTGGTCTCCCCTTGACTGGCCCTGGCTCTATAGCTGAGATCATCAAGCTTGATGATCTCAGCCAATCCAATGCTTTGCCATAGGATTGGCTGCAAAACGCCACTCCAATCAGCATCTCCTCATAGAGATGCATTGAATCAATGTATCTCTATGGGGAACGTTCAGCACCTACAGAGTGTGAAGGCCCTGAATGTAGGTGCACTAACACAGGAAGCACCTCTAGTGACCGTCTGAGTGACTGTCACTAGCAGTGTCACTTTGAAGCAATGTTTGAAGCAATGTTTACGTTGAAAAGCCTGTAGGGACATGCTATAGACACCAGTACCACTACATTAAGTTGTGTGTGTGCGTCTGCTAGTGAGTGAGCTCGCTTGCATGCGTGTGCCTGCTAGTGAGTGAGCTTGTGTTTTTATGTCAATGAGCTGATGTATATCAGTGAGATTGTTTGTCTATGAGGCTGTGTATCAATGAGCTTGTGTGTGTCATTGAGATGTCAGTGAAATTGCCTGTGTCTGCATGTGAGTATGCTTACTGTATAATTAAAGGTTTTACCCTGAAAGGACCAATATTTTATATAAGAAAAAGCAATATATATATATATATATATATATATATATATATATTACTCAATCATCTCTCATGGCAAAACATAGCCTTACATATTACACGTGACAATATATGGCGCAGTGACTTATGGGGCTGGCACAATTTTTTTTCCAGGGCTGCTTTTTATCCCCAGTCCGGCCCTGTCTATAGGAGGTGGGGTATAAGACACGTTAGGACAGGAAATATCAATCAGATAGGGTGGGAGTGAAGCAAAGCTGGAGGAGAGAGTAAAGCACTGCCCTATATGAGAGAGCAAGAGACAGGTATGTAAGGTAGAGGTTACTCTGGGAGGCAATAAGCTTTCCTGAAGAGATGGGTTTTAAGGCTCTTCTTAAATGATTGAAGACTAGGGGAGAGTCTGATGGCGATAGGCAGGCTATTCCATAGGAAAGGAGCCACCCGCGAGAGGTCCTGCAAGCACGAGTTGGCTGTACGGGTGCGAGCAGCGGTCAGGAGGTGGTCACAGGCATGTTCTGCGTTTGTGTCTTAACTGTTAAATTTATCCTAATTGGATTTATATGACGCTAGCGCTGGGGCAACTGTTTATATTTGCATGCGTGGAGCATCTTAAATCTACACATGCGCAGTGTGTGTGTGTGTTTGGTGCCATTCATTGGCCACGCCCATGCATATGCAGCAGCTTTTGGACCCCTTGGAACGTTGTGTGTGGCCTGCGCATAAGTTTCGAAGCGCTCGTGCGGATGAGTTCGTTCCGGCAGGGGGATGCCCTTTCGAGTTTATTTAACGGTATGTTATTTTCAGACCATTTGTTTATTTATTTTTTTCATTTTCCTTGACATCTTTCTATTGGGTATGAAGTCTTCAACACAGATGACACTGTTTATTATTAAGTAAGTCTCACATAAGTTAATTACAATTATTATTCTAAATACACTGATTATTGTTTATTTTAATGATTTTGTGTGCCTATACATTATTTGTGGTATGTGTATTTGATGACTTGACAAAGACCGTGTAGGTTGAAACGTTGTAGTGTGACATTGGGTTTCAATAAATTGCCGCCTGAATCTCTTTGTACTTTTTGCATATTGTATCTGGGACCTGATGCTGAGTCCTGGTTCAGCCGCACCCTGGCTCAGAGTGATGGGTTTGGGTGCAGTTCCTTATTTATTTTTGTGTGATATTTAAGTCAAGATGAATTTCTTCTCTGCAATTATTACAGGAAAAAACAATTGAGACTAACCAAAGTGGCATGAAAATATAAATATTATGCATATATTTCGCAATACACTGATAGGTACATTTTGGAGCCACTTTTGTTTGTCTGAATAAGTAATAAGAACTTTCCAAGAGAGGAAAAAATAGAGGAGTAGTAAAAAAAAACCAATCCATATTATACATTTATTAAATAAATCATGTTTAAGAATTTAGAGATTTTGTTTACTGCTCCCCTGTTTTCACTTTATTGGTCAACTAGTTAAAGGACCACTATAGTGCCAGGAAAACATACTAGTTTTCCTGGCACTATAGTGCCCTGAGGGTGCCCCCACCCTCAGGGTCCCACTCCCGCCGGGCTCTGGGGAGAGGAAGGGGTTAAACTTACCTCTTTCTCCACTGCTGGGCGGGGAGCTCTCCTCCTCCTCTCCGCCTCCTCTCCTCCTCTTCGGCTGAATGCGCATGCGCGGCAGGAGTTGCACGCGCATTCAGCCAGTCTCATAGGAAAGCATTCACAATGCTTTCCTATGGACGCTGGCGTCTTCTCACTGTGATTTTCACAGTGAGAAGCACGCAAACGCCTCTAGCGGCTGTCAATGAGACAGCCACTAGAGGCTTTAGAGGCTTTAGAGGCTGGATTAACCCTAACATAAACATAGCAGTTTCTCTGAAACTGCTATGTTTATAAAAAAAAGGGTTAAACCTAGCTGGACCTGGAACCCAGACCACTTCATTAAGCTGAAGTGGTCTGGGTGCCTATAGTGGTCCTTTAATCTGTGAATGAAATTAACACCTTGGGCTGCCCACTAATCATCAATCATCTTTTTTTTTTCCATCAATTATCTTTTGTTTGGCACCACAGACAGAATTCTGAAATATGAAACAAGCAAAATGGTTCGTTCATTATCCATTCCATATGTTTTATGATTCCTCCATATGGTGTTGAAAAATAAGCCAAGATTTGTGCGTCTCGGAATTCTATTGAAACCAAATTCTCATATCAGTCAGTCCCCAGCCAGATGCCAACAATGCAACCTATATTCTGCCTCCCCATTGCAAGGAATCCCATGTGACATTGGGAAGAGTCTGTTAACCTCTCAATGGCCATGCTCCCATCACAATCTGGTCCCAAAGGTCCTGTGCAAATATGGAATGTCAATCTTATTCGTCATTTGCAGCTCTCTACAACTCTGTGTCATTAAATGATTGGAATATTTCATTTTGAAATAGAATTTTGAAAATGCTGGTTTGTTTTTCCATCACTTAAAGGTCTTCACATGGTAATACGTTTGTTTTTACATAATTTCTTTTAGCACCTATTATACTACAATTGAAGAATGGGTTACTTAGCTAATTTCAATAAATGAATAGGTCACAAATGTCATGTACATAATTTAGATCCATTGCACCAGACTGGGACTTACACATCTTTTGTGAATTCTATGTGCATAATTTTCACCCTTCTAATATAATATTAAATAATCTTGTATCTGGATGTCTGTCTATTTTTTCTAAGAAAATAAATTAGTATAAATAATTATCCATTCTATTTGTTGTCTGGGGGACTGAAAGAGACAGATAAAGAACCTTTGTTCTCCTGCTGTTATCATATACATTGTTAGGGGGCAATGTCTTCTCCCTATCAGAGTGGTGGACCCAGCTGATGGATCCTGGGTAGTCTGAATGGCCCTATCTGCAGCAATACAATCACTTTAATCGGATTATGTGCTTTGGAAGCAGTCAGTGACTTCAGAACTGGGATCTCTGTGTCAACATTCTATTTATATTCTATTAGTCAATCTTATTGACCTATTTTAACAGATGTGGCAAAAATGGTCACCTTACTGCATTTCTTCCCAACCCAGTCTTCCAGGCCCATGGACGATCCAGGTTCTGTTAAAATACTTTTAGGAAGAGAATTAAGTAATGCTGAGATTTTTGACTGCTGGGGTAGCTGAAGACTGGACTGGGAACCACTGTCCTAAAGCCATCCAAATTATTCACCCATTCCGTATTGAAATATTCCCTTTTTCAGCTTGCTGTTCATTCATTTCATTCTCTAGAACAGTTATGCAATGGATTTTCAAAGCAAACTTTTTGTTGACGTACAAATGTGAAATGATAACTTTTAGATACCTAACTCAATTTATGTCCTGCGTATGCACACATTACCTATGACATCTGCAGGCTCCAATAACCAAGGTGCACAGTTTTCAATCTAACAGATTATTTATTATTTATTATTATTATTACTATAAAATGATAAAAAGCAAAATTTCAGAAATGGTAGTGAACCCCACCACGCAGAAGTATGAATTACTGGGAAGTTCATGTTACAGTCCAGAATAGCCAAAGTGGGCTATATTATAATCTCGGCTAGTTTCACCTAAAAATTTTAATTCACTTTTGATTCCCAACAATTCACACATTAGTGAATAACCATTGACTTTTTTCCCTTTTGTAATGCCAAAACACTTTTTTCAAGTTTAAGAAAAGCAATTACTTAGTTTCACTTATTTGGCAATTTATTGTACATTTTCTAATTCAATTAGAGCAAATCCAGACAATGTCCAGAGACAGACTGAATAAGTATGATATCATTAGCTGACTGTTTCTATAGAGTATAAGAATGTGTCAGAAATTCTAAGTGAAAGCTGTTGAAACATTTTTCTGATAATTCAGTTCGACGTTGAGATATTTCAAGATCTCTCGTTATTGTTCTGTGGATCAATCAGTTTGGATTTTCGCAGTTTATCAGCAAATAATTGAAGACTATATAAATGAGTTAATAGACTATTTGTTAATGACTTTCGAGTCAAAGTAAAACATTAGGTTAATTAACAGATTATGTTTATCTGTCAAAGACCTTCAATGAGTGTACCGCCCCTTTAATTAGTGCCATTTGAAAGGAATACATCCAGCAGGACTTAACGGTCTGAAAGCACCCTGGCAGTATGGATAATAGTATAAGTATTATAAATATTGGTAATAATATAATGAATAATATTTATGAATATTTATAAATATATAATGTATAAAATAAACTATGGTCAATAGAAATAGGCATAGCCACAAACCAATATAAAATAAATTTTATAAAATGGAACCAGCAAGATTGCTAACTAAAAAAACAATAAAAAGTAAAAAAAACATTTAAAAAAAAAATTATATATATATATACATATGTGTGTGTGTGTGTGTGTGTGTGTGAAAAACAAATACAATTTGTATCTTGTAATACCTTTTTTATTGGACTAACAGAATTTCAGGAGAACTTCTCTTTCTCAAATCTGAAGCATTTCTGATCAAGACGACACATAGAATTCAAAGTTGAGTTGTGATACGGGGGTTAAAGCGCCAGGAGTGCAGATAAGACACAGGTTTGTTAGAAAATAGGCACCATTCTTGCAGAGGGTCATGAATATCTTTCTGAAGAGCAGAGTGAGGGGGGAGAGGGAGAAAACAAACAAACAAGCAGACAGTGCAGAAGATGGTACACTTTATACACACAAATATGCATATGCAAACGCATAAACACATGAACACATATACATATACAAACACATAAGCACATATACATACATGCACATGAACTAGTATACACAAATATAAATGCACAGTCACATACATAAGCATACATGCATAAGAGTATGGGAAAGCATACAGTCAGGTCCATAAATATTGGGACATCGACACAATTCCAATCTTTTTGGCTCTATACATGTAGCGTTACTTACCTTAACCGGGGGCCGGTCGCGGTCCTCTCTTCAAGCCGCGCGCGGTCCTGCGGCTGCACGAGCCACGCGCGGCTCATCCGACTGCTTCAGATGGAAGGCGGGCAGTGACCGCGTGGAGCGGTCACGTGTCCCGCCTGAAACTAAGAGCGCGCCGCGAGTCTCGGGCGCGCTCTTAAAGAGACAGTGGGAGCCTAATTGCCAAAAGGCTCCCATTGGCTCCTGTCATACCACACTCCCTATACAATTACCTATAGGGGGTGTGGAAGTGACAGGAGCCAATCACTTTGGTTTAAAAGCTATTTAACTTACCTTTTTCCCTTAGCTCGTTGCCCTATCGTGGTTTCTGTTTCAGTTCCCTTTAGCGCTTGTGGTGTTCAGTTGTGTTTTCTCGTATTGACTTTGGCTTCGTATTCTGACTTCGTTTTCGCTTTATCCTTATCTGTACTGTTTGCCGGCTTGCTGTTTTCCGTGTACCAGACCCCGGCTTGTCCTAGTTTACGCTGTCTCTCTGTGCCCTTGACCTCGGTTTGTTCCTGGCTCTGTCTCCTCTCATATACGTCGAGTCCGGCCATTCTAAGGTCCGGTAGACGTATCTCTCCTCTGTATCTGCCTCTGTTTAGCTGGATCCTGCGTGTAGGGGTATATTCTCGTTACAATACACCACCACAATGTATTTGAAATGAAATTAACAAGATGTGCTTTAACTGCAGACTTTCAGCTTTAATTTGAGGGTATTTACATCCAAATCAGGTGAACAGTGTAGGAATTACAACAGTTGGTATATGTGCCTCCCACTTTTCAAGGGACCAAAAGTAATGGGACAATTTTCTGCTCAGCTGTTCCATGGCCAGGTGTGTGTTTTTCCTCATTATCCCATTTACAAGGAGCAGATAAAAGGTCCAGAGTTCATTTCAAGTGTGCTATTTGCATTTGGAATCTGTTGCTGTCAACTCTCAATATGAGATCCAAAGAGCTGTCAGTGAAGCAAGCCATCATTAGGCTGAAAAAAACAAAACAAACCCATCAGAGAGATAGCAAAAACATTAGGTGTGGCCAAATTAACTGTTTGGAACATCCTTAAAAAGAAAAAACGCACCAGTGAGCTCAGCAACACCAAAAGACCCGGAAGACCACGGAAAACAACTGTGGTGGATGACCAAATAATTATTTCCCTGGTGAAGAAAACACTCTTCACAACAGTTGGCCAGATCAAGAACACTCTCCAGGAGGTAGGTGTATGTGTGTCAAAGTCAACAATCAAGAGAAGACTTCCCCAGAGTGAATACAGAGGGTTCACCACAAGATGTAAACCATTGGTGAGCCTCAAAAATAGGAAGGCCAGATTAGAGTTTGCCAAACAACATCTAAAAAAGCCTTCACAGTTCTGGAACAACATCCTATGGACAGATGAGACCAAGTTCAACTTGTACCAGAGTGATGGGAAGAGAGGAGTATGGAGAAGGAAAGGAACTGCTCATGATCCAAAGCATACCACCTCATCAGTGAAGCATGGTGCTGGTAGTGTCATGGCGTGGGCATGTATGGCTGCCAATGGAAATGGTTCTCTTGTATTTATTGATTATGTTACTGCTGACAAAAGCAGCAGGATGAATTCTGAAGTGTTTCAGGCAATATTATCTGCTCATATTCAGCCAAATGCTTCAGAACTCATTGGACAGCGCTTCACAGTGCAGATGGACAATGACCCGAAGCATACTGCAAAAGCAACCAAAGAGTTTTTTAAGGGAAAGAAGTGGAATGGCCAAGTCAATCTCCTGACCTAAATCTGATTGAGCATGCATTTCACTTGATGAAGACAACACTGAAGGGAAAATGCGCCAAGAACAAGCAGGAACTGAAGACAGTTGCAGTAGAGGCCTGGCAGAGCATCACCAGGGATGAAACCCAGCGTCTGGTGATGTCTATGCGTTCCAGACTTCAGGCTGTAATTGACTGCAAAGGATTTGCAACCATGTATTAAAAAGTGAAAGTTTGATTTATGACTGTTAATCTGTCCCATTACTTTCGGTCCCTTAAAAAGTGGGAGACACAAACTGTTGTAATTCCTACACCGTTCACCTGATTTGGATGTAAATACCCTCAAATTAAAGCTGAAAGTCTGCAGTTAAAGCACATCTTGTTTGTTTCATTAGAAAAACCCATTGTGTTGGTGTATAGAGCCAAAAAGATTGGAATTGTGTCGATGTCCCAATATCGAATTAAATTGATTAAATTGTTTAACAGCAAGAATAGAGGACTAAATATTGATTTGGGTTTTCTGTCCCACTACCAACACTTTACATGAACACTTCCCCACATTATCTTACTGTTCTGTCATATGTATCAACACTTTAAACACATTCCAATATGTTTATTCTATCAATATACAAAGTACTATGTGTAGACCTACGCTTTCCCATACTCGTATGCATGTATGCTTATATATATTACTGTGCATTTATATTTGTGTATATGAGTTCATGTGCATGTATGTATATGTACATGTGTTCATGAGTTTATGTGTTTGCATATACATATTTATGTGTGTGTGTATGTATAAAGTGTACCATCTTCTGCACTGTCTGCTTTGTTTTTTTTCTCCCTCTCTCCCCCCTCACTCTGATCTTCAGAAATATTTCGGACCCTCTGCAAGAATGGTGTCTATTTTCTATCAAACCTGTGTCTTATCTACACTCATGTCACTTTAACCCCTGTATCACAACTCAACTTTGAATTCTATGTGTCGTCTTGCTCAGAAATGCTTCAGACTTGAGAAAAGGAGGTTCTCCTGAAAGCTTGTCATTAAAAAATTCTGTTAGTCCAATAAAAAAGGTATTACAAGATACAAATTGTATTTGTTTTTTACATCTACATCACTGGACTAATACGGCTACAATCTCTACTTGAACACTATATATATATATAGTAGAGATTGTAGCCGTATTAGTCCAGTAATGCAGAGTGATAGATGACATTTGTATCTTGTATGCAGTCTAAAGCATTTCCCTTAAGAAAGGTAGGTTCTACCGAAAGCTTATCATTCCAAAATGCTGTTAAACCAGTAAAAAATGAATTACAAGATAAAAAATGCTTTTAGAGTGTAAGTTAAAAAGACACTCTGACCACCATAACCACTTCATTTAATTTACATTATTATAGTGTTTGGTTTTCCTGGCGCCAACCAAGGTCTAAACTTTTTTTCAAACAGTCTAACATTGAATAATGACCCCCGGCTGTCTGTAGCCCAAACCCACTAGAGGCATTAGTACCGCAGATTAACACATTATTTTAGCCTTCCAATCCACACAAGTAATGGGTGGGTGTGATATTCTGAGAGCGCTCAGCTGATCAATGCCATCTATAAATGCTCTGGCTTATTCAGAAGCACCATACTGAAGAAGAAGAGAGGAACTAGGCTGCAGGCACCTATGGACACATCAGTTGTTAAAACTCAAAATAACTGTCTAACATTGAACAGTGGGATTTTGGACACTATAATCACTTCAATGACATGATGTGGTTATGGGGCCTAGCATGTCCTTTTTGTTGTATTTCATTTGTGAAGGCAACATTGATTTTCTCAGCCATTAAGAAAGCAGCTGTATAGACATTTAAAAAACAAAGATGAAATCTCAGTTGTCTCCCTTTGATGGTGTCTTCTAAAATCAGGACTATCCTAATTGGCAATAGGGAGGCTTTGATGTAGTCTCCTTCAAAACTAAAGTAATCCCTGCTTTTTGAATGGTGTCCCAGCTCCAAACTAAGGGAGGAGATGGCTGGAGGTCTGTAGCATAACATGAAGGAGCGAGTTTAACCGGTTTATTTACTGAAGTGAGAATTCAATGAAATTTCAAAGTGAATTAGAAATTTAAGGCGGCAGTAGGTGAATGGAAAGCATGGCTGACGTATGGAACTTTTCTAGTTCAGCTGTTTTAACATTAAATTCCAAATTCTCGTTGAATTCTCATTTTAGTGAATAACCATGTGATTGTGTTGGAGAGCGAACCTCAGATTGACAGGAAAAAAACACGGGGTCTCCAGGATTTTCTGAACGCAAACTTCTAAAAGGATTGAAAAACTTATGATAAAAGTCATGGGGTCGGGGAGGAGAGATTACGTAGGTGCACGTAGCCGGCGTCCTCATGGTGTGTGGCTGCGAAACCCTCAAGTCGATTTGAAGGGCTAGCTTATGCTGGCAGCTTGCCCAGGGCTGGAGGAGGGGAAAAGACGGCGTGTACTTCGAGTGAGAGGTCCTGTCTGAATGTGGCCGTGCCCCTAGGGCAAAACGATAGGCAGCCCAGGAAAGCAAAAAATAATGCTGAGCACCTCATGATGCATGGATAAGATACACTGAAGAAATACTGAAGCCAGTCTAAGAGAAAGCTAAGTTTATAGTTGGTGTAACGGAAATAAGGCAAAAGGGATAGGGGTAAATCTCTTAAACAAAAGTCTCTGTTCTTCCCTGTTTGCTGAAGCTTTGGCTTTTTTTTTTTTTTTTTGCTTTATGCCTCTCCCTCCTCTTGCAACTATCTCATATATGATAGAATATAAGGCTTTAGCTGGTTAATAACGGTTGGGGATAGGGGGCAAATTTACTAAATAGAGATCTTCTCTGTGTTTTTTCCTGTTGGGTATTACTTAGTCTTTTTTTATTTATTTTTTCCTCTCCTGTTACCTCCCGTAGTGTTAGTCCTCTTACAACTATTTTAAAATGGGTAATATACAGGAAAGGGACTGGGATCTTAAATAAATTTGAGGCAGTGAAGTGGGGGATAGTGAAAAAGAAGGAGAAAAGAAAAGAAAGGAGGGAAACAATAAAAGAAAAGAAGAAAGGAGGGAAGGGAAGAGGTAAGGGAAAGGATAACAAGAAAGGAAAGAGTGTATGAACCCCTGACCACAGGAGTGAGAGAGAAGGGGAAAAAAGGAAAGGGAAAAAAGGAGAAGAGACTGTGTTGAGAACCCAAAAGTATTATACGAAACCCCTGAAAAATAAAAGGAAAAAAAAGGAAGTAAAGGGGGGAAAGAGGGAGAGAAAAGGAGATGAAAACATGGCCATCAAAAAGATGCAAAATGGCAAACACCTAAAGAAAGAAAAAAAAGTGGATAGTCAGCAAGAAAAACGTTTGTCTTTCTTCTCACCCCAGCCGCCTGAGAATAAATCAAATTTAGATGTGTCACACCAGATAACTAATCCGATAGAAGGAGAAATGAGCATTACACAAAGGGAGGTATATGATAACTCAAGACAGGAAGAAAACCTATATGAACGATTACTCAGTCATCTAGACACACAATTTGAGAAAACTAAGGTGGAAATTCAAGCAAATACCCAGGACATCAAGAGAGATCTTTCCTTATTAACCCCAAGGATCCAAAGTATTGAAGAAAAACTAGAGATGATTGAGCATGTGTGAAACTCCCACCAGGAAGAACATGTCATTCTGGAAAGAAAAATAGCGGATCTGGAAAATAACATTATAGATCTGTAGGACAGATCAAGGAGGAACAACCTAAGAATTAGAGGTGTGTCAGAACAAATAAAGAAAAGACAACAGAATTGGAAACATATAAAGAAGAATTTTTTAAATATATGAAAGTGGAATGGGATATCAAAAGCCCTATGATGGAATGGTGTCACAGAGTTAACAAACCAAAAGGCGTTCCAGATGACCTCCAAATATTCATATTGGTTTGTTGTCCCTCTTTTAAACTCATATTACAGATCCTGAGATCACTGAAAAAGATCAATCTTTCAGGAAAGTATGAAGCTTAAAAGGTCTACCAGGACCTGTGATGGAATACTAGACAGAAGAGGAAGTCCTTTGCAGATAGTACAATAGAACTCGGATCCAAGAATATAAAATACTGGTGGGGGTTTCCCACAAAGATCTTTATACTGCATGAGGGCAAGACCTTTAGCTTCATTACAGCAAAAGAACTGAAAAGATGGTTGACTCTAAAGAATCAACAGCTGAATAACTACTTTGCTAGGAAATAGGAGGGGAGAGTGGAGAAAAAATGGGAGAAATAGGAGAAATAAAGTAAAAAGAGAGGACGAGAAAGGAAAAGGGGGAGAAGAGAGGGGAAAGGGAGGAAAGGGGAAAGGAAAGGCATCTGCATATTTATTTATTTTTATTTTTTTGTAGTTGTGATGAATGATGATTTATAGATGTACACAATATAAAGAAGTATATACACTAGCAGAATAAAAATGAATACATTTAGAAAGGGCAGACAGCAAATTAGAGAGTTTTTTTGTTTGTTTTGGATTTTTTGGGGGCGGGGGGAGAAGAGTCACAAGTTAAATAATACAGACCAACTGTTTGAGGTGTAAATTAATACTTATTTAATGATGAAACTGCCACATATATTTATCAACAAACTCACAAGGGATTTAGAGAGTCATGTAGATTTATATAAGTAAGTGAAAATGTTAAAATGATGAGGGAGAAAAGAAAAGCACACTGTAAAGTAAAAAAATTAATAAGTTCCATGGAATGCTTTACTTACTATGTGAAAATTAGATAAATGGCACAAGATGGTAAGGGGATAAATAGGAGGAAAGAAATAGTATAGAGGGTCAATTAGACCTCTACACAATTACAAATTGGAATGAATAGGTTTTTTGTTTTTTTTGAGAGAGATTCTGGGAAGAGAAGCATATAGTAAACACTTCACATTTAAGTGATGTCCAGAACACTGTAATGTATAGATCTTTTTAAAGATAGGAAGAACAATCAATAAAGGAACTTCAGGTAGATTAAAAAATCTAATAGATCAATACAATCTTAGGGATATTTGGGGAACGTTTCATCCATTGGAGTTGGACTTCACATGTTATTCAAAAACATTCAATTCCTACTCCAGAATCAATCTTATTCTGGGGGATGTGGCCATGCTATACCTTGTTAAAAAGATCTTAATACAGGCTATAACATGGTCAGGCCATAACCCAACCATACTGGATTACAAAGACTCTTTTGACAAGTTTTGTAAAGATTGGCAATTGAACGATAATATATTATATAAAAACTCTAAAACTGAACAGATAAAAAAAATAACTGAACTATTTTACTTGGAGAACAAAAATAAGGGAACATCAGATATTGTAGTATGGTGTGCTTACAAAAGCGTAATTAGAGGCCACCTGATCGGGATGGCACCCAGAATGAAAAAGAAAGAAGCCCCCCTCCCCCCCACCCACTTTCAGAGCTATACATAGTGCTAAATAAATACAATATAAAATAACACTTTCTACAGAAATAGCAAAGAAAATATCAGAAATAGAACAGAACATAAATTTGTAATTATCCAATAAAATAGCAAAAATGTTAGAACTTTCTCAATCCAAATGGTATCAAAGAGGCAATAAGGCAGAAGTGGTTATGACTAGTAAGTTGAAAAATAAACAAATAAAAGAGTGATATCTAGAATTAGTGAGAAAGATACATACATTATTGCCCCAGAACAAATAGGTGGAGCATTCAAAAAATTCTACAGAGATCTATATACCTTACCAGAGGATTTATTTGGTAGTGGTGAAGAAATTAAAAAAATATTTGAAAATATAAAGATGCCCAAAATTCAGCCTGACCAATTAGAAACAATAAACCAACCTATACCAGAAACATAAGTTATTAAAGCAATAGATAAGCTTAAAGAAAGAACTGCCCGGGCCCAGAGGGCAATTTTTATAAAATTATGAAAGGAAGATGCCCTGGAGAGTTATTGATAGCAAATATCATCCCAATTCCAAAACCAGATAAAGATCCAAAACAGATAAACAATTTCAGACCAATTTCATTGATAAACACAGACATCAATTCTTGGAGAACAACTGAAATCTGTCATACCAGATCTCATTAACAACGATCAGGTCGGTTTTATTCCAGGACGGTCTTCAGTTAACAATATTCGGAAAGTAATAGACATTTTGGAGGCAACAGAGACCAAAAGGATCCCACTCATGCTCATATCAACAGATGCAGAGAAGGCCTTTGAAAGGGTAGGGTGGGCCTTTATGTCAGCCACGTTAAAACAATTTGGATTTACAAACCAATAAAAACTTACAGGATTGGAAGGGGTTGGGATTCTTGTGGTCAGAATCAATATACTAAGGGCTTACATCTTACCAAAATGGTTCTATTTATGGAGAATGATCCCTCTTAACTGTCCCGAAAATCGGTTACTAATGTATGTTACATGCCTTTTTTTTTTTTAATTTGTCTGGGATGGAAAGAAAACAAGAGTAAAAATGAAACATTTAGCCAGGATAAGACAAGATGGAGGTTTGAGTTGCCCAGAAATCCATCAATGTTATCTGGCCAGTAGACTGTTTCATATAATGTTATCACCGAATACATCCGCAGAAAAGGAAAAATGGTATTCAATAGAGAAAAACAGCACAGGGGTAGAGAATTTATCCTCTCTATTCTGGATTTTAGATCAAAATAAAAACTTTATAGCTGAGGCAAGATTAATTTCACATATAATTAGAGATCAAGCAGGTTGGTGGGATATATTTGGAAAAAAAAGTCGGACTAAAGATTAAAATAATACTACCACTCTTAGTGATTAATGATATACTAGATAATATTATGATCAACTCTTGGGAGAGCAAGTGAACAAATAAAATCATAGATATAACAGAGGATTATAAAATCAAGCCCTTTCAACAAATGAGTGAGGAGTTATGTATCCCACCAAATTATATCTTGAGCTACCTTAGAATTGAAGGGTTTATGTCAGTGTATATGTTTAAGAATAAAGTAAAATTCAACTTGTCGAACTAAAAAACTGTAAAAATATGCTGTCTAAATCTGTTAAAATCTTATATAAGGTAAGACATGATAAACTTTCCGGAGCAATCGAAAAGAGGGAAAAAGATCTTCATATACAAACAGAGGAGGAAAGTTGGAAAAGTTCTTTTAATGAATTTTATAAATACATCCTCTGCTTAAATGTGACAGATTTACAGTTTAAACTTTCGAAAAGATCCTACTTGACACCGAATCGTCTAAATAAAATATATCCAAATACATCCAATAGAAGTTGGCGGTGCTACATTGATAAGGGCACCTTATTACTGCCAACCGATATCTACTTATTGGAAAAATAAAATTACATTAATTGATTATATGACAGGAAATAAATTAACAATGGATCCGTAAATAATTTTACTACATTTAATTGAGTCAAAAATTAAGATAAAGGATTCAGTGTTAATTTTACACATCATTACAGCAGCTAAATTACTGATAGCACGGAATTGGAAAAATGTACAAATCCTATCCACCCGAGAAGTGATAGCACAAGTAATATGGCAAGCAAAAATCGAAAGAGGCATCTTAGTGAGCTTAGAAAATTGCAACATGCAAATAGAATATTGGGATACTTGGATAGATAAATTGGAATTTTTTAAATAAAATTATCATAGAGGGTCGCTGATCCAGGTAAATGGAATGAAACAAGGAGGGGGACAGGGAGATGAATAGTATGTTATGTTATGTTATGAGGTGGCGAGGGATTTTTCCATACACCCACCTTCCATGTCCAACAAAAAAAAGCAATTAAATAAAGAGGAAATGGATGGGTCAAACGGTAGTATAAAAATAAAATTGATGACTATAGTAGTTCAATCAAAGACACAAAAGGGCTTTCTCTCTCCAAATAAAGATAGGGAAAAGTCAGATAAGAAAGTGAGACTAAAAGGGTTATTATTGGGATAATTAGGATTTGGATGGGGTATGGGGTGGGAGGGAAGAAACAGGGGAACATACGATGAATTAAAGGTTAAACCCATATAGTTAAGAAAAGAAGAAGTATTGTATCTATCTGAAATACAAAAAAAATACAAAAAACATGATAAAAGTACACATGAAATGATTCACTAAGTTGGTGTGAATTCCGATTGTAGCAATTTAGAGGATATTAGAGAAATCTTCAACCATCCTCCAACTTACAGAAGGTCATCTGCTCTATGACTTGATTAATGGGGCACTATCAGTGTCTAAAAACTTTGCAGGAGTTGCAAACACCCCCGATGGTGACATCGTTGCCGCCGGGGCCAGGCAAAGGGGAGCTCTACTTACCCGAACCTCTACCTTACGGGCTATACCATCTTCTCCTGGCAGATCCTCTTTGGCTCATGGTGCTTCAGCACCAGAAGCTGATGTCACTGCTGTACTCTCGCACATGAGCTAGAGTAACGCATTTAGGAATTCTCCTTAGATAAAGTCACTTTGCTGTTGCTGTCACTGATGACGGCTGGGGGACTGACACTTCTAGACAGCAGTAGCTCCAGCCCAGTGTCCATAAGTGTCAGGCGTAGAAAATATGCTGAGACAAAGCAGTTCCTACTTTTTCTCAGTATATCTCATGATATTCAGTGATTTCATTGAAATTCCAACAGAGTCAATATGAGTATTTCACAAAGATTCTCTCTTTACACAATACTAATTTTTCAGAGGGGGTAGTGACAGTGCTACATTAACCCCATACTGAATAAATTGAAGCACCTCAAAATGACTTGCATTGTCCCACAATGCTCAAGACATAGGTTCAAGATAGGGTTAATAAGTTCAGGATTAAAGTTCTGAATAATTCAAAGTTTATACTAAATTTAAAAAAAAATACCAGAAGTTAATAAATTAAAATGGTAAATACATAATTTAAATGAAAATCTACTTATCTTGACTGCAGACAGGCCACGGTGAAAAGGCCTAGCAATTTCTTACCTATGGTTAGTGTTGTGATAATAAATCAGAGGGTTCCAGAATCCCCCTTTGAATTATTTTAATTTTTTATATTTTTTCCATTGCCCATGATTTTTGTTGGCAAAAAAAAAAATGGAAAACTAGTAAATATATAGCAAAATATATTTCTTTTCAGTTTTTAGTTCCTTCTGTTTGTTTCTAACATAAGTGCATTTTATCAGGAATATAATTGTTAAGCTCCTTAAAGAACCTGGAATTTTAACTTTGGCACCCTGTGCAGTTTAGATGGACACTACAGGCCCCCAGACCACTTCAGCCCATTGGTGCCCCTGTTAGTTTAACCTTACAATGGTAATTATTGCAGTTATTGATAAACTGAAATAATGACATTGCAGGGTTAACTTCACCTGTAGTGGCTGTCTACCACTTCTCGGTGGCTAGGTGACTTTTGGTCACCTAACTGATGCTGGAAGTCCTCACGCTATGCATGAGGACATCCTGCGTCAGCTAAAACCCCATAGGTAAGCAGTGAGTCAAAGCTTTCCTTTGAGTTTGTCTTAGTGTAATCGCGGTGATTGGCGTGCATACGCATTAGGTCTCTGATGTGCGCTGTTGGGGGCTGGGCACTCAAGCAAGGGGGACACTATAGGCTAGGAATACACCTTAAGGGTGGGAAATATATATATTCAAAAAGGGGTATGATTATGTCATTAACCTTTGGATAAATATGCAGTACTTTTCACTGGCTGCTTGTCAAAATGAAAAAGTTAAAAGCTATTTGCCCTGGAAAACATGATGGGTCTGAAGATCGTGTGTTTTTGGATATAGGGAGACCAGATCTCAAATGTATTAGGTCATGATTTATACATATAATTTATTTATAAAATATTTTACCAGGAAAGATACATTGAGATTTCTCTCGGTTTCAAGTATGTCCTGGGTCCACAAAACATTGCATTGTTACATTAGGGTACAATAAGATACAAAAACAATATTGATACACAATATATACAAAATTTAGCATTGAACAGGTCGGAAGTATTTAATCAACCAAATATATAAATGTATTATGTATCTTGTATCTTCCCCATTAGCAGGAACGTTTTGCAAAATAATTTCTTCTGCCCCCTTTTAGTCTAAAAATGTCCACCTTTGAATCTTATCACCCCAAATGAGAGAATGGTCGGGTAATATATTCCTTAACTGTGAATTGTCAGGCATTTAACAAGAAACATAAAATGTAATATTTAACGCCAAAATAGCCATGTCGGACAAAAAGTTGGAGTATTTTGGGAAAGTTTCCCTGAGAAATTTCGAACTATAAACACATTATTGAATAACTTTCTATGAAACTGAATTATCAATATGAAACTGGAGCGATGCTGTGCAAAGTGCTACATTTAAGTCAATCACCATAAATAAACAATAGCAGTTGTTTTTTCTTCAATAAACACCAAATTGTAGTAAATTAAAAAAGTTAGATATAAAGTTTTTATTTGGAAAAAGTCATTTCAAAGCATTTTACATTTTAAGTTGACATGGAGAATTGCACCATTTGACTATTCCAGCTCACAATTAAAATCTAAAGGTCAAAAAGTGGCAATTTGGAACAAGTTGAATTACATTGTATGTGGGTTTTTTTTCACTTAACTTTGATTTGTAATATTTGTTACGTTGAAAAATTAAATAGTGAATTGAAGTAAAATTAAATTAAAAAAACAAATAATGTAATAAAGATGTCACATTCTTCACTAAACTCTGCACTGTAGCAAATTGAAACAGCAATCTTGTATTTTTATCACAGTATTACCTAGGCATTTTAAACCCAGCTGTAGAACTCACTACAATTCACTGTTTAGTGAATAAGTCCCACACTGTGATGCATGGCATTATGTTCAAGTGTGGTTTAATTATCAGTTAATTCTGAGAATACAATGATTTAAAAAGGGGAATGTCACAATATAACTGAAATTAAGGTCTAAACAGAGAATAGGTTTCTTTGAAGACAATGGATTTCCATTTTGGATTATTTGTTTTTAGCAATCTGTTTACATGAGCCAATTGTCGAAAGACAGTTTGTTCTTTATCATGAGGCTATACATATGATTTAAGTGGAGACTGTATTTTTGGAGACAGCCTGCTAAATGAGGTGTTTGCTTCTGTGGGGGTGTCAGTGAGTAAGGTGAGACAATGGACTGAGTTAACCCCTTGCACAATGGTTATTACATAAAGACAGTGTATAGAATTAGTTAAAGCTTACCATAGCAGCATGAAATATGTCCCCCCTTCCAAAAAAAAAACAAAAATGCAAATACAAAATATAAATAAATAAATAAATTAAAAGCAGTTTCACTTTGAATTGAGGCTTTGGTAACAAAACTGTGTCCTTGCAAGAGGAAGGATGGTACTTGGATCTGAACATACCTTACTCACATACACTACCTCTTGCCAAAGTTACAATTAACCTTTTGATGTAGTTCATAAAAACATCAGGTCACGTACTTTGAAATGCAATGGAAACATTTTGGCTTTTATTCCACCACGCCAATCCCCTCATTTCCTATGTCCCTCTTTCCTTAATAAAACAAATTAACATGTTTCTTCCCAAACAGCAACAACAACAAAAAAATGCTGTGTGGAGCAGACATCAGATAAAACTGTCTCTCTGTGTTTTTCTTTATGTGAAATAGACTTTGATTTAAATGTTGTTTGTAGTTCTTTGTCACAACTTATGGTCGTTTCCTAACCTGAGGGTTTAAAGCTATAAATTGCCCTCTGAGAAAAAAAATATTTTGCGACGTCATAAAAAGTGTTTCCCCCCCACCCCTCCTAAATATTAATACATTTTATTATACATTTCCTTATTGGCTTGCTTGCAGAGACCCATTGCACAAAACCAAAGGCATTCGATTTTCTCTCAATTCACTATCAAATCAGAAATACAGAAAATGTATTTAATACTATCATTTTCTTATCAAATGACTGTCAACAAAATCCTTTGTTTTGGAATAAAATGGTTTACAAGGTATTAACCTAATTTATCTGTTTTTAATCTCTTTCAAAATAAAGCATTTTTATCTTGTACTCTACAAAATGATATAAATCTTATCCTGTTAAACAGTGAATTTCTTTAATAATGAGACAATGCAATCGTTATGGTTTTGATTTAATTACTGGGTAAAACATGAACTTGGCGCCACATTGGACATAGAAGTGGTCCTGGATTGAGGGATTAGACGGATATGACAGTCTCCTAAAATGCAGATTACAGTAACACCCAATAAAACCATTGTAGCAGTTATAATCACAAGTGAAGAAGGCTCATTAAACCCATAGAGGCTCCAGGCTTTATATATGCCTGTAAGTGTCTGTGAGAGGTTAGTTTGGCCAATTTAGTAGGAAGAAAGAGGACTTCATCCAAGCTCTGAAATGGAGAAGAGGACATACACTGTGGAGTGGCTATCTGAGAGCAGTAAGAAAAGCTGCACTCACCCTAATGTGGCTTTTAAACAACACAAACTGGCCCCTGGTTCCCAGTTCAAGGACAGAGACAATGTTGCTATGTCTACGGGTGGGCAGAACTATATACCCAACATTGGTTACAGAAGAAAGGACAACTATGGTGTCAAGAAACTGCTTGTTGACGACAGGGCTGCCGCACCGCTGTCACTTAAGCAGATATCACAAGGTATTTATTTATTGTTGCTATTATTTTTATTTCAGAAAAAAAACAAAACAATTTTTTTCATGCCTGCACCTATGGCTACAGTAAATCAATGTATACACCTAGGGGGGCATATTTGTCTGTGTAGCTAAAATGGACTTAAGACAGACAGCATTTCACAGAACTCATGGAGAGATATAAAGGCTGTATATTTAGTCAAACTTTGTTTTATGACTGATGAATGTCTAGGGTGTGTTTTATTTATATATTTATATACACACACGCACACACACACACACGGTAAATAATTTATATAACAATGTTTGACTAAATGCATAGCCCTGTTGCAACGTTTCTATATTATATATATATTAGTATTTTTACTTTTTGTTTGGTTAACTGTAAATACATGATTTTAGACTTTCTAAATTTCCATGAAAATAATATCTTTTGTATTTTAGTAACTTTTTACAATGTATTTATTAAACAGTGAACTCTACAGAAGTGGAAACTGATTTTGTTGCAAAAAATATCCAATTTAGATATTTTTTTTATAGAAAGGTGTGCAACTCAGTTTTTACTTTACTGTTTAGTGTATAAACCCCTCTAGGAGTAGTAGAAATGAGTTGATCAGTCCCTCCAGTATGGATATGGTTAAAGGTGGAGCTGAACTGTACAGTATCTGTTAGAATCTGTAGAATGAATGAAACACAAACTAAAATGATTCTGTACAATGCCCTAATCTGGAGATGTCAAACAGCAGATTAGATTGTGTTTAGAACCAATATATTGGAAATAGGGACATCTGTGGGACAAAAATGTATTGCATAAGTAAAGAAGTGATCTTATTTAAAAAAAAAAGGAATATATATATATATATGGAAAAGGGGAAAAAATTCTAAAGCTAGTTGGAAAACTAGCAATTTTTTTCTTCAAAACTCTCTCATCACTAAAATCAAATTGTCACGAATTCAAAGTGAATTTCAAAATTTAGGGCAAAACAGTGAAATTAAAGCCATAGCTGATTTTTAAGCTACTTGGCCTATAATTAGAAGTTCAAGTTGAGTTTCAGACTTTTGACACTTTAGTAAATAAATTGGTCAGGATTATTCACTGAATTGTAGCAAACTGAAATTGAATGGTGGATGTAAGGCTAATATAATGGATTGAGGAAAAAGATAATTATCTGGTCTAATCAAGACTTGTCTGTTTTAGCCTACATTTTGCTAACTAAATGTTTCTGGTCAGATGTCAGCACCCAGGATGTGTTATGAATTCATACAGTTATTCGCTATTGTGTGAACTGTCACAAATTAGTGATGTCCCGAACGGTTCGCCACGGACTCCAGTCAGCAGACACATTTCAGCCAATCAGCAGCAGACCCTCCCTCCCAGACTCTTCCACCTCCTGGACATCTCACTAAGAATGCAGCTTCACAATGGATGCTGTCCAGGAGGTGGGAGGGTCTGGGAGGGAGGGTCTGTTGCTGATTGGCTGGAATGTGTCTGCTGACTGGAGCCCGCGGTGAACCGTTCGGGGACATCACTATCACAAATTAACACTGCATTAAAAGTAAATATTAAAGTGTATTGAATTGAAAATCATATTGCGAAATGTAGGAAAAAGGCGCTAGTTTTCATAATTTAATACAATGTTTTAATATTTTAAACAACGTGTTTACATTACCCATTTGCAAGCAGTAAGGTTCTAGAATGGCAGTTTTATAGTGGATTCCAATGGTTGTCATTACAACCATTACTGACGCCATTTCTTCTTACACAGTTATGGCTCTAAATTTTTGTATATTAAATGGTGATTTCGTTTTTTTGGGGGGGTTATGGAGGAGGGGCAGGTAAACTGATTATCTTGTGCTTCACTTAAAAGATATGTTTGTTCACTAAACTTAAATGTAGAGAAAACCGAAATTGATCAATTTAGGCAGAAATAGTAAATATGGAAACATTTTGTAACTTGTCTATAGTCACAGCCTATCAGGCTGAAATAAAATATTTAGCGTGATATCCTGTGACTATAGCCAAGTTAAAGAATGTTACTAAATTGTTTCATCTATAAGGTTATTCATTAAACTCCAAATTGTATCAAACTAAAATTCAAATTGCAAAATTTAGATTAAACAACTTCTCCAACTGTTAGTCTAAAATTTGCAATATATGTTTTTGAATTCACTATAATTCAGAATTTAGTAAATGTATAGATTGGTCATCAGCACCTCAATGGTCATTGATAAGTTGTTTCATTTGTTTGGTCTGAATTGTTTTACAGAACTCCCTGCGTTAAGGGAAGTGTCTGCCACCAGATCCAGCCCTTTAAAGGATGATGATGTCTGCTCGGATGTTGACAGTTTAAAAAGCACAGAGTCCACAGCATCAGAGGATGATGCATCTTCCTCCAGACCTCGAACAAAGTTTACAGAGGAGCAACTTCAGGAGCTAGAAAAGAGCTTCTTGGAAAATCGATACATTGGAGCCAGTGAGAAGAAGCGGCTGTCCAGGGTCCTGAAACTGTCAGAGACACAGGTAGGTGTAGAGCTGGTCTCGATTTTTTATTTGCTTGAGAATGAGATGTCCTGAGCTGGAGCAATATGATTGCGTAATATCAATATTCTTCACATTTTGTCTAGGTGGACTACAAAGAAAGTTATGATAGATATTCCAGTTTCTTATAATCACATAATGTTAATAAATTAACTCTGAATTGTAACAAGTTAAAATTCAGGCTAAAAATAGCCAAGTTGAGAGTAGGGTAATTTGTCCAAAAAGATGTTTTAGCTTTAATTTAGCCATTTCAAGGTGAAAGGGATTCTACAGTGCCAGGAAAACAGATTTCCTGGCACTGCAGGACCCTCTAGTGCCCCTCTACCTCCTACATCTCATCCCAAGTTGCTGAAGGGGTTAAAACCCCTTCAGTGACTTACCGGAGTCCAGCGCCGATGTTCCTCGGCGATGGGTCAGGCTCCGCCTATGCTCCTCCCCCGCCAACATCAGCTGGCGGGGGAGACCTACTGCACATGCTCGGCCATCGGTAGAGACCTAATGCGCATGTGCGGCAATGGCTGCGCACACGCATTAGACCTCCCCCATAGGAAAGCATTGAATAATTTCAGTAATGGATTTCACCGATGCTAGAGGTCCACACATAGTGTGAGCACGTCCAGCGTTGCTTTAAACCACTTATCGTGTTCTATGAACACGGATGTGTCCTCTAGTGGCTGTCTAGTAGCTGTCTAGTAGACAGCCACTAGAGGAGGAGTTAACCCTGCAAGGTAAATATTGCAGTTTAGAAAAAACTGCAATAATTACAATGGCAGGGTTAAGAGTAGTGGGAGTTGGAACCCAGACCACTCCAATGGGCAGAAGTGGTCTGGGTGCCTGAAGTATCCTTTTCATTTGCTACAATTTGAATTTAGTAAAAAAAAAAAAATGTACATTACTTTAATTAGCTCCTATTCCCCCATCCTTAAATCAGGGTCCTAAAAAGGACACTATAATCACCAAAACTAGGACAGCTACCACAGCCACTCAGAGAAAAGGCAGTGTTTCTATTACTGCCTAGGAACAGCTCTTGCAGAATTCATGCAGATGGCCTCTAAAAAAGTGTTTCCTAGTCCATTGTTGCACAGTGCTCTGCATTGAGACGCTGAATGTTCCCCATAGAGATGCATTGATTCAATTCATCTCTATGAGTAGATGCTGATTGGTCATCTCAATATATTGTCAGACATGTAATGATACATATTTGTATCATTAAGCATGATGATCATGCATGATGCTGCACAGGAACAATTAAACAGTATAACAGTTTTAATCACAGAAAAGTTAACAAGGAATTGGCAACGTAACTTCACAGTGGTTAGCCCTTAACCCCTTAAGGACACATGACGTGTGACATGTCATGATTCCCTTTTATTCCAGAAGTTTGGTCCTTAAGGGGTAAAAGATGCTATCTGCAAACGCATTAAGAACACAAACCTGTATTCAAAAAGCTATAGTTTCTCTGTCCCTATCTAGTTTGATTGACACCCCATTCTCCCGTTTGACATAAAACTTGTATTTATTTTAAACTTACGTTTTCACAGTGCCGAGACTCCCTCGGCACTGCTCACCTCTCCTAATCCAGCAGCGTCATCAAGGCGGCAATGGTCCAATCCAAAGTTCCTCCTAGAGGAGCCTTGTGCACCTGATGTGCTTGCAGAAGCACCTCTAGTGGCGGTCAGTGTAACAACTTTAACATGAACAAAATGCTAATAAAATATTTATTGTGCTTTCAGATTAAAACATGGTTTCAGAACCGGAGGATGAAATATAAGCGACAAAAACAAGATGCCCGAGTGGACGCCATTTTTTCCAGACTTTACTTTCCGTACTACGGCTATCCAGACATACAAACCCAAAGCTGCTCTCTACAGCCAGATGTTGCAATGCCTGTACCTCTTGCACCTCTCCCACCACAACCGGCAACTCTACCTTACAGTCCAATGCACGCAGCCATTAGAGCAGGCCTACCAGGACATCACCCCCCAACCAACATACTGCCCCCCACTAACTTCAGGCCCTGCCCCCTGCCCTCGATGTACCTTCGACCAATGCTCAATGAAGGAGGTGGAGTGAGATACAGCCAGTACTAATGGACAATGTTTACAAAAGTTTATTGATGTTATAGCATGTACTAATAAGTTATTCTCATGTAAAAGTTTGTATATATGGTTACATATTAAAATTTTATTGTTAAAGTTACAACAAATTACTTATGCTGACCCTAGATCTGCCAGAATTGAAAAAAATATTTTAATCTGGGGATTCCATAAAAACACTCCAAATACCTAAAGAACTTTAGCTTGTGGATTTATAAAGTAACCTGGTTACACCCCCTGGATGTCAGATAACCAGCCCTGTTACTTCCTGTTTTGGTTTGCTCAGTGGAGCTAAACACAAGAGGAAGCAATTGCGCAGAGCACCTGCCTTGCAAAGACGCCTCATTGTGCTTCATTGGGAAGTCTGGGATTGGACAGATACTGAATGACTGGGCAAAAATTATAAGGGGAGAGCTTGCACAGGCTACAGACTATTGCAAGCAGCTTTTAGATACCTACAATAAAAAAATAAAAAAAATAAAATATATATTAAAAAATTTAATTAAAATGCATGCTTGTTTTCATTTGGGGAGGAGGGCATGTCTACCATATTATTTTAAATATCCATTTGAGTGTCCCTTTAAGTACATCCTTCTGGGGATATAGAGGTTGAATATAGCTCAAGAAGAAACACAACTAGGGATTTAAATGCTATACACTGAAAAGTAGTAAATGGAAAACCAAAACTACAAAATCTAGGCACAAAAGTACGATTTGGAAGATATCAACTAAACTGTATAGCGACACATCCTGGACCTATTAACCTAAAATGTTGCAGTCAAGATTCCATTTAAGGGTTTAGCAATTTATACCCATTATGTGTTTGAGAGAAGGACTAACCAACCACTACTATTGTGTGAAAACAGAAGCCCCAGACTTCTCTTTGCCAGCCCAAAAGTAATGCTATCTGCAAAATACAACGTTGGCTATTTAAAAGGAAACCTTTTGAATCACTAAGAAGTTATATCAGTTCCATCGAGTTTAGCTATACATTTTATTTTTTACCTCCTTGTACAGATACATTTCACACACTTTGTGTGTTCTAGGTCAAAGCCTTGACCCGATGCATTCCTTTGCCAGGGTTTTGGGGAGCTTATGGGTTCAAATATCAGATGTGTCCCAGTTTTGGCATGCCTTTTATTTCCCAAAGGAGCTATGTGTTGTGTCCTCCTACTTCCCAGAGGAGCTATGTGAGGATGAAAAGCCATCACAATATAGACCAGTGTCAAACGTTAATGCCATTACTAACCACTGGAAACAAACATTAGCCCGGTCTAACCCCAACTGGGCACCGCTTATTGCTCTCCTGGCTAATTGATCACAGTGAGAACCAAGTCAGTTATTAGCAACCAGGGTATTCACCATTATACTGGAATGTCTCACTACTGAAGGTCAGGGTCAGTCACTGAGTAGAATTGATCCGCGTGGATGACAGCAGTTCTATGAAAAGTAACTGAAAGCTAAATCTGTTACAGGAAGCCTCAGCAGAAGGCACAATTGCAACAAGTACCGTTACAACTGGATGCCCCATGACAGCTGCCAGTCACAGGCATGCAATGTCCCTTCTTTGAGACCACGTGTGCACCTTCGACTTACCACTAGTGATAACAGATTTTTAGTTATTCTTTTGACAGAACACACTGTACATTGTAACACACTGGGTTAAGGAGATACAGAGAGCAAAGTCATAAGAACTATATGCACAACTCTAAAATTATAAAGTCCATTTAATGATTTTCCCATCCCATTCCAAAAGTATAATCACTATCTAAAATAGATTTCCACACTCAAATAAAACTACCTAATATATATATAAAATTTTCCAGGCACCAGATTATCCAGCAGTCTCCAGTGTATGTAGATTACTCTTCACAGTCATTATGTTCTTGTTGAGAAGTGGAGGCCTGGAATGTGGTTTGTGTAAAAAATATAGGCCAGACAACACGAATAGTGGGTAATACAATGTCTGGTTGCATGGGAGGCCCGCCCTGCAGCCCTTGCATGGGAGGCCCGCCCTGCAGCCCTTGCATGGGTGGCCCGCCCTGCAGCCCTTGCATGGGTGGCCCGCCCTGCAGCCCTTGCATGGGAGGCCCGCCCTGCAGCCCTTGCATGGGAGGCCCGCCCTGCAGCCCTTGCATGGGAGGCCCGCCCTGCAGCCCTTGCATGGGAGGCCCGCCCTGCAGCCCTTGCATGGGAGGCCCGCCCTGCAGCCCTTGCATGGGAGGCCCGCCCTGCAGCCCTTGCATGGGAGGCCCGCCCTGCAGCCCTTGCATGGGTGGCCCGCCCTGCAGCCCTTGCATGGGTGGCCCGCCCTGCAGCCCTTGCATGGGTGGCCCGCCCTGCAGCCCTTGCATGGGTGGCCCGCCCTGCAGCCCTTGCATGGGTGGCCCGCCCTGCAGCCCTTGCATGGGAGGCCCGCCCTGCAGCCCTTGCATGGGAGCCCCGCCCTGCAGCCCTTGCATGGGAGGCCCGCCCTGCAGCCCTTGCATGGGAGGCCCGCCCTGCAGCCCTTGCATGGGAGGCCCGCCCTGCAGCCCTTGCATGGGAGGCCCGCCCTGCAGCCCTTGCATAGGTGGCCCACCCTGCAGCCCTTGCATAGGTGGCCCACCCTGCAGCCCTTGCATAGGTGGCCCACCCTGCAGAGGTTGTATTGCTTGAGTAGGTTGTAGAGATTGTATAGGTGGTAGAGGTTGGATAGGTCTCGGAGTTAGTCGGGACACTGGGGTGCGGATTGGTTCTTGTTCTAGCTCTGCAAGGCAGCTCGGATCAGTGAGACTTTTCCTTCTTAATTTATTCCTTCGATTCTGAAACCAGACGTGAACCTGCGAAGATAATATTTTATAGTTTAAACTGTATGAGCCAATATTTTAAGTTTTTATAAACTCACATTACTACTTCAGCCGTGCCGATATTCCATGAGTAGATCTAGTGGATTTTGCAACAAACATCCATGTGTGAAGTTATACCAGATTTAAAGTAAAATATGGAAATACATAAAGTAGAAAAGTAACTTGTGCACTATCCCAAATCCAAATGCATGTGTATTTGGGAGAGTGCGCACAATTAACTCTTTTCTTATTGTAGATAAACTGACAAATATAAATAATTTTAAAAAATTACATATTTTTTTTACAAATATGCAGTAATGAATTTTGAAAACAAAACAAAAAAAACTGCATTTGTATCGGCTATATGTATAAAATGATTAAATAATAATCAGAATCTTATGTGGTTAAATTGGACTTTTCCATTTTAAAGGCAGATTGGAAGATGGGTAAGTACTGACTTATAGGCATTTTCCAAAACAAATTTTACAGCATTTTAAGGGGGCTAAAACCGATCAAATGAATACTTTTTTTGAGAATGCTGCACCTTAAGCCCCACCCCCTCACTACAGTAACAGACTTCCTTTTCATCTGCCAGTGATCTTACAGAATGAACTGAACTACAAAGCAAGCTGCATTAGAAAAGGCAGGGCGCCCCCAAGGAGGCATACAGTAAGGATATCACTACCTGTTTGTAGTTTCTCTGATGGTCTACAGCCGGTTGTGAAAGCATCTCACTCAGTGCTGTAGTGCATACCTTTGATATGGAACTCGTTCTGGCATGAGGTGGAAAGGCTTATTGTACAGAATTCTACAAATCGGTGCTTTTTATGTGACAAAAAAAAACAAAAAACCTTGAAAGACTTGAGCATCAAATCCATTACAGTTGTATAATATATATCTATCTATCTATCTCTCTCGAAAAGTAATTAGACATTAAATAAAAAGTAGCAGTTTCAGAGATTCTAACCAAAGAAGAAAAAAAAAATAAAAAATAAAAGTTCCTTGTGCACTATGCCAAATCTCTATGCACATTTAAATAACAGGAGTGTGTGTGTGTGCGCACACACACAGTGGTGTATTTTAGTTTTGCGCTGCCCTAGGCATGACTAAACCTGGGTACCCCCCTAATCTAAATTTGCCCCACCCCTTCCTGTCAAGGCCACACCTCTTCCTCTTTAAATACACCTTTTCCTACTATTTTTAAAGGGAAACTATAGTGCAAGGGAAACAAAGCTGTTTTCCTGGCACTATAGTTCCCTATAAAAGTTAAAACCCCCTCTGTGCTAGGTCAAGCTCCTCCTCTGCGCTTGCATTAGGCTTCCTAATAAGAAATCACTGCATCAGTTCTTTCCTATGGGGATTTTGCAGACGCGTGAGGACGTCTAGCATCAGTTAGACGACATTTGGTTGCCTTAACACCCTAAAGTCCATCTGGTGGCTGTCTGGTAGACAGTCACTAGAGGTGGCTTTAACCCCTCAAGTTTTGAGAAATTGCAATAATGACACTTGCAGGGTTAAAGAGATTGGGACACTGCACC
>OW240922.1:88972198-89274000 GCA_933207985.1 Pelobates cultripes
AGAAGAATATGGAAATCAAAGGCAGCAGGTAGGAAATTAAGTCATTAATTAATGAGGAATCATGCAGTACATGAATTCTACAAACTGCAGGGCAAACTATGTCATGAACTGCCCAATGTCCAGCAATATGTATATGTAATATGTGTCTAGGAAAATATGATGGATCTGGAAGTCCTATCTAGAATGGATATCATAATATTACTTATAGTATGTTTTATCATATATATATATATATATATATATATATATATATATATATATAAATTAATTATTAAATAAATCAAATTGGTTTAATGATATTAACCCTTTTATTAAACGTGTGTAGCTTGGTCAAGATCTGACATTGGAGATAGAGTGCAGGTGTATGTATAGATTTCTAAATATCTCTTTTAAATATTTACCCTAACCGAATGGCAATGGCATATGTGATTTTGATAAACCAGGTACCTCCTGCAAGTTGGTCTGTCACATGTTCTGAATTCAAATATAGGAATTCAGGCTTAATCACTAAACAGTAAATTGTCTGATATTGTCAACAGAATTACAAATTTATCACCTGAATTGAAAATTCTCTCATTCAATTTGCAGGTCCCTTTGTCAATTCCTTGCAATTCAGGGTTTAGTGAATAATCCTGTTGGTAAGTCTAGTAGACCTACAGAAATACCAAATGAAAGCCATGTTGTGTTACCAGATCGCCAAATGCTGCCATGTACTATATAGCATTCATATACTATATAGCAATCGTATGCTGTAAGAAACCATTCAATAATAAACCGTCTAAATGTGATTTCCTTTCTGGAGCACTGAAACACTTTTTACAACAAAATAGAGCTTTTCATGCGGTGCCCAACAGCATCTGGAAATCTGGTTATTCACTAAAATGAGAATTCAAAGCTAATTTAAGGCCAAAGTATCTGAACGAGAAGCAGAGATAAATTAGATAATCTTTCCAGTTCAGCTATTTTTACTTTAATTTTTACATACAGGGTGTTCACTAATGGGAGAATTCAAAGTCTATTTGAAAATAAAGAGTTTTTTTAGTTCATTTTAATACTTTTTCTTACTGGACTAAAAGAAATTTGTAGTTTGGAGTACCTCCTTTATCAAGTTTTATACAGCAGTGCTTAAGCCTTAATAAAGGGAGGTACTACCAAAAAGGTCAACAAATTTCTTATTATTATTCCAAACTATTCTCTTAACCCCTTAATGACACATGACATGTGTGACATGTCATGATTCCCTTTTATTCTAGAAGTTTGGTCCTTAAGGGGTTAATCTGTATTTTATATATATGTTGGTCTTTACAGCATGTGCGTTTCCCATTCCCTCTTTTTTCTGTGTATATTTGGAATCCAGACCAGATTCCTTTTAGGTTGAGCAGCCATCCCCTCCACTCCAGGTGCTCTTTTTATTATTTATATAGCGGCAGCTGACCACAGGGCAGATTCCATTTGAGGGGAGTCTCTAGAAGCAGTAAGTACTGCAGTTAGCATGTTTGTCTCCTATCTTTAAATTAGTGTAATACCCACCTATATTGGGGTACTGTGATGTAGTGGTGGGTTTAACATTACATGTCCATATAGTGAAACTGATTCCCAACATTTGATTGTTAAAAAAGTTGAGTTTAAATATCCTAGTAAGAATTAAAACTATGTTTGTGTATGTGCATGCACACTGTTCCCTTAATCTGTGTTTTGTATAAGTTTATATAGCAACATCACTGCTGACAAATGCATGCACCTATTTTTTTCAACAATTTACTCTTAGTCTCATAAAAAAGGTGTTAAAAGGAACTGCAATATTTAGTTATTTTGCATCTACTACTGCAATAATACTGAAACCAGGGGTGGATTTCTGATAAGGCCACTAGGATCGTGGCCTCAGGGTGGCAAGCTGAAGAAGGCAGCAGTTGTTTATCATTGGTGGTACGGTAGGAGTAGCAGTGTTTGGGCGATAACGGGAATAATTATTTCCCCTTGTCGCCTGGCGCCAGCAGTGGCAGGTCATCGGTTCCCAGCAGGCAGCCAAAGGAACTGCAAGGAGTGTGCACGCATGACCTCCTGTACCTCCAGATGCCTGCTGTTACTGAGCAACCCCAACACCACTGGGTAATAACACCAGCAATAAGATAACTGTTTGGAGGTGGGGCACACAAATAGGGGAAGGAAAGGATAGAATAGTGGAACCAGTGAGTCATAATAAAAGAGGACTAATGTGAGGGAATGGAGGATTCAGAAGAGAGGAATAAAGTGAGGGAATGGGACTATGAGGGAACTTAAGAGAAGAATAAAGTAAGGAAAAAGCTGTTCAACGTGTTCATAGGCAAGATATGAAAATAGTAGTCCCTTAACTTTTATTATATATTTGAATATACCCCACACACCTTCTGCAGCCCTACTCCTCCCAACTCTCACACAACAGTCCCTGTCACTCCACAAACACACACTACAGCCCTATTCCCACCTACACACATACACTACAAGCCCTATCCCACCTCCACACATACACTACAGCCCTATCCCACCTCCGCACATACATGACAAGCCCTATTCCACCTCCGCACATACACTACAAGCCCTATCCCACCTACGCACATACACTACAAGCCTTATGCCACCTCCGCTGAAAAAAAGCTCCAGTTAACTCCCAAACATACCCTACAGACCCTGTCCCTCCCAAACACTCCCTACAGCTGTCCTGCCCTATCCACATACAGCTGCTATTCACATGCACACGCACTACACTGCAATCTACCCTATCTTCACAAACACACACATAACCACACAATAGCCTCCCTTTCACACATGCAACTCTGCAAACAGCCTCCAACCCAAATGCACATCTTTACAAGCAGTGGCCCCAGAAACATGCAAGACCACAAGCAGTCACCCCCCACGTAAACCATACAGGTAGCGTCCCCACTAACATGCAGCACCACGAGCAACCACCACACACACACTTACCACCCTCTCACAGCCCTGTCCCGCTTATCATCCAGTCACCCACTTAGTCACATTCACAATCCAATAATAACCCCAGCAAGTTGCATTCACCTATCCAGTCACATATACCAAATTTGCATATATATATATGTATAAAAAAGAGTGTGCATTAAGGAATGGTAAATCCAGCCCTGACTGCAACTCAAAAATCATGACTCACTTTAGTGAATAACTCTGTATGTGTCTAGGAAAACTCGATGAATCTGGCAACTCTTGTGTTCGGATTCCTGCTGAACAAGGAAAATGGTTTATTATTTTAAACTCTGAAGGTCAACTGGTACAAAATATATATCCCAAAATAATACCTGCTGCCCTGGGAGGAGAGAATCTGTTCACTGGGCTGTAATGTTTTAACTACTGCTCCACACACTCCTACACAACATTTTAGTTTTTTTAAAAGATACGATTAGAATGTTATTCCTTAACAACACTGATTAGTAGATCTAACCCTATCTTAGCTTGAAACTTGACGTTGAGTTCTGTGAATAACTCTGCCAGCTCTCATCCTGAATTGGTCACATTATTTCTAAAATACTATAGTATCCAGGGCTAAATTAGTCAAGTTGTAGAATATTTTCAAATCAACCAATTGTGTTGCCCATAAAAAGACAATTTCTATAAAATACGTGTGGGATTCTATTGTGAAAAGAAAAAATTACATCTCCTGAAGAAAATTTCATTTTTTAGAAAGATACTGTTAGGCTGCGCTATACTTTTACTCCAAAACACTGATCCTTTTCCGAATTAAAACTGAAGACATTCCCTTTTACTGTCGACCACTTTAAATGAGGCATCACTAATAGACTGATCTCCTTGCCAGGTCTAGCCATATACGGCACTACATAAACCTTTGCTTTGCAGCTGTTGTATGGAATGTGGCTTACAGAGTCAAAGTGGATTTTCTGTTCTTCCTAAATCTGTATTAGTTGCAACTCAAAAAAAACGATTTCCCTCCCCAGACTCCAGTTATTGTGTGAACATCAGAGCTTATAATACTTTGCAAGTACAAATGTAACTATACTCTTGCTCCTATACACTAGATTAATTCAGAATCGAGATTCCTCCTCAACTGATATAAATGGACCATACAGTGGAGGTTAAACAGACATTTAAAGGTTTTACGGTAGTGGACCCTGGGTAACCCGGCTGGTTACCTCCGCTGTTAACAGATGAACCGACCAATTTCCCTCCAGTTAACTGGATGACACACAGTTCCGAGGGGTACAACAACATGAGTATCATTAAATTGGGTAATAGTAACAACCCCTGGCTGTTGGGCTAAGGTAACATCCCCAGGACATACTTGAAAACCAGAGTAATCTGAATGTACCTTTCCTGGTTATAACTTTGTTGTTATTATTATTATTATTATTATTATTATTATTATATGCTGAGACTACCGGGGCTATTTACTAGGGGGAGAACTGTCACTTGCTTTTTCATGGCAAGCTACTGCTAGAGGCTAGAGAGCTGTACGGATACAGTGCCCTAATTGCAGGACTGATTTGACCCCTTGATCAGGTCCCTATTTGAATATCAGGACAAGTGTCAGGTTATTTTACTAAAATTAGAATTTAAAGTGATTTGCAAATTGAAGGTCAAAATAGCCAATTTGTAAACATCAGCTATGCTTTCTGTTTAGCCACACTGGCCTTAAATTTAAGATTCACTTCCCGTTGTCACTTTAGTGACAATTTCTATACACTTGGTTCTTACTTCAGCCCAAGTTTGTCTTGATTCTTTTTTGTTTGTTCTTGGTTTTTGTTTTTGTTTTGTAGTAAAGCTTTTGAAGTTTTTATTTAACACATAATAAATGTGTTATGATAATATTCAGTATTTTATTTTTATCAAAACGAAAAATACGGCATGCACACTAATATTTTGTGTCATGTATACCTGTCAGTATGCCTTTAGTTTTTTTTACACATATACGATCTATATATTAATGTACTCTTCATATTACCAATACATTGCGTTTTTTATTTTATTTTTTTTGTACCCTAGTGTATATCGCGGCTGTGATTTTTCTTTAATACCAATGAAATTTTTTATCTTCCAGTTATTTAATTCTTCCTCTATTTTCTGTGCTCCATTGAAAACATTTTATTAACCCAGAATAAATCTTGTACCTTGTATAAGATATATTTTCAGTTCAGCTACAATGACCTCGAAAAATGTGAAATTCACATTGAATTCCTGACAATTGTCACTTCAGTGAATTATCGATATACAGCATTGAAAAGTACATTTATAAACTCTGTTTTGGAACAAATTGCAACTTGTCAGAATTTCGACCAATCTGCTGTTGAATATCTAAACCACCATACAGAATCTGGTTATAATAAGAGTTTTTTTTTATTTACAATTAAAGAGGCAGATATTGTGGTATTTTTAGGGAAGTCTTATTCTTCCCTGTAGGTAGTTGGAAGATTATATATATATATATATATATATATATATATATATATATATATATATTTTTTTTTTTTTTTTTTTGATGTTGCTTGATCTTCATTATTCTGGCCTACTCAAGAGGGTAATTTTCTGGAGAGTGGGGTTCACTAGTAGCTTGTGACATTGAGTAGTTGACATATTCCTGCTTTCCTGAGGTCTTTTTAGGTGGACGATTGACTGGGTGATGGGATTTGAGTGTAGCATGTGGCAATGAGCCATCACCATATTTTCAGGATACTCTGGTTTCTTTATTCCTATTCAATGTCATCTTCTCAGAAGATTAACTGGATGTATAGTTAGGTTGGAGGGTAGCTACTGGAATTGCACAGTTACCGTATGCTGAACATAATCCTGTTTCTTAATTCCTATTCCATGTGGTCTGTTTGTTTGGATAACTGGATGGATAGATTAGGTGCAGTTTGGCACCATATCTCAATATTCTGGTTTATGGCCTCTTCCAAGGTCCTGCTCAGGATGGGAACTTGCTGGATTGAATAGTTGGAGAGTTACTTGTGGCAGTGAGTAGTTACAATGTATTGGAATTCTTGGGTCTTCATCCATGTTATTGGTGGTCTGCCCAGGAGGATAACTGGCAACATAGTGTAACTGGCAGCTAATCTGTGACACTGAGTAATTACCAAATGTCAAAAATTCCAGTTTCTTCATCACTTTCTATGGTGGTCTGCTAAGGAGGGTAACTGACTGCATAGGCGGGGAGGGGGGGTTGGAGAGTAGCTTGAGGCAATGACATTGTACATACTGAAATTCTGGTTTCTCCATCCCCCTTATGAGATCTTCTCAGAAGAGTAACTGGCCGAATACTGGGGTTATTGTAGATGGGCTTGGAACTATTATCATACCACTTGGGGTGTCTGGTCTTTAATGTCAGTTTTGCCAAGAATGACATCAATAGAAAAAGCTTGTAATACCAAGGTGCAGCCCCTGTGTGGAACTAGCTACAAGATAATGCCCAAACCTGTAGATAAGGTGATAACTTGTCAGGTTTTGTAGTCCTTTGGAACTTGCAGGTAAACGCGACATCAAAGTAGAAACAGAGGAGACAGACAATTAATGACTATCAGGACTCATTAACATCATCATTTCAAGTCCCCGCATCAGACAAAGCTTTTGAAACTCTGTTTGTAGGATTACTGAGGGCCCCCTAAGGATTCTGTGAGGTTTGTATCTCTACCAGTGGTGTTACCCTCAATAAAATACCATCGGCAGACAAGACAGGATTGTTTACTGTTTGACTCACCTTGTCTTAGTGTGAGACCTTGATGATGTTAATGAATGCACTGATAAGAGCAGCCTGTCCCCATTTTTATGTTTAACCCCATTTTTTAAGCCTTTTGATATACGAAGGACAACCATGTCATTGTGTTATGCAGCTTCTTAATGTCATCCCCCCTTGGCCATCAGCATTAAATTATTCCCTCTTCCTTTTTTATTAATTACATCTGTTTTAGGTAAGCCGACAACCAACTCTCCAAAAGCTAGACCGTAAGCTCCTCCGAATGTTCTAAATCTTTTTTATTTATTTATTTGTATACCTTTAAATAGAAAGCAGTCGGAGTTAATTTTATTTTTGTGCTCAGATACCCCTGATATGTTCTTAAACATCTGGAGTATGTAGAATCCATATAACATAATCAAGAAATTGTCATAAAAGTAATGGATTCATAGATTTAATTATTGATTCATACACTGCAGGCAATAAATAAAAGAAATCTGTGTCCTCTATGATAATGAACACTAATAATAAAAAAAGTACATTTTTTATTTGATTCATCTCTTGCAGTAAATGGATTTTACATACCACAGGGCAGAGCCATTCATGTACTTCAATGCAGCATGATAAAAAAAAATAAACTGTGTCCCAGAAAACATGCAGGACTTTCCACTAAACCCTGAATTTTAGTAAATTAAAGTTGTATGTAAAAATTTTAGTAAAAATAGCTGGTTCAGGAAAAATTCACCAACTCAGCTCTGGTCACAGCTTGGCTGTTCTCGCCAAAGGCACAAAGGATGTATGGTGTTAAAGGGATACTATAGGCACCCAGACCACTTCAGCTCATTGAAGTGGTCTAGGTGCAGTGTCCCAGGTTCCCTAACTTTGCAAAGGTAATTATTGCAGTTTTTAATAAACGGCAATAATTACATTTGAGGGTTAACTCCACCTCTAGTGGCTGACTACCAGACAGCCACTAGAGGGACTTCCGGGTCGTTAGGCGACTTTTGGAAGTCTAACTGAATCTGGACTAAATCATACTATACATGAGGACATCCAGCATCATTTATAGTGTGATCAAGTCCAGAGTCAGTTAGACTTCCAAAATGGCCGCGTACTAATACAAACTCGCCCACTGACGTGAATGTGCATTAAGACTCCCCCGGTTTTTAACCCCTTCTGCACCATGTGGGGATGGAACGGGGGGCAAGTTTGTTTTACTGGCACTATAATTTCCCTTTAAGTAAAACAATTGTCAAGTTCACTTTTACATGTGCATGAATTCATATGCAAATGTAACATTTACCTATGTATATAACCGTGACAATATCTTCATTCACTTTCTGTAACGAGCCCACAAATCTGTCTTTTTGTCACTTTTTATTCCTCTTTTGAACTTTGTGCACATTTGTTTTCCTGATGATTTTACCATTTTACTAGGGGAAAAAGACATATTCATCCACATTTGAAGGATTTTTTTTTTTTTTTTATTCCTTAAACAAAACAGAAGATAATGCTCGCTCCTTATCTATTTCATTGGAGAAACATTTTTGTTGGAAAAAATGCAGCTGGGAATTTAATTTTCTTTTTTTTTTTTTCTTTGACATAGGGCTAGGGTTATTCAATAAACTATGAATTTTCACAAATTGGATTCAGATAAAAAAATAGCTGATCTGTGTGGCGGAACCAGCCTCTCCACTGGGCATTGGAGAAGACTGTTTGCCAGCCTCCTGCCCTGCGACTATGGCCCTGAGATGCATTGCCCTTCTAGGAACTGATTTGAGCATAATAGATTTTTTTATTGTGCTGCTGCTGGCCCTTTATCTCCCAGAGAAAGGATTTGTACTTTTAAACTGGCACTTCGGATGCAGTCGAAGTGCCGAAGTAGTCGAAGTGGCCGCCATTCGGGACACGAACACGTGGCGGCGGCCATTTTAATTTAGTCGAACGAGGTCAGCGGTGTGTGCCACTGAATCTATGGAACTAAAATCGGCTACACTTTTGCACGAACACCGCTGACCCTTACCTTCTCATGAACTTTGGCGGGAATCAAATTGCGTTCGACAATTCAAACGCACTGTTAGACTGGGCTATTTGCACGAATGGCCCCGTTCGTGCATTCAAATGGGACTTAGACATTTTTATGGGTGAAATTGACCGACCGCATAGCCCAAATCTATGGAACTCCTTTGGGCATGAAAATGTGCTTGCGGTCGGTCAAAAAGGATTTTCCCTTAACTTTTTAACCGCTGAACCGATTGCCCTGATTTTTGAGTATGTATATATTTCAAGTATGCTGATTCTGAAAATGTATGTGAATGGCATGTATATTTTGGAAGTTATTAATATTTTGTAAAAACTGTATTTCTCTGCCTGTGATAATTATATTAACCATTGTGTTCAGTAATCATATCACAGGCAGAGGGGAGGATTTGTGCATATTGTACGGATTGATTGGTTGTATTTCAAAACCCTGTGGCAGTACTATGTTTGTAGATTGTGAATAAAAGAGGCTATATGTGCCAGTACAGTCAGTTCTACTTCACCCTCAATTTGGAGTGCCGTCTCTTATTGGGGGAATCTGCAACAAGGGATTGCTTTGCTCTGCATATTCCCTTGCTATATTCACTGCTAAGCTCTTATAAGAGCTTGTTCCTGTTTTGCTCTCTGGAGGAGTCTATGGTGGTTATAGTGTCTGCTGCAGTGCTTGGAGTCCTCAGGAAGCGCTAGGAGCATCCTTTAACGGAGGTACCCAATCGGGTTGCCAGGTGATCCGTTACAATCTGGAACACTCCAACTTAGCATACTTAACTATTTTTTACCTCACTTGTAGTGTTTGAATTTAAGTTGTAAATAATTTGAAGATTAGTGTATAATGCTTTAAAGTGTGAATTATTTGGAATCCAAAGTGAATTTCACCTTTCACTTCAAAATAGCCAAAAAATCTCCAATTGAGTTATGTTTTTAGTTGAACGTTTTTAGCCCTAAATTTTCATTTTTAATTCCCAGCAATTTACACTTTACTGAATTATCCTTTAGATTTGTAGTGAATTAAATCCAAATTGGAAAATTAAAGGGACACTCCACTACCTAAATTTAAAAAACAAAAACAAAAAGAAAAAACACTGTTTAGAAGATATACCCCAAATGAAAACATGCATGCAATTAATTGAACATTTTTCAATTGCGTTAAATCTTTTAGTCAAAAACAAAAAGCCCTCTCCTTCTAGCCTAGCTGAAACTTTGTGGCTGTCCAATCACAGACTTCCCAATGCAACTCAATGAGACATCTTTGCAAGGCAAGTGCTCTGTGCAATTGTATATATCTTTTAAGGGTCACAGTAACCCTTTTAAGATTTGTGTTGCCTATTGGGCATTTCTATCTAGGCCCTCCTCCCCCAACCCCCCCACTGGTGTCATGGCAACCCTTACACAGTCCAATCACAGGCTTCTCATAGAGTAGCCAAGCTGTGACTGTAGCAGAGTTAAACTGCTATAACACTCCAAATTCTATCAAACCAGTGGCGGATCCAGGGGAGGGCAACGGGGCAATTGCCCCTCCCCCCCCCGAGAAATCCGCCGGTCTCCCTCTCCCCTGCCAGCAGCACATGCAGGTGCTAGCCCTGCAATGTGCCTGCGGACCGGGGGGGAGATCAGAGATCCTGGTCTGCAGGCACTGTGCTGGCGGCCGGCGGGGGAGGGAGGGAGTGAGAGAGAGGACCCGGAAGCTAAGGCTGCAGCTCCTCCGGGTCCTCCTCTCGTGAGATTTGGAGCATTGCCGCGGTTACCACGGCAACGCTCCAAATCTCGCGAGAGTGAACTCTAGCCCTGGAGCGCGGGCTAGAGTTCACTCTCCCCACTGGGACCACCAGGAAAATGTCCCCCCTCCCCCCAGTAAAGGTAAGAAGGGAGAGGGGACATAATGAATATTTATATTGAATTAAATAAGAAAAAATATATTATAAAAAAAGCCCCCCCTACCCTTATTACACACACACTCTACACACACTGCCCCCCCATACACACACACTGCCCCCCCATACACACACACTGCCCCCCCCATACACACACACTGTCCCCCATACACACATACTGCTCCCCCATACACACATACTGCTCCCCAGCCACACATACTGCTCCCCATACACACACTGCCCCAACACACACCTGCTCCCCACACACTGCTCCCCATACACACACACACACTGCTATACACACACACACACACACACACACTGCTCCCCACACACACACACACTGCTCCCCCATACACACACACACTGTCCCCACACACACATACTGCCCCATACACACACACACACTGCCCCCCATACACACACACTGCCACCCCCAATACACACACTCTACACACATACACTACCCGATACACACACACACTGCTCCCCATACACACACACTACCGCCCCATACACACACATACACTGCAATAGTCACACACACACACTGCAACTGTTACACACATACACTGCCGCCCTCACACACACTGCAACCTTCACACACACACACTGCTCACACACTGTTCCCTTCACACACACACACACACACACTGCACCCCTTACACATTGCACCACTCACACACACCACTGCTCCTATGCCCTACTACTGCCCCATTTCCCTGCAGACCTCGGGTAAGTTGTCAAACTGTTCTTAAACGGTTTGACTACTTACTCTGGGAGGGGGTCCCGGCACTATTGACACCATAACCACTACACTGAGCTGTAGTGGTTATTGTGTCTGGATTATTTATTTAAATAATCTACAAGTGCCCCTCCCGAGATCCACCACTGTAGGCTCTGGATCCACCACTGTATCAAACTGATATCCAAATGGGAACATTTAGGCTCAAATGGCAGATTTGAAAAGAGTTTCCAATTCAGATGTAGTCACAGGGTGTTTTTTTTTTTTTTGTCTTTATTTTGCCTTTTTGGTTTAAATTTGCTTCAATTCAGAGTTTAGTTAATAAACCCTAGTAGTTTCTGATATAAACTGTTCAAAGGCTTGATTGTGATGAATTTTAGATTGTCAAACAGAGTTGTTAACAAATGTGTGAGTTATTAGGGACTTCAAATTTATAGCCAAAATGAAAACATAATTAAATAATAATTGAATAAAATTGAATAATTGAAAATAATAATAATTGGCGTGCAGATTTTGTCTTAGAATGTAAAATTCTCCTCTTAATCCTGCCATTCACTAATCTTCGAAGTGCAGTACATTAAAATCTGAGACACTACACGATCCCTCTGGTAAGTAGTTCTTGTGGGAGGTGTCTCTGAATTCCAGTTTAATTTGTGGTTTTTATCAATTGTGTTTTTCTTTAAGATTATGTATAACCTTTCACACTGAATATCAGGTAATCATTTTCTTCAGACTCCAACTGTAGAGCTAGCATATTTATTTGGACACATATATATATAATGGGAGGGTGATTAACTAGAGTTGTCACCCATCTCAATTTTTCTGAAACAATTAGTACTTGTTTTACTTTAATCAAATGCCTTGAACAGGGACGTAGGAAAATGGCATTACATGGATGAGGGCTATGGCATGTAAAGGGGGACTGGAGTACAGGCATAAAATGAGGAGCCTGAATGCGAAGGAATGTTGGGAAGATGGTGTAAGAGAATGGGGGATTATAAAGTATGTAGAGATTGTATGGAATGGGAAATGAGAGGAGCGTTGGGAAACTGGGAAAAGAAGAGCCAGTGTAGAATCATGAAGAGTTGACAAGAAAAAGGAGAAATTTATCAGGAAATCCAGAAAGTATGAAAGCAGAAAAGGATAGTAAAAAATGATGGTTTTCCAGGAAGAGAGAAAAACATGAAGTTGGTGTTATGGGATAAAAGAGTAGAAATTAACGAGGGGCCTCTACTTATTGAACTACTAAGATTTTTGCCAATTTCGTATTGCCAATTCCCCCAATAGTTTGAATGGTGGCAATACTCCTAATATACATTAAAGATAATAAAATGGGAAACACTGCTCTGAACGTGCCTATTTATAATCCTTTTAGCAGGACGTTGTGGCTGCCTTTTCAAGCCTGCGTACCCCCTTTCCACACTGCACACTGTTCTATGGCAGCCCTGGCCCTCCGTTCACCCTTGAGACATTAAACTAAGCATTACACGTGACTTTCCATGACATCAATGAGCCCAGATCCTGATGCATTTTCTTTGCGTGCTCAGTAGGGAATGGGTTAACAATGTTGACATCAACAAAGGAACTACAAAGACTTGTCCATTTCACTACTGGATATGATCTCATTGATCCACTTAAATAGTTTACAACTGAGGAAATCATTGAATTGTAGAAAATGTAATTTTTACCTAGTGCTCACACCCATTCGTTCAATGGCATGCTCGTTTCAATTGTCTGCTCCATGTAAAGTGCATTGTTTACACTGCTGTCCTGTATATTTTGTGTTACTGTAGTCCTAATACTATAGAGCCAGTCTGCATTCACACTTTCATCCCATTTCAATCACTAGTGTCATATAAATCCTCGGGTTTCCGTGACGATATGACACAGCAACTGGCTTGGACATACTCTCTGCAATATATAAATATATATGGATCGTCTAGTGGTCTTTGAGTAGTAAAGTAGAATTAGCAGCCTATTGGTAACTACTATTTATAAAGTTCTTTCTTTGACATACATTTAGAGGGTTAATCCAATCACCTAGGTCACTTCAGTGATTTGAAGTGGAGCTGGTGCCTGGAGTCTGCATGTGCAGAGTTTAGTTTTGAAGCGTTGCACATACAGAGTTAAACCCCTCCACTGTAGGAAGTGTAATTTTTTTTTACCACAGACCGTGTTGTAGGGGCCGAATACAACAAGATACAGTGCACATGTGCTGTCACTCATCACATTGGAGGTCTGTCAAGAATTCCAGGCTGGGAAATGTCAATTCTGTGCATATTCCTATGCAGAGAATTAAGTTCACTGGCTTAGAGAGGTCACCTGACACTCTCAGTCAATGAATGGCTGGATAGATCAACTTCTGCAGCTCTACACAAGGCAAATGTTGCTTGGGGCCATTAGAGGACCCTCCGTTCCCTGCGGGGACCCAGCTAAGAGGGACAACCATGTAATTCCTGACGTTATAACCAAAATTCCCAGTTTAGTGATTAAACTGAAACAAAGAAAATCCATTAAAAAAAAACTGTACAAAATGTACAATGATATATATATATATATATAATATTTATATTTGGAAAGTGCCTCTATATTCATATTTTACCCAAATTCAAAATTGGCTGTCGTGCATCACCTGCACATCGCAATTCAGACCTTGGGAGCAAATAAACATCTTGAGGAAAACTTCAACAAACAACAAATTACGCACACACACACATCTACTTACATTGCACAAAAAGTGAAACCGTCATAGAACAAGAGGACATAGTCTTATTAAAAATAATATCAGGAAGTATTCCTTTACTGAGAGGGTAGTGGATGCATGGAATAGCCTTCCAGCTGAAGTGGTAGAGGTTAACACAGTGAGGGTGTTTAAGCATGCGTGGGATAGGCATAAGGCTATAAGATAAGGCCAGGAAATAAAGAAAGTATTTAGAAAATTGGGCAGACTAGATGGGCCAAATGGTTCTTATCTGCCGTCACATTCTATGTTTTCTAAGATTATTCACTAAACAGTGAATTTTGGTGAATGAAAAAAATGCAAAATTTAGTAGAAAATAGCGAATTTGGAAAATTATCCAACTCACCTATAGGCGCAGCTTAGTTATTTTCGGCTAAATTTTGCAATTAGATGTTTAGTTTCCTACAATTCGTTCTTAACTGAAAAAACCCCATTGACCTATTCAATAACTAAACGAACAAATTGCTACTACAGCCTATCCCATGGTAAGATGGACTATTTTGCATGGTTTGAGAAGATACCTAGGTCCACGCCACATGCGCGGCATCCATTTTCTTTTCCTGCAAGAGTAGCCGGATGTAAGATCAAAGCAGGACCCTAATTCTGCATCGGCACATATTATACTACAGTGCATTGGTTTCCAATCCAGTCCTCAAGGCACGCCTACCAGTCCAGGATTTTAGGATAACCCAGTTGTGTGGGTTTTTTTTTGCGAAAAACGCATTAGACACACCTGGTAATCCCTAAATCCTGGACTGGTAGGTGTGCCCTGAGGACCGGTTTGGAAACCACTACTATAGAAAAACCTGGCTTCTACTTCTAGGGAAGACCTGATGCAGCAGATGTGACGTGGGTTGTCAAATTGTACTAAATCCATTTTGTAAAATCCAATCCATTTTGTAAGAATAATTCTAGAAGACCCTGTATAAAGTCTGAATATATACAAACTCGCATTGGATGCAAACTAAGCTAAGCTGCAGACAGAAGTGATGGCTGAGTTTGGCATTTATATATGAATTGCCACTCTATGATGCCTAGCTAGCTGACTGAGCATCAAGAGGGATCAATGGAATATATATACATGTCAGAGATAGCCATTAATCTTTTACGGCTCAGCTTTAAATCCTAAACTACCCATGTGGCCAACAATGCTGCTTTATGAGAAAGTCTGTGAAATTATTCAGTTTGGGTTGAAATAATTTGGGTCCATGCAGTTTTTTGTTTGTTTGTTTGTTTGTTTGTTTTTTTATTTATTTATTGTTTTGTTGGCTTGTGTATTTATTTGTGTTTGTTTTATTTTGCTGCAGACCTTTTTAATCCATTTAATATCCCAGACCTGTCCATTTCACCCATTGCAACACATGTCCTCCATTTGTATCTGTTAGAGATTTTGAAACAGGTTAAAAGATCAAAGGACTTTAATGGCAAACTCTCACCTTATCCTGTTTGACCTTTCATTGTCTTAGAGGACAATAAAGAATATCTCTTAACTGGGCCACTTAGGGTAGCACCTAATTATCTGTCCGGGGGGGAGGAGGGGTATTCGCTTAAATATGACTGATAAGGAAATTGATTACTGTTTGTAGTCTAGCCATTGCCCCTCCTTGTAATGTTCACAAGTTTGTACAGTAAGTCTCTTTCAAACAAAAATATCCAAATGGTTTTAATTGATCATGTCTTGTTTCAATTCCATATATTATAACAGTACCTTCAATTTACCACATTTAACGATACAGCCTCTTAGGAAATTGGTCTATTGCCCCTCTGCTTGTGTTTGTAAATTCTGAAACCTACCTCATCCTTAGCTAATAGTTAAATAGTTACTCATATACAATAAAGATAACAAAGGCAGGTTTCCAGGAAAGATGAGCAGTTGTTGGCAACGTTCTAACAGTGTAGCAATCTGTGGCAAGTTCCTGTTGGTTTCCATGGTAAATGCAAGTATGCAACACGTTAGAACGTTGCCGCAGAGAAACTGTTTGTCTCATGATAAATCCTCCAGTTTTGATCCAATGCAGTCAGTAGCTGTGATAGAATGGAATAATATATATTACAGATTATATACATATACAGCTAATATCTTTCATAATTTACCATTCAGGTATTGGTTAAATCATTTGATCTCTCAATGGCATGGAGAATTGAATAATACTCTGGAACTCATCACCTTAAATAATACTATTTAATAAAATCATTCCCAAGGTGTTTGAATAAATACATGTTCGTTTGTCACCTTCTCCTACACACATTGGTGAGAATTAGCATGCATTAAATCACTGGACTCACATTGCAGGTTAAATGCAGGCTATATTCAAATCATGAATATGTATTTGTTATAATGGAATATAAATGGGATTACAATTGGTGCTTATATTTGCAAAATCTAACACTAATATTGTAGAGGTTCACTAGGTAACAAACCACAATCTGGCTCATTACAAACCGTACACGTAATCTAAAGCAATGCCACAATGGATACTTACCTTGCAAAACAGAATTTGTTGCTTAAACATCACAATGGAGTGCACCCAGTACACGTCTTTTAATACGAATTAATGAGCGATATTTTACACAAGTGCACTACATCATGTCACCACTAGGGGGCCAAGTGGTGAGTGCAACATAAAATAAACTAATGAAGATTGTATCTCAGAGGGGAGAGGAGGGGATGAACTTAACAAGCTGGAACCCTTCATATATCTTAATATAGAGCTCAAACCAACGTTTCTACCCTGACCAACTGGGTTTTCCTCGGGCAGTTTTACATGAAAGAGTTGTTTGACTCACCTGTTTGTTTGTTTGTTTTTTGTTTTGCTTTTTTCTTTTTTTTTTTAAATCTTTTTGATGTACCCCAGCCATCTCCTATTTCTAGCTATATTACTTCAAATAGGACACACCTCACAGCTTTAAGATCTTTCACTAAAGAACTCCCTGCCATCGGTAATGGCTCCAACACTGTTTGTTTCACAGTTGCTAAATGTTGCATCAAATAGTCTTGATAAGAAGATGACACATTAAAGAAACACCCAGCCTGTCTCCATAGCCCTGATCCCATCCTTGCCCCAAGTCTATTCTTTTTCACTAACACCCATCTCCTGAGCCCTGGCTGTCTCCTCCCCATGCTGAGTACATTAAAGCAGGCAGTTAAACAACTTCTGTAAGAATGTATTTGTTGTTTGTGATGTTAATTGGTCATCAAAGGAAAGATAATGCAGGCAATAAGATCTAATATTGTACATGTGTGAGATCTTACTAGATTAGGAGGTATCACTTTAGTTTGTGGATTTATGACTTGACTGGCTCCATTCTGTCTATCAGGGATTCTGGGTTTTTTCCTTTTGCAATCTGATGTGAATATCACCCATTAGTGACAAGGACAGAGAAGCAGGCAGCTTCACAAAGGACAGCTTATATAGTATAAATAAAAAGATGAAAGCTAGGGCCTTGTCTGCAAATAAGGAATCAGTGCATTGATAATGGGTAATGTTGAAAATGAACAAATGCTGCTAAAGACAGCTTAATTTAACTAAGGAAAAGGATATGGGGGTCTATCGATTTGTACTAACTTTATTGGGAGAGGAGAGGCAATTGTATACTAATCTTTACTGACGTGATGAATTTGTTTATTTTTATATGACCTGCTTTATATTTTAATAATCTATTCTTGTTTTTAAATTCTATAATTCCTAAAAAAAATTCTTCTTGAAACTTTATTTTTATGTATCGGTCAGTATTCATCATGTCTGTTGATGGCTTGCTGTTCTATGTCTCCATTATCCACTGTGTTATTATAAAGCTCTGTAGAAATAATAATAAAGTGAATTCACTTTGAATTCCCTACAGTTTAGTAAATAGCACACTGTATTTCTTTCATAATATGCGGTAATGTACCAACATATATTCTCTATATAGAATCTTGTCTCTCCTGTAATCATGTCTCTATGTGACCTACAGTTCATTCTCTCCAAGTTCCCCTTTTGATGTGCTCTGGCTCTGGAGGGTTGCAAGGGAGAGTAAGATAAAGTTGATTTCATAGCTTAAGATGTGTCCAGAACTCCTAAATTGCATTATTTTCCTATGAAACAGACTTCACCAATATATAAATTCTCAATAGTAAAATAAATAGATTTTCAGAATAAGAATAGATATGTTTCAAAGTGAAAGTAAAAATGTAATTAGTAAAATCTATCTGAAGGTCATTCATATTAGAGTCGTATTGGGTTTCACACTAATGCACTCAACTGTATTTATAAATGTAATGTCGTGTGTGTTTAAATGACGCAAACAATAATTTTACAGCTGCATTAATCAGACACCAAGAACCATATTTTTATGATATTTAGTAATAAAATCGGTATCCATAATGTTTTATATAAACCACCACAAAAGTATGTTGGTGTGTTATTAATGCAATGCGAACGCCCAGGGCTGAGTGTCATGCAAGGATCTTTTTTAATGCAAGGATCTTTGTGTGTCTTTTACTCCCTTCAGCTCCTTTTTGTATCTCTTTCTACCCTTCCCAAGCCCCACTGCGTGACTCTTTCCCCCCCTACCTCTCCCAGTTCCTCTGCGTGTCTCATTCTCCCCTTCTCCAAGTCCTTTGCATGTCTCCTCTCCCCCTAAATCCCTCTGCATGTCTTTCTTCCTCCCCCAGTTTCTCAGCATCTTTCTTTCTCCACTTGCCCAGCCACTTGTTCATGTCTCTCCCCTACCCATTTGTGATCTCTTATCACCCTCTCCCATCCTGGCATGTCTGCTTGCCTCCATTTATAGCATGGACCACAGTTGAGAATCTTCCGTATCCTCTACTCAGTATCACAGGAAGGAGTAACATGCAGTAAGGAGGATACCCAGACACTGTGCCCCCTAGGCTGGTACACCCTAAGTTGGCTGTCTGTACTGCTTTAAGATTGTGTTGTCCCTGATAACACCTCAAGAACCCAATGTTACACTTTGCTGCTATCGCTTTCATCATGAAATGTCCAGTTTAATCTGGGTTTGGCAATTCCATGCAGCCTGACTGTCATTAAATAATTATTTTACTTTTGTGATAGGATCCATAAAAAAATATATAGTTATGATAGCCAAAAACTATCAATGGTTAATACTTACAAATAACCTCAAACAAAGCTAGATATCCCAGGTGTTTTGTATTCTTTGTGAACTTGAGTGGATAACACTCTGATTGTTCTATAAGATCATATTAAATAGATCATATTAAACCATGACACCAAAGATGTCTCACAAACCCTGAGATAACATTAGGTTTCCTGATTCACCATTATCTATGATCTGATGGAGTTCATGTTTGGGTCAGGATAAGAGTTATAAGTGGTAGGGATGGGTCTAGAGGGTAAGGAGTAAGGTAAGGGTGCATATAGCATAGGACAGGAGTACTCAAGAGGTAGATTCACAGATTGCACATTGCTCTAGTTTGGTAAAGCATCATGGTAATTGTAGTTCCACAACATCTGGGGACCTACCACCCCAGAAGTAGTGATTAAGGTCATGCATCTCCCATGGATATCCCTTCATGCTTCAAATTAGGCGGCTCTATGATGGCAAACCATATTTTATTCTGAGTTCATTAAAATGCATGTACATCTCTCCATCGTAGAGGTGTGATGGTGCTAACATTCTGTTATACAGTCTTTGAGTTCTCTACGGAAAATTATTGCATAGTGGTAGCCAATACTGTAGTTCACACCAGAGTTTAGGAGGAAGACATTCATTCATTCATTCATTAAGACTGTTTATATTTACAATTAATTTACATTTTTATTTATATTCCATTGTCTACAAATGAATCCATTAAGGACCTGCAATCACTATTACCATTTAAACCAGAAAAGTAAAGTTGGAATCAGTCCTGACGGACCCCACGTAAGAAGTAAAATCATTTGAAAACGATTTGACACCTTACAATGGGCCGGTGCCATGACACTTCTGGCACCATAACCACTACGATGAATTGTAGTGGTTATGGTGTTTGCAGAGTTCCTTTAAAAGTTAAGGGGTATATTAAGTACATACAAATTGAGATGGATTGGAAGCTGAATTGTGAAATATTGGTTAATATTGCTAAATTGCAATTATAGCAGACTTGGATACATTTTCCAAATGAGCTATTTTCGCCAACATTTGCACTTTGGTTTTCAATCTACTTCAATGCAGCAATTTGTATTATTATTATTTTTAAGAAATCCCAAAGAAGCAATGATAACAGGATAAACTGAAAGAACAGAGGTTTTTGTTTTTTTCTATCTCTGCATTTGTTTATAACTATTATCATTGATCATGTTATGTGTATGGAGTCGGAAAAGCCCTTTGAAAAATATATTGCCCTAAGTCTAGTCTCACTATTTCAGTAGTTAGAGTAGGGGATTTAGAGAAACGCTCTTCAGACCAGATACGGATTCAACAAAGTCTGAAAGACAAATGGGAGCGCAAAAAAAAATGCAAAGGAAAACATAGGTAGAAGGTCACCCCCCACTCACATTCAGTGCTAAAGATAATCAAGATATTAAGAGTATAATAGAAGCCTTAAGTGGTCATTTCAATTATAATCAAACTTTTCTGTCCCTACCTACACAAAGAGTCTACTCTGTAAACCTGGGTTGGGTCGCTGCGGAGTCCTACTGTGAGCAGTATGGTGTAATGCAAGGACTTTGCTTAGCTTAGACAGGTAGAAGGACTAAGGCACAACAACAAATTCTAGCAAAACAACCCTCCCCCAGCCCCCACACACACACAGTCCTACTACTTAACATACAGTCCTATGTAATAAAATGCTCAAGATGTGTCCAATACCTTTTTCCAGAATACTCAAATTAAATCGAACAGTTACCCAATACGTTTGTAAATTATCTTAATTCCCATGGGGGGAAAAGGATGAGATTCCAGAGTTGACATTTTACCAATAAGAGGTCATATGTACTAATAAGATTTCCATTAATATAAGAGCAGAAATGAGTTAAATAATGCAACACCAGTCCTTAGCACAGCTGATGTCGAACCTTCTGTTCCCATGATGCTTTCAAAGTATGGCAAAGTATTATGGGAAATGGAAATCCACAACAACTTGAGAAGCTATTGATGGGTTTTAATTTTTAAGAGATGCGAATTGAAAATGTATATTTTATGCAAGAATGGATTTAACCAACCAAGCATTTTAAGTTTTTTTTTTTTTCCTTAATAGTGTGCATAATGTGGTTAAATAATGAAGTGCCGGCAAATTCTGTAACACTGTACAATGGGTGGTCTAACAGACTAGTATTTGTAACTAGACAAGCTGGACACACAGTAATATGTGGTGTTGATGGCTCTGCTCAAAAACACACATGCATGCTAGAGGGAGTGGGGTAAAGTGACCCAAGAGGTAAGGGTAGGATGTATATTATGTACGGGAAAAACTAGGTAGCTAGAACACCACGATCTCTACAGGGTGTACTTGGTTATTATTTGTACAAGACATTTTGTATATCATGCAAAATTAGATTTAAAAGGACACTCCAAGCCCCACACCCACTGCAGGCCCCTGTAGTTGTTATAGTGGCAGGATGTAATTCCCCAGTTGTTTTAAATGGAGCGGCTTCATACAAACTGGAAATCCTCCAGGTTCCTGTGGCCAAGTCCCTCGTTTGGCCTTTTGCTCAAGATACACTTACATTTTTTTTTTTTTTTTTATAAATTTGACATGGCTAAATGTTCATTGGTTGAGCATATAATCTGATCCGCCAATGGATGCCACCAAAACATGGACACAATGGACACTGCTAACGCTACCGCAATCAAACTGCTTAAATGATTTGACATCAAACCAAAAGGACCACTGCAGAGGGCATGCAGGTACCATCTCGTCAAAAAAAAAAACTGTAGTAGTGGTTATGGTTCTCAGAGAGGCCTATAACTACTTATGTCCCAAAACCATAGATGCAGCTAGGCAACATTGTAGGGTTTAAACACTACACTGGGCATTATAGGAAACTGGAAAAATATACATGCATGAAAATACAAACAACCAACCTTGAGACGCAAATCCTAAATAATCTGAATTGGGTAAAATAAAAAAAATACCATCCATTCTTAAAACTCTATGTTGCCTTAAAATGCACTCATAGCAGAAGGAAGAAAGTTAAAGGGTTGCATTAAATACAGAATGCTACTTCACTATTTAACTGTAGAAACCCCTTATAGTTAAATGGTTACTCCACATTATATATGCTTATTTCTGGGTTATTGATTGGAAGAATGAATTACTGGGAAATCAAAATTTATTTAAAATTTTAGCCTAAAATAACTGAATTTAAAAACATACCCAACTAGGGATTTTTCTTTTACTTATTTTTGCAGCTATGGCCTAGAGTTTGAATTTCTCTAAGAATTCCAGAAAGTAAATAATTTAATTGTGTTTACCTTTATAGAACCAGACAGCCAATGAAACATTCTATTGTGCTTAAGTGTAATATGAATTTGTCATTTTTAATTGAATCCATATAAGTGGTATAGAAGGCAGGAGAATAACTAAAATAAGATTCCAACAACAGAACTACGGATTAAAATCATTTTATTAACAACTCAATGATTTTATCTCTTAAGGAAGACAAAGTAAAGCCTTATGTAAGATGAAATCTTAACAATATTCAATATGAATAACAATCATTGTCCCAAACATTTTGCTGGCTGACAAAGTTGTGAGACACAAATCAAACAACAAGGGTACAACCCCAAAAATGGAGAAAAATAAAAAGTAAAAATATATATTATATATAAAAAGATTTGAATTTTAAAATTAAAAACTGTGTGCAAATATTTTTCTTTCAAAAACAATGAGTCTACGTGAATGTTTTTTCAGTCTGTGTAAACATCTAAAAATATGGCCTCTCCCCATGGTACACTGGTGGGTACATATGGGGTTGAAGTTTTGGGTATGACCTCTCGTCATGGTATCCAGGAGGGTACATTGCAGGTTGCTGTGGTGGATACATCATTGGACGGACTGTAGCATTTAATGGATTGTAAGGGTTTGAGGCAGGAAGGGTGTAGGGGTAGGTTCCGGTCATAGAGTTTAATTGTGGCTGAGAGTAGGCCATCGGTTGAGGTCCATTGTGTATAGGCTGGGCATAGAGAGGTCCAGGCTGTTGAAGATGGTAACCAGGTAGGCCAAACAGGTTGGCAGCATAAATTGAGCTGTGCCTGACATCTTGAGTTTCACGTTTCTGTTTCATTCTGCGGTTCTGAAACCAGGTTTTGATCTAATGGGAAAAATAAATAAATTTGGTTATTTCTCAGTTCAATTTTGTTTTCATAATTATAGTATTTAACATGCAATTGGTGTACTGGATCCTAACAGTCCATGGGGGGGAGGGGGATTGACACAAATGATGGGAGTTATATATAAAAAGCATTTCTGGGGCAAAGTTCTAAACCTACAGCTTTCACCATAGAAACCAATGGATTGTTACATCTTCATTAGGTAAATCTTAAACATTAGACTTTTGTATCTTTATAATGAAACAAGCAGGACGCATTACTCAGGTGTGTTGTTGGGAATTCAAAATAAATTTTAAATCAAACTTGGAAGCATAACCGACCTTTCAAGTTCACCTACTTGGGTCTAACATTTTACGACCTTTGAAATTCCCAGCAATTCTCTATTCCGCAAATAGCCCTGCTGTTAAATCTAATTTTCTTGTAATGCCTCCAACCCCCCAGATTCATCAGAAGAGAGTATCTTACCTGGTTTTCAGACAGCTGGAGCTTGTTTGCCAGTTTTCTTCTACTGGATTGGGTGAGATATTTCCCCTTTTTGAAGGTTTTCTCCATAGTAGCAATCTGTTCACATGTAAAAGCTGTCCTCAGTCTGCGGGTCATCTTGCCTGTATCTTCATTTGATGAGGTTTGTTGGCCAGCCTCACAGCCATAGCCAGAGTCCTCACTGCCCCTGCGACCTATAAACACAAGGAAAGGAAAGCAACTGTTAGCTCATCTACTCCAAATAAACATAATGCTGAACTTCTAAACAAGTTATGTTATACTAAGGACATGTTTAATATCAGTCTGGAAATATAAAGAGTTATCACTTTGAGAACATTCAAAAAATATTTTATGGTGGAGGTACAACATTGTCTGCCCTCTACTTATAGTTGTCAAAGTGTAACACTTGTTTGTCGTTTTTTAGACTATGTATACAAGTCATATAAATTGTGAAAATGCAACAAATGAACGTGTACATACCAGAAATAGCGTTTCCAGGACTTGAGGAGATCTTTTTGCCTGGCTGCTCCAGCTGAGGGATGTTGCACAGGAGATCTGTAGATGGGGAGGCTGGACCTGAACTGCTTGGTGAGATGGGACTTAAACCATCAATAGCGTGGCTTTGAAGGTCAAACACGGGGCTGTGTAACTCAGACGAACCCACCGAGGTCACCTGTTGTTCAACTGAATATGGGGAAGCCTTGGAGTCATAGATTGATAATTCACTACACCACGACCCTGCAGGAGACAGGGTGCTGCTGAGGCAGGGAGACTGCTGACCTTCCTCTATACAAGATCCTGGCATCGAGTTGTCCATTTTCAGAGGTAACCCAAAGGCAGTCCTTGGACTCTGTGGAAGTGAGACAGTTTCTGGTCGGATAATTCCTGGGTAAATAAGTTGTACAGTGTCCTCGGCCTGAAGAGGCTTTCTGTCTCTGGAGCAAGGAGAGGTCCTCAAATCTGTGGTCAATGGGTTGAGTAAAGCGTGAGATTCCCCAATCAGCTGGGACAATCCGAGTTCAGCGTTGGTCATATTGTTGCTACTTTGGGCAAGCCAGGAGACTGAATGGAACGCTCTGAAAGGTTTCACGTCTTGTAACATTGTGTCCAGCATATCTGGAGCTTGTGGGTTAGGAGTGTCTTCAAAATCTACCTCCATGGCTTCTTTATACAGGTCCATTGGAGAAACCCCCGCCCCCTGTAAACATACATCAAAGGCAGAGATTAGTGACATGGAATTGTTATCAATTAGTATTACCTCAGAGCAAAGCCATTGTTTGTCACTTGCTATTCACTGATCTGGACTCTCACAGAGCCCTGGCTCCACAATGTCTGGTAGCCATGATTAGACTCAGCAAGTTGGAACCTAATTTACATGCATTCCATATCCTCTCCTTGACCAGCCACTGACCACCAGGCAAACATGAAATCCTATGGAGACAACACCAGTGCTATACTGATACATAGAAACTATAGGAGATACATTCACAATAAGCTAGATATTATGTAGTGATAGTATTTATTGGTTCAAATATGAGGATGTACATTACTGGGACATTGAGCGATTTGATCGGGACATTATAGGTCACATGTTAAATATCGTAAAAAGTCATCTAAATTTTTAATTGCTAGGTACTTCTATTGGATATTTTAACAAGAACCCTTTAGAACCCACCTGCAGTCCAACATACAATATACCTTCCAGGAGAGGAACTGACTAATTATTAATATTACATGAAACTTAAAATTTTACTTAAACGTTATAAGCAGGTTGGGGGAAAGGGGTCAGAAATGAATAATAAGTAAAAAATGTAGTGACAGTAAGTGGTGGTAATTTCTGATGGGAGTTTAGAATTGGAAAATACTTTGTACAAATTAATAAATATTGATACATTTGCAGGAGTATTTTATTAGGTTTCTTTTTTGGGGGGGGGTTTCAGTCAAAAAAAAACAAAACTAAAAAATAAACACACAAACAATACAATATGGCATTTAAATCATGGTCTAAATCCCTTTATGATTTCCTGAGGGCTTTTACAAAGTCACTTTCGATGTGAGATAGACAAATGAGGTTATATGCAAAACTATGAAGCAGCCCATTGTGTGCACTTATTAACCTGTACCCATTTACACGTTTATGGAAGGCACACTAAGTGATCCATTCACAAACAATATTTACACTCAACTCTACTTTGTAATGGACAATGGAATTACTGCAACTCAAATTCAAACATCTACCCAGAATTAACGTGGAATAACAAATATCTGTTCAATATACATTCCAATTTTATTTAAATTAATGGAGATGATCTTGCTAATGATAAAAGTTCATTTTAAATATGTGAATGTCTAACAGTTCTATGTACAGAATACATTATAATAAATATATTGTCATTGAAGGAACACAGGAGTTATTTACTAGACTGAGAATTCCAAGTCAATTCAATGTGCTTTGCAAATTTATGGCCATCATTTATAATATTTAAACTGACTTGGAGAGGTTTTCCAGCCCAGCCCAGCCATTTTAATGTTACATTTGAATTCCACTTTAAATCCTCACTTTAGTAAATGCCAACTACCCCCATGATCCTCAGCCACTGACACATATCTGTCCTGCCAAAATGTAACCAGCTCTGTCAGATTAATACATGGAATCAGATGGTCCATCTAATTAGTAATGTTCCAGGCTATATTCAGATTTTTTTTTAGGGGGGGGGGGATTAACTAAATGGTGCATTCAAAAGACAAAGATTGATGGACCAAATGCATAGTATACATACAGTAACATTAGGTATTTAATACATTTTAAAGGTTTGATGAATGCAGATGACTTGATAACTCAGAATATCCCTGTCTCAATGCAGATACTTGATGAATTTATGTAATGTGGACCTAACATTATAGCACCAGTCACTATGAGCTCTCTAGTGGGCTATATATATATTGCATATTACATGGCATAATGATTATTGTATGGCCTCAGGATAGCCATATAATATAGAATTGTGTCCTGAGTATAGCCAAGCAATGTACAATGCTGTATTTATACAGGGCAGTAGATTAGTTACTGCTTATGTGAGCTCAATACAGGACAGGATATTATACAATGTATAGCTGTATACCAATAACACAGATTGGCCAAACTCTGTATAGAGTATATCGCGTTGCAGGATTCTATGTACTACATATTGCATGAGTATATTATTAACCCCTGGACTTCAAACCGTATATTGCAAGACTCAACTAACTTTATCATTGGGCAGGATAGCATTTGCAGTAAGCCCCTCATCCCACATATATTAACCAGGTTCTCTATAGCGCTAGTGCTTACTGGACTACAATTCCCAGCACTCTCCACAGGTTTATGTCCACTTGAGAGTGATGGGAGCTGTAGTCCACAGATAACACGAGTGCTTGATATAATGTGATCATTATTAAATAGCCTCAGGGGGCATTCAAACCCACTTTTACTCCAGACCTTACAAATGAGTCTTTTGAACTCCCCTATTCTATCCCAAATCGCCAGTGACCCTTGGCCTTTTGTTTCCCAGCACTGATAGTGTGTGTGTTTACAAGGCCAGGCAGGGTGGCTTAACCCTTTAAATACCAAACTGGGGACCCACTTTTCTTCTCCTACAATGTTTCATATAAAAAAAAAATATCTGGACTGCATGCTACTATAATAAATGTGAAGTCCCATCATAGGACATTTGACGTTCTATTTACTAAACAGATTATTGCACGCTGTCAGGTGTTGCCTTCACAATACATTATCACCTACACCTACTACTTCTTTATGCAAACGACCCTCTTAATAGCCCTACCCCTCTCCCCAGGACACTGGCGCCAGCATTTTGCACTATAGGCAGAGGAGAGAGACAGAACCACTTCCTTTACTTAACATGTACATCAAAGACATTAGGAGAGAATTGCCAAAGTATTTAGCACCTATACAAACTGTATGTAACAGACGGTGGAGGGGTCATAATCTTCCCTGTGTATATACAAGGGGAGACTGTCTTGGTGGGACAAGAAATTGCATTAAACGCTTTATCAGATCCAGATAGCTTTGATACGATGCTCACATCTCATTCATCTGATTAAATCAAGATCTTGTCTAGAAATTCTGATCTAGAAATTCCAGAGAGTTAAATTATTGAATGTAAAACAATTCAGCGTTCTAAAAGTAGAACGTTCAGAACAATAAGAAATAACATGTATTTTTTGGAGATTCCATTTTAGAACATAATCCTAGAATTTTATTTTCCTCCCCAACAAACACTGCAATATGTCTCTTGTAGTAACTTGCAATGAAAGACAACAATATTCTTTTAAATATTCGTATCATATAAATATTTACTGTTTAGTCTATTAACACTTTATAGTATTTCACAATGAGTGTTTTTCCCTTTATGGATATTAGTAAACAAGAAAGGCAGTACCCCGCCACCCCCCCTTTTTTAATAAGTGGAGAGGTTGTGTAGTTGAAGGGCTGCGCGATCCCTTTAATAAGTGGAGAGGTTGTGTAGTTGAAGGGCTGCGCGGTCCCTTTAATAAGTGGAGAGGTTGTGTAGTTGAAGGGCTGCGCGGTCCCTTTAATAAGTGGAGAGGTTGTGTAGTTGAAGGGCTGCGCGGTCCCTTTAATAAGTGGAGAGGTTGTGTAGTTTAAGGGCTGCGCGGTCCCTTTAATAAGTGGAGAGGTTGTGCAGTTGAAGGGCTGCGCGGTCCCTTTAATAAGTGGAGAGGTTGTGCAGTTGAAGGGCTGCGCGGTCCCTTTAATAAGTGGAGAGGTTGTGTAGTTGAAGGGCTGCGCGGTCCCTTTAATAAGTGGAGAGGTTGTGTAGTTGAAGGGCTGCGCGGTCCCTTTAATAAGTGGAGAGGTTGTGCAGTTGAAGGGCTGCGCGGTCCCTTTAATAAGTGGAGAGGTTGTGCAGTTGAAGGGCTGCGCGGTCCCTTTAATAAGTGGAGAGGTTGTGCAGTTGAAGGGCTGCGCGGTCCCTTTAATAAGTGGAGAGGTTGTGCAGTTGAAGGGCTGCGCGGTCCCTTTAATAAGTGGAGAGGTTGTGCAGTTGAAGGGCTGCGCGGTCCCTTTAATAAGTGGAGAGGTTGTGCAGTTGAAGGGCTGCGCGGTCCCTTTAATAAGTGGAGAGGTTGTGCAGTTGAAGGGCTGCGCGGTCCCTTTAATAAGTGGAGAGGTTGTATAGTTGAAGGGCTGCGCGGTCCCTTTAATAAGTGGAGAGGTTGTGTAGTTGAAGGGTTGTGTGGTCCCTTTAATAAGTGGAGAGGTTGTGTAGTTGAGCAGACAGTTGGACATTTAGCCAAGATTTCTTTACTAATCGCTGATAACAAGATGCCACTTTGAAAGCCAAATAGACTTGCTAATTGACACTTGATTTTCCACACGTCTTCCTTTCATCGTAGAGCTTTGGTTTACCATACTGGATAATCTACAGTGCTTAATGAGTTGTTTAACATCTCAACAGGATCCCGATGAGATGTGAATGTGAGCCCTCTGATCTGTGTTTAAGATTCAATTATGGCGGAAGCTTTGATGATAACCCACCCATAGAGAGTCCCTCTAGGGAGTTATTCTGGGACAGACTCAGTGAGGGACACAAACCATAGTCACCATATACTGTACCTAAAGAGTTAGTATGGGACATTTCATCATTCCTTCTAACAAATTCTGAATTAGCACTGCATATTCCCATCATTTATAAACTAGACCACCCAAACCTCATTTAGTCTGCAGCATTGATAGTATGCCTGAGGTCCAAGATGGCTAAACTGAATCAATAGCTCTCTCTTAAAAGTCCACCTGCTATTAAATTCTATAAATCAGAACATTAACTCCTTCACGGCAAGGGGTTAGACCAATACATTTATAGCATAAAATTATCAATTAAAATCAATATAAGTCTCAGATACTCTCTTTAAAATAAGGTTATTAAAAATGTCACAGGGCAATGGGGCTATTTCTAATAAAGCTGATTAAATGAGGGGGGGGAGGGGTGGTATGTGTGTTTTCAAGTAGTTATATGTAGTGTTCACGTTCATCTGAATTTGGTAGTTGCTGTGATTTGTTGTGAAGCAGGCAGTTGGACTGCTTCCCAACATTTTTTTTTTCTTGACAATTTCCTCACATCCTTGCTGATAGGTGGGCACTGCGTGAAAAGTGTTGCCTGATGATATAAAGACTACATATGCTTTAGGAGGAAATCAACCAGTTAATCAAGGCAGCTAGTTTAGATTAACAGCAATATGAAGAAGGACTCACATACAGAATAATCTGGTAGACCTGATACAGGTAGGAATGAATGAAGGATCTTCTAGTTTATTATAAGCCTATACAGATCTCCCTGTGCTATGGTGTGTGTGTGTATATTCTTGTAAATTACCCACTCCGCAAGAGGTAAACTATTCAGTAGAGAATCAGTGAATCACTGCTATTCTAATTAAAGCTTCTATTATTTGTTAAAATTTGCTTTAGACATTCATAAATACAGGATATTAATTATTAATTTTATAAAGTGCCACAATGTTTACCTCCCCATTATCCAAACATGTCAGTGGCAGAAGTAAAGGGGATTAAGCATTTAATTAGAAGTCCACCACTAAACTCATTTATACTCTTATAATTTAATTAATTATACATTATGACTTTATACTTATTTACTTACAGAGAAATTGTCTTCCCTCCTTTATAAATATATAGTGACCATTTGTTGTAGTTTATATTGAACAGTATTAATGGACCACCTGTGGGAGGTGGGCTAAACCCAGAGCGTTAAAACTGGTTTATTCACTAAACTGAGAACTCTGGGGAATCCAAAGTGAATTTTAAATTCAGGTCTAAAGTAGCTGAACCGGAGAAAGGCTCTTAGTCAGTTATACTTCCACTACAGCCACAATGGGCTGTAATCTGAACTTCACTTTCAATTCATCATCATTCTCACTATAGTAAAATAACCTTTTAAGGTCTTTTTACAAAGAAATTGCTAAATTTGTGTATTCTATTTAAATTTGTTTTTGAAGTGGATTTAAACTGAATTTTTGCTTGATGCAGTTTCTAGTATTCATTTACTTACATATTTAATCTGGGCAGACATGCCAGCTGAAAATGCAGCTATGCAAATGTGCTTTTTAACATAATTTTAGATCTATTTTGGTAAATTTATATTTGATCTATGTTCATTTTTCTACATGGTGTTTGCATTTTTATTTTATTTACGGAGGGGAAGGAGGCATGCTTCTTTGCGGTCTACAAGTAAAATCTAGATTTATTGGGGGTACCGGAGTAACCTCTCCTGAGATGTAAATGTGACCTTTTAAATCAGCCCTAATATTCTGTATTTTACATTGAATTAAATTCAGACAATCCTAATAGCATGGCTAAGCAGGCTTGCTTAATTTATGTATGAATGTATAATGTATTTATTCATAGGGGATTTTTTTTTTTTCTGTTGGACACGGTTTGAAAGTGTCTCCATTTTATTAGAACTTCACAGCAGAGGTGACCAAGAGCAGATCTCCAGCTGCTTTAGAACTGCAGGCCCCATAATGCTCTGCTAACTCTCAATTTGGCCACAACTGCTCTACAAGTCTGTAATGATATCCACAAAGTGTGGATTCATGAGTCTCTGATTAAAATATAGTCACAGCTTGACAAAGGCCTATGTGTAGGCGAAACTTGTTCCAATAAAACTGCTTGAAGATAGGTCTGGAGGGCCTAGAGTATATTTATTTCTTCAATGACTGTACTGGGTTTTCCAGCTCCAGGTCTGGATCACCTAGGTCTGTATATAAGAGTGTGTCTTCTTTTCCTTACATTGATGACCATGCGCATGTATAATAGGCAGGGGTCATGTGTACTTTGTACCAATGCCTTCTCTGGATTGTAGACTAGAGGGTGCAGGATATCTGTGAAAAAACTCTCCCAAAAGGCATTGATCCTAATATCTGTGTGTGTTGGTCCTTGCTATTTCCTTCCCTTATCCTTGGTCTTCAACTCCAGTGTCTGTTATTATTACTGTAATGCATGAAGTGCCAAGATATTCTGCAGTGCTGTACAACTGGGGGAAAAAACAATACAGTATAAACAGACCAATACAAAAGGTAGAGGACCCTGCCCACGAGTCTTCCATAAACTCCGGCGCTCCAGATGTTGCTGAACTACAACTCCCATGATTCTATGCATTAAATAGGCTGAGAATCATGGGAGTTGTAGTTCAGCAACATCTGGAGGGCCGGAGTTTGGGGAACCTGGATCTAAGATAGTTCAGTGTTATCTTTAATCTGGTTTCAAGCTCACAAACTACTTTGGACAATTGAACAAGAAAACTCAAACATTTCCTGGTATTTTCTGATTGACCCGATATATTGTTCTGGGTCTCTTGGTGTCACTGTCATAAACTCTCTTGTTTCAGTTTTAGGAGCCCATCCATATACTGTGATCAATATGCAAAACTATATTGAGACTTGCTGTCTTTTTTTGATGCCATTTATTGTATTGATTAATGACATTTTTAGTGTTGTTACAAAAAAAAAAAAAAAGACGAAAAAACATGAGCATACCATAAGATTTAAACCTCTACTTGTTTTTTATTAGTATTATAATTGGTATTTATTTAGCACTCCCTTATTCCTCAGCGCTTTCAATTTTATAACATGGAGACATTAAATAAATGAGACAATTACAACATGGTTCACAAACAATAGGTAGATAAGGACCCTGCTCAAACAAGCTTACAGTCTAGGATTTAGAACGACAACTATACTCCCTTTTTCAGAGCTACATTCACTTTATAAAAGAGTTTTAGGATTATTTAATAAAGGGTAAATGGTGGGAATTCAAAGTAAATTAGAGTTTATGTACTTCTAGGTACCAGTCACTTCTTCCTATGCTACTGCTTGAAAACAGAAATGTAACATTCGTAATTCTTGTAGCAAGTTTTAATACAATACTTACCCATAACATAAACTGTGTGTGTGTGTGTGTGTGTGTGTGTGTGTGTATGTATGTGTGTGTGTGTATATATTGTTTAAATATTACTATTCTGTATTGCCAATGCTATGATGACACACTTTGTCTTAGATCCATTTGTTTTATTAAAATATTTTTCTAAAGGCCACTCTTTATAGCTTTTACATATAGTCTGTTAATTAATTTCATGTATTTATTAATTTGGCTTTTGGATGGATGTTTTCCTATATAGTTTTGTCATTTTACTTTAACCATTATGTAAAGGAGGCAGTGAGTTGGATATCACATATTTCCTAATGACATACTGATCAATGAATGCTAACAGGTACAGTAAACTGTGGCATTGTTATGGTGATAGATGGTCATTCTTAGTTAATTCACTGTGTGATTCAGACATGAAAGAAAGCTACAATTTAAATGGACTCTGTCATTTACAAAGCAAGTGGATGTCAATGTTAGTTTCAGGTATAGGTACATAAATTACATTTATACATTGTGTACACCATGTGGGTGCTTGGATGTACATAGCACCCATTCCCATGGCTGTTGTTGTATGTAATTGGAATTCAGAGACCAGAGGCTGTACAGTTACTAAACTACATATTTGCTGCTAGTTAGTTACCCTTGCAATGCAGATGGAATTAGGAGTACTATAAAAGTATCAACACAGGGTCCCTTTAAATAAGTGGGGGGGAAAGCACTGTATGTCTGCACTAAAAAGTAAAAAAGATTCAAAGTTTATTTTATTTGACAGATATGGAAAATATGGATTGTGGTAAAACAATGTGACATAGGTCCAACAGCACTAAAAATGGAAAACACATACTTGCAATAAATTGTGCACAAAATAGAAATTATACCAGAATGGCCACTTATAAAAAGATATTCTGAGAAATAATGAATACATCCAAATGTATAACTGAATAATATCAATATATGATTTTATTTTAAGTGCCCTTTGAGAACTCCAGAACAGGAATGAATTTTTTTCTAGAAATATTTGTCTTGTTTCAGATGTCTCTCTGTTCACTCTCCCTGTTTTTAATTGGGCAACCATGGGGGCTGCTGCCAATCCTCCACTAGATGGGATCCCCCAATACTGGTGCTCTCAGCAAATCCAATGTTTGTAAATGGGGGAGATATGGGGGGTAGTGCGCATGCAAGGCAATCGCGGTGGTCAGCCAATCAGCACCGCCTCATAGAGATGCATTGGCTCAATGTATCTCTATGAGGGAAATTCAGTGTCTCCATGCAGAGCGAGATGCCGTACACCAATGCTGCAAGCTGTAGTGATTCTGGTGCCTGGGGTGTTTCTTTAGAGCTGGATTCTCATAGCCAACATGAGAAGAAAGAGACACTGCAGGGCTCTTTACAGAATGCAATTGTACTGTGTAGTACAGATGTCTGTAGATAATATGGGTACTACAATGCACTGCATTGGTTATGGGGCCGGGAGTAACCTGGCTCCACCTTCATTGTAAGTGCTTAAACCATTCATTTTAACAGTGTGCCTTTTTACCTAAGGTCTGTTGGGTGTGCTTCCCACCTTCACTACTTCTAAAAGAGCCCAACAGTGACAAGCTTAGCTCTGTCTAATGGCAGTCAGCTGATGCTCTCAGACAATTAACTAGCCCTGCGTTGCTGAGCTCAGGAGAGATAACCTAAGCTCCTGCTTAGGAGATTCCAGTTCTCCATCAAAATTAGTGGCAGCAGAGGACCCCCAAGTTCAAAGTCCAATCATTCTAAAACAGCTTGATTACTTACAATGGCATCGGGGCACGCCTTGCACAATAACGAGTTGTAGTGGTTATGGTTTTTGGGGTGTTTCGTTCACGTATCTTTGTTCTCTATATGCTGCCACCAGTGCACCCTTGTCACCATTTGTAGAACTTGAAAAGAAAACAAACTTCTGTCTAAAGATGAGCGGTACGGTACCGTATAATGACTTTTTATCGCCCTAAGATTTCTGTAGTGTATGAACAAATACATAATAAAATTCAAGCGGTCGATCCCGCACTTTCAACAATTACAATGCTGCTTTGTTAAAGAATCCTTAGTGAAAGAGTTAAGTAGCAATAATTATTATAGGAGCAGAATTAGAATTGCTAAAATACGCTCACAATTAGGAATCCTAGGCTTCTGACTAAAATTAACATTGAATTGGTTTCTGTGTTCATTGTTATTGTTTGGTTTTTATATGCCAGCAATGCCATCAATCATTTACAAGTGAAAAAACAAAAGGGCTTAATTACCTTTTAAATACAGCCTAAATGAATGTCATCCTAGAGTAACAGCTCCTTGTGTAAAGAAGAACCCCCGACCTAGATTATCACCACATAATGTTGTTTCATAAAACAAGACAGAATTACAAAATTCAATTTACCCATGATGATATTTAGTAAGTGTTTAACCAGGCTGCTATTGTCTATCTTTTGTGATATAGATATGTGTGTGTTTATAATAGAAAAAAAAATAAAAATATATATATATATATATATATATATATATATATATATATATATATATATATATATATATATATATATATATATATATATATATATATATCTCTATCATAATAGTGATATGTATCTTTACATACACTCACACTGTGTGTATGTACTCCCCAGTTTTGCATCCCTCACTGTCACTGGTGCCTCTCTTATGGACCTATTTAACCTTGAGCCACAGGAAGTATTTCCCAAGTAAGTGGATTAATATCATAAGCGCAGGCATTAGGCTGCTAGTGTAGGACCTGCCAAGAAAGGGGTACATTGATGTTGTGTCAGGCCCATGTAATGTATGGTCATATAATATAACTTAACCCGCATTATATTTGCCTAAGTCAGGTATTATGCATACCACCTCCATGCTGTCCTTAGGGCTGCTAAATATGATCCAAGACCGGGTGCACACTGAGGAATTGTGTAAAATCAAAGTTTCTTTAATTTACTAAAAGGTACAGTAGTTATTGTCAACGTTTCATTCTACTAACGGGACTTTTATCAAGACACTTGGCGTGTGCAGAATACTGAGTGTATATAGCCTTAAAGGACCACTATACTGCCAGGAAAACATACACGTTTTCCTGGCACTATAGTGCCCTGAGGGTGCCCCCACCCGCCCGGCTCTGGAAAGGGGTTTAAACTTACCTTTTTCAAGCGCTGGGCGGAGAGCTCTCCTCCTCTGATCCTCCTCCGATCCGCCCCATCGGCTGAATGCACACGCGCGGCAAGAGCTGCGCGCGCATTTAGCCAGTCACATAGGAAAGCATTTACAATGCTTTCCTATGGACGCTGGCGTGCTCTCACTGTGAAAATCACAGTGAGAAGCACGCAAGCGCCTCTAGTGGCTGTCAATGAGACAGCCACTAGAGGATTAGGGGGAAGGCTTAACCCATTATTAAACATAGCAGTTTCTCTGAAACTGCTATGTTTATTAAAAAATGGGTTAACCCTAGCTGGACCTGGCACCCAGACCACTTCATTAAGCTGAAGTGGTCTGGGTGCCTAGAGTGGTCCTTTAATGAAATGAGAAATGGCTGCGTGACTTCAGCATGACCTTATAGACATGAATAAACGTAAACAGACCACGAAGTGTTCTATGCAGCGCTACTACATTTCACGAATATAAAGAATTAGAATTGTGTCCTTAACGTAGGTATAACCCAGAGATCATATACGAGTAAAGACTTACAGGGTTATTCACTAAATTGAATAGGCAACGTGAATTTTAAATTAAAGTGAAAACCGGAAAAAAATCAGCTGTGCTTTCAGTTTGGCTGCTCTAGCCTTGCATTTAAAATTCACTTTAAAAATTTGAAGTCTCTTTGAATCCCTAATTTAGTAGTAACCCTTATGTTATTTCTACTGCCAAACAAGACCGCACCAGAGAACTATCAAATCCTTAGAGAAAGGGGAAAAGAAAAATGGAACCTAAAAGGCTTGGATAGAAAGACACCAATGAATAAAGCTCCCATACCTGAAACACGGGTGATAAGAGCCCAGCATGCGACACATACAGTAGCCAGACTACCAATAAAAGAAGAAACAAAATAGCGTGTAGCTAAACCCAGTGAACATACATTCACCTATTGTCCAAAGTTAAAAAAACGGAATAAGGGATTTTTAAAAAAAATTTTTTAACCCCCCTAGGGGCCAGTGTGTCCAAGGTGAAAACCCCCTTGCCCCAGGCATATACGCACAGGGTTCCAATGGAGGAATGTCATGAATGAGCACACTGCATTTCCAACGGCAAGAGTTAACCACGACATAATTTGTTGGTTTTTGCCCAGCAAAGCATGTAAACTAAAACACAAGAAATTAAAAAGATGATGCAAAACAGAGTACAAACAGAGCGTAAAATGTCTGACTAGTAATGATGGCAGTTACACTACTGAGTTGTATACATTCACAGGTGTTCAGTAAGTATTCAACCCCTGTGAGCTCTGTTGCCTGCAGTAAGCTGAATTGATTTACAGATACAATGTTTTAAACTAAACCCCAACTCTTGGTTGTAAGTAGACTTGTACGTGGTGGAATTTTTCTGCTCATAGAAATTTGCACAAAATAAATTCTGCTTGGTCTGAAAGGCATTTCTTCCATTAGTTGATTTGTTCCGGACAATATTTATCTGATATTGTTACCTTCCTAAACACTTCCTTTGAACAGTCATCTAATGTTAACACTTCCTTTATTGCAAATTCTGTTTAATCTAGATTTTTTTTTTTTTTTTTATCTCCTGGTCTGTTTAAAGGGATACTATATTGCTAGGAAGGCAAAGTTCCTAGCACACTATAGCTCCCTCGCGGCAGGAACGGACACCCCCCAGCTAATCTCCCTCAGCGCTGGGACAGCACTCCACCCCCTCTGACATCACCCGAAGGGGGGCTTATGAGCATGCACGTCGAATGTCGTGAGCACATTAGGTCCTCCCCCTTGGAAAGCATTCCTACACTGCTTTTCTATGAGTATTTTACTGACGCTGGATGTCCTCATGCAAAGCGTGAGGACATTCAGCATCAGTTAGGCGACCAAAAGCCGCCTAGCAAGCAGTAGGTGCCTCTAGTTGCTGTATGATTGACAGCCACTAGAGGCAGTCTTAACGTTGCAATGGGTGCCTAAAGTGTCTTTTTTTTTTTTTTTTTTAATAGCTTGCTAGACCCTGTAGGAGCCTACTGTATGTAATTAAAGTTCAATTTACAGAGCGGAGATAAAAACTTTTAAAGTAAGTTAACATGTGATTAAAAATAAAACCATTTTGTTTTCATGCAGGCTCTATCAAGCCCAGCCAGGGAAGGTGTGGCTAGGGCTTCATAAACAGAAACAAAAATGATTAACTCCTAAATGGGAGATAATTGAGCAGTGAGACGAGATCTATACACAAAAACTTCATTTAGCTACATTATAGTGTCAGGAACACAAACAAACAAAACATGTATTCCTGACACTATAGGTATAAAAACCCATTTTAGTTTCAAACTTGATGATTTCAGCCGATCTGCGCACGCACTTTAGAGCTCTCCATAGGAAAGCACTGAAAATGTTTCCTCTAGTGGCTGTCTAGTAGCCTCTAGTGGCTGTCTAGTAGACAGCCACTAGAGGTGGAGTTAACCCTGCAAGGTAATTATTGCAGTTTGTGAAAAACTGCAATAATTACACTTGCAGGGTTAAGAGTAGTGGGAGTTGGCACCCAGACCACTCCAATGGACAGAAGTGGTCTGGGTGCCTGGAATGTCCCTTTAAGTATATCCATGCAGAGCGTGGATACACTTAACATCTGTGCTGCACTGACCCAGGAAGCATCTCCAGTGGTAGTCTGAGTGACTGCCACTGGAGGAGTTCCTAGGAAGTAATGTAAACACTGCATTTTTTCTGAGTGTTTACATAAGGCAGGCTGTAGACAACAGAACTACATTAAGCTGTGCCTTTAAATATGGTAATTCCACAAAAGGATATCAAATTAGGGAGCTATCTACTAAGCAGCTGAAAGTTGTTTAGTAGATTTCCCCTTATTTGGTTCCCTTATGTGGGATTGCCATATTTAAGGATACCAAATTAACACATTCTTACTTTTAACCCCTGCAGACGTGGAAGGACTTAACTAAGGCAAAGTCTTTAACCCTTTATTTACCTGTATCTATGACAAGTACCCTCTTCTAGCGCCGCAAGTGAGAGTGTTAGATAAAGTATATCCAGGTATACTAATTATACATGTGGGACTTTAATTAGATCACCTCAATTCCTTTGCCATCTCACACCAACAGAGCCATCACGAAGGCCTGTCCAGATATCTCTGGGTTACAGGATAATATGTTATTAAAACCACGTCTCATTATGCAACACATCTATAGGTTAATTAATATATATATATATATATATATATATATATATATTATCTCTGCATGTCTAGGGGAATATTCACTAAGCATTGCATAGGTAAAGCAATTCATTTTCCATCACTTATCCCACTGCTAGAATGGGGTGGGTGGAGTGATGTCCACTTTCCAATTCCTTTACATAATTTGTTTTTATTTGAATTTTTGTTTCACTTTTTTTTTTTAAATGTTTCCTATACATGCTCTGGTGCTTACTATCCTGATGTGCAAAGTGAAGGTGGTTTTCCCTTTCCTTCTACAATTTTCTCAACAAATCTGCGGGGGCACGAGAACCGACTGATGCCGGCAGAGGGCCAGGAGACCTCCGAAAGCAAGACCAGCCCCATAGCATCTCCAGAACAGGCTGAAAAGATGTCCTACAGCAACACACCCATGAGAGTCCTCACCCAAAACTGCAGAGGCCTGAATACACCTGAACGCAGGACCCACCTACTGAGGGAATTAACGAAAAAACATATCACAGTGGCCATGATCCAGGAAACTCACTTTAAAAAGGGTTCGGCGCCCAGACTACAAAATAAGCATTATCCAGGTACCTACTTGTGCAACCACTCATCGGCCCACAAATCTGGTGTGGACATTATAATAGCTGCCGAGCTTACATTTCGGGAATTAGAACACACACAAGACTCACAGTGGCGGTACCTCTTTTTTAAAGGCATCATAGCAGACAGGGTATACACAATAGCGACAATATATGTCCCTAACAGGAACCAGGCCTCCTTCTTAAGAAACACACGGATGGGATACTGCTTGTAGGAGGTGATTTTAACGCCCCACTGGATCCGGCGCTGGACTCATCCTCGGGGCATAGCTGCCTTTCACAACGCAGCATTAGAAGTATCCGACAAACATTGGCATCCCTGAGGTTAGTAGACTGCTGGCGGACGCTCAACCCATCAGTTAAGGATTATACATACTACTCCGCTCTGCATGATCGCTATTCCCGTATTGACTACCTCTTTATCACACAAGAGGGACTCTTCCGCCTACATAAAACCGGCATCGACCCAGCCACGTGGTCTGACCATGGCTCGGTGAGGATGGAATTGGCGTCCCCCCTGTTCCAACCTTCCACATGGACCTGGAGACTCAATGAGGCGCTCCTAATGGACCAAGACACAAATAACCCAGGAGTTGGAGCAATACTTCAGGGAAAATTACTCCCCAGAAATATCCCCAATTTCCATATGGGAAGCTCAAAAAAAGTCATCCGCGGCGTACTTATACGCATTGCCACGCAAAAGAGGAAAGCAGCGATGCGGGAAATGTCCGACCTATATCAATCCATAGCACTACTGGAACGCCAACATAAGAGATCCTAACTAAACCAAGTCTATGGTGAACTAATGGAACAAAGAAGAAAACTTAAAGAACGTATTACGAGACGACATCTCCGAACACTACAACGCTTGAAAGCCTTTTATTACGCTCACGCGAATAAAGGGGGTAAGTACTTGGCAAGACTCTTGAAAGGCCCCATGCCCTACAGACAAATACGCCTCGCCTCTGGGGATGTAACACCCTTTGCACAGAAAATCGCAGAAGAGTTCAGGTCCTATTATCAAGCCTTATATAACCTACACCCCCCTGCGGAGGGAGAACAAAACGCGATCCAACGCACGCAGATACCAGACTACCTAAGAGTCACAAACACGATTAACCAAGACTCTGCGTCGACCCTGGACTCACCAATCAGCATAGAAGAACTAGCGGCGACACTCAAATCCTCCAAATCTGGTAAGGCCCCGGGCCCCAATGGTTTCTCCGTCGGGTATTACAAAAACTTCTCGGGAACACTGTTACCGTGGTTGACCAAAAGCGATTAATGCAGTGGGTGAGGGGGGGGGGGGAACTTAGGCACAGAATCGCTAGCGGTGACCATAATTGTATTACTGAAACCACGGAAAGACCCCCTGGCAACCAGACTCAAGCATCTCCTCCCAGATTTGATACACGCGGACCAAACGGGATTCATCCCCGGCAGAGAGGCCAGAGACCGCACCCTATGGCTCTTTTCTATTCAACATCATGCAAGGAGGATGAGGACTCGCCTGATGCTACTATCAACAGACGCAGAAAAAGCATTTGATCACGTCGATTGGACCTACATGCTGGCAACACTGAGACACAAGGGCTGCGGTCAGAAACTCCTCACATGGATATCCGCATTGTATAGCAAACCACACGCTACAGTAAGGGTCAATGGGGCCACGACTACTGAATTTGCGATTAACAACGGCATCCGGCAGGGATGCCCACTCTCACCCCTGCTGTTCGCAATGGAACCACTGTTGCAAGCAATCCAGATGAACCTGGATATTCAGGGATATGACTGGCGGGGGATGAGCCATAAGGTAGCTGCATATGCGGATGACCTACTTTTCTTCATACGCAACCCCAGAACCACTCTGCCATGTCTTCTTTCAGAACTCGATAAGTATGGGAAGATATCTGGCTTCAAGCTTAATCTCTCGAAATGCGAAGTCCTGAACATCACACTACCTACAGAGGAATACACCTCCCTAGAGTCACAGTTCGCATTTCACTGGTGTCATGGCAAGATGAAGTACCTTGGCATATGGATGTCTATGGAACCGGTGGATGTATATCGATACAACTTTCTGCCACTATTCAAGAATATTCTGGCTGACCTGACTAGATGGTCATATCCACATGTCACGTGGCATGGACGAATAGCGGTGATAAAAATGAATATACTCCCGAGAGTTCTATACCTCATGCAGACCATACCCCTCACCCTGCCGGCGATCTTCTCCTCCTCCTCCCTGAAAACGGCAGTCATCAAATATGTATGGCGTGGCGAACGATCCAGAATCCGATACGACATCCTAAGCCGGCCCAGACAACACGGGGGCTTGGCACTACCGGATTTGAAAAAATATTACCAAGCTATGGTACTACAACGTATTTTGGACTGGCACTCAGAACCAATACAGAAACAATGGGTGGAACTTGACAAAGGCCTTTATTGGTCCAACGCTGGAAGCGAAGATCTGGGGGGGAGACGGGAGCAACGTGTCACAATACCATAGGGAGGGGACGGTCCTACAGACGATACATAGCTGGAGGGCGCTGAGAGATCAGAACCACATCTCACCCACACCTAGCCCAGTGATCCCACTCACATACAACGGGGCCAAAGGAGGGGGACTACCCACTAGGGCATTGCTAGCATCGGGACATTCATTCCTATACGCAAGGCCCTGGGGGACAGAAGACTGCGTGACCTAGACTCATTGCTGGCGGGCGAGCCCGGGACTCAGCTCGCCGTCATGAGATACATACAACTGAAACATTTACTACGATGCGATGCCCCACAAAGAAAGCCTACACAGAGACCTCACCTGGTTTGAAGGCCTTTGCGAACGAGGCGCCCACTTAGAACACGCAATCTCAGCACTCTATCAACACCTAATAACAGCTGGCATGACCACTGCCAATACATTCCAAAGACAATGGGAGGATCAATTGGGGACGACATTCACAATCCCACAATGGGATAAAGCACTAATCTGGCAACAGAGGGCTCCATGAGCTCATATTACCAAGAGGTGAATTACAAGTTACTCTCTTTTTGGTATAGAACACCGACACTGTTACATCGGATCTTCCCATCAGTCCCCCCCCACATGCTGGAGATGCCAGGCTGAAAGGGGCACATTGACACACATCTGGTGGACAAGCAGGAGCATTGCCACGTACTGGGAAATGATCATGGACACAGTGACAACTATCCTGGGAGACATACCGGATTTGAGTGCGGAACTGGCTCTGCTCCACATTTCAACGCAACCAATCCCGCTATACAAAAAAAAATACTATGCCACCTGCTAAATGCGTCCAAAGCGACCATACCGGTACACGGGAAAAAAACTACAGTACCCACTAAAACAGAATGGATCCACAGGGTAGAAGACATCCAGGCAGCAGAAGAAACACACGCCTCTCTGACAGGACGAGGAACCAGACACGCAGAGATGTGGCTACCATGGTTCCTATACATAGCCCAATACAGGCGGGATGGAGATGCTGTCGGGGCCGCAGAAGGGATGTCGGCGGGGACAGGGCCCGCGTAACACAGATCGTGCCGTACATCCCCTTACCATACCTTTCCACACTATTCCACTCCCACATCTCATTTTCCACTGGCCGGTGGCCGGGGTACTGGGACGGGGGGGCCTGAGGGACCGACCACGATACACAGCTCACCACACCTGCAGTAGGTGGAACACACCCAACACCACAACCCAGGATGGGTCCTATCCCCTATGCGTTTTGTGACACATATCACTGAACATTCTAAACACGGAGCATAGCCAAAGAATCGGCACATAACTCACAACACCACGACTTACCCGCAATCAACACTTCTAGTCCTTATAGACCTTGGACCACTCGCACATCGGTGGGAGCAAGGAAGCCTACTACAGCATACCCTAGATTAACAGCAATATAGAGGAGAGGACGGGTGAATCAGGCGACACGCAGACTCCTCCTCAAAGATACATGATATCACTGTCCATTAATTAATGAACACTAACCGTAGTGGCGGAGATCATGCGACCATATTAGAATAGCGGAAAGCAAACCTGAACACTAGCCAATATGAGTTCAGGGGAGTGCTGACCCCCAGGCACAATGTCTCCCTGAGGTTCGAGATTTATGAGACTAGCCAGAAACAAACTAAGCTTGCATACATCTCGAAACCCTCCAATTGTACAAACGAAATATGTTTGTTTATGGAACTCATTATGGTTAATGACACTAGAAATACTCACTGTTCATTTTTTATACATATATATAGTAAGTGCAAAAATCACAATAAAAAATGGCAATACCACGAGGGACCTGTGTGCCCGTCGCTACGGTGGGCCTGCAAGCCCAGATGACTGTATTTATCACCTGACACCAGTTCTCAGATGCATCATACAATTGTTTGTAAAACTCCTATTCCTTCAGAGATCTACACATCTCTAGTCTGTATGTTTACGCATGAAAAATAAAAATCAGATTTAAAAAAATAAATAAATAGAAGGGAAAAGGGCGCTATACACAAAATACTACAACTGGTGCAGCTTAAAAACACCTTGGTGTACAGTTTCTTAGTACACCAAATGAAAGATATAGTGAACAGAAAAAAGTGAACGCGCACAAACAGTGGAATATTTTACCTTTAAAAACTTGTATAGGTCCTATTTTCAGCAACAAAGACTAACTGTGGACCCTATATATAATATATACAGGAAAACAACATAGTGTATACTGTTGAAACCTATTTACAATATGTGCAGAATAAAAGAGGTTCACTCACTTTCCAGAGCCACAAAAGTTAGGCTCTGGACTGTAAAGGGATTTCATTCACCAAGGGATACACTGGATCTGATCCTCCTCTTAGATGTTTTGAACAGAATTTTTCTTAGCAGGAACCAGGTAAGGTGAAGTGTTAAAATAAAAATTTATTTTGAAATGAACTGTATTTTATGATTTTTTTTAAATGTATTTTTAGCTATTTACTTCATGTGTTTGGGTGAAGGATATAGATCTTATTAGAATAGGTATCTCCTTATACATTGTCTTTTTAATGAATTATTTTTACCATATTTTTTTTTCTCTATTATGGCTATAATATATACTGTGGACTATCTGGCATCTAATTGGAGAGCAATTTGATCTGACCGATATACATATTGCCAGATATATATTACATAAAAGACTGCCGTTCTTTGAACTATTATTTATGGAGAGGTGGAGTCCGAAGAAAGGAGGAGCCAACTACTTAGGAAAAACATGATGATTATACGCTGACCGAAAGACGCACGACCATCTTGGAAAACAAGCCGACCGGAAGTAGACAAACTGCCATTTTGGAATCCCGGAAGACGCTCACCGGAAGTAAAGTCCCCTCCATTTTGGAATCCCGGATATTAACCCCTTAAGGACTGTACTGTTTTTGCGATGTTGTACATTTGCGACCAGGCATATTTTTACACTTTTGTGGTGTTTGTGTTTGGCTGGAATTTTCCGCTCTCTCATTTACTGTTCCCATACAAATTATATATTGTTTTTTTCAGGACAAAAGGGGCTTTCTTTACATACCATTATTTATATAATCTCATGTATTTTAATTTAAAAAAAATATGATGACAAATTGAAAAAAAATACATGTTTTTTTACTTTTACTTGAAAAATCTTTTACTCATCTACAAAAGCGAATTAAAAAAACTGCTAAATAGATTAAAAATTTTGTCCTGAGTTTAAAAATACCCCATGTTTACATGCTTTTTTTTTGCATGTTATAGGGCTATAGGTACAAGTAGAATATTGCGGTTTCAAAACATAATTTTTTTTTTAAATTTATCAATAGTGACATTGTAACACTGTCATAAATCTCTAAATAACACCCCACAGGTACATATTTTTTTTAAAGTAGACAACCCAGGGTATTCAATATGGGGTATGTCCAGTCTTTTTTTAGTAGCCACTTAGTTGAAAACACTGGCCAAAGTAAGCATTCATATTTGTTTGTGTGTGAAAAAAGTAAAAAAACTAAATTGAACGCTAATTTTGGCCAGTGTTTGTGACCAAGTGGTTACTAAAAAAGACTGGACATACCCCATTTGCAATACCTTGAGTTGTCTTCTTTTGCAAATGGTATGCCATCATGGGGGCAATTCTCATTCCTGGGCTACCATACGCTCTCAAAGGCAACGTAACCAACCTGGCCATTTTCAATGTAAAAATATTTGACCCATATATTTGACCTTGTAACTTTCAAAAATACTATAAAACCTGTACATGGGGGGTACTGTTTTACTCAGGAGACTTTGCTGAACACAAATATTAGTGTTTAAAAACTGGAAAACGTATCACAACAATTATATCATCAGTAAAAGTGCTGTTTGTGTGTGAAAAATGCAAAAAAAGTAACTTTCACTGACAATATCATCGCTGTGATATGTTTTACCGTTTTGAATCACTAATATTTGTGTTCAGCGAAGTCTCCCGAGTAAAACAGTACCCCCCATGTACAGGTTTTAGGGTGTCGTAGAACGTTACAGGGTAAAATACAGTGCTAGCAAATTCAATTCTCTGGAATTTCGGCCTGGGTTGGCAGGCAGGTCCCTTAAATTGCAATCAATAAAATTACTGAATTATGTAAAACTATTACATAAATACGCACGTAGAATTTAAATATATATGCATATTTATATATTTGAAGTCTACGTGTATATTTATATAATTATTTATGTAATTTTGTATATGGACATATGTATATTTATTATTTTTATTTATTTTTATATACATAGATATATATACAAATTCATTCTAAGTGTATTTTGATATAAATATATATATATTAATTTTAAAATACAGTTAGAATAAAATTTCATATAGATATATAATTTAATTTTAAATTTTTTTTATTTAATTTAAATTACTTTATATTTTATATATATACAATATATAGTTATTATATATATTATATATATATGTGTGTAATTTAATTATAAGTGTATTTTTATATTAATATAAGTACATATTAATATAAAAATACACTTAATGACTATATATATATATATGATTATATAGACATTATATAGATATAATATGTCTATATCATATTTATATACACATATATAAATTTTTTAATTAACATTAACTTTATTTTTTTTTCTGATTTTACACTAGCAGGGAGACTGCCTGTCAGCACAGGCAGTCCCCCTGCAGGCAGACACATGGACTCCTATTGTGACCATGTGATCGCTGTGTTAAGCGATCACATGGCCACAGGGGTCCTAATTCAGTGTGGGGAGACTGTCTGGGCTGCAGGCAGTCTCCCCACAACCGGAGCCACGCTGATCGCCGCCGGGGGAACGACGGCGATCAGGTAAGTAACGGAGACCGTTAGGACGGTTCAGGACAGTCATCGGTCTGCAACGCAAAAATGCCGATGACGGTCCTGAACCGTCCTCGGTCGCTAAGGGGTTAAAATTAACTTTTTTTTTTTTCCTCTCTCTCAATTTATGCATGTCAAAAATGGAAGCACCACCATTTTAGTGGTGTTGAGATGCTTCCTGGAATGACCAAATTTGTGTATGCAATTACCATTTCCTGCTGCTATACCGGACTCCAATATGGTAAATTGGAGGATATACTGCACTTGAAAAATACCCTGGAGGGTGAAAACGTGTTGTGCTAGCTGCCGTGTCAGCAATTTCTGCTTTTATTATTTTATACCAAATAAATGTTTATTTTAACACTTCACCTTACCTAGTTCACGAGTTCCTGCTAAGAAAAACCTGAGGAGGATCAGATCCAGTGTATCCCTTGGTGGATGAAATCCCTTTACAGTCCAGAGCCTAACTTATGTGGCTCTGAAAAGTGTGAGTGAACCTCTTTTATTCTGCACATATTGTAAATAGGTTTTAACAGTATACGCTGTTGTTTTCTTGTATATATTATATATAGGGTCCACAGTTAATGTTTGTTGCTGAAAATAGGACCTATACAAGTTTTTAAAGGTAAAATATTCCACTGTTTGTGCGCTTTCACCTTTTTTCTGTTCACTATATGGAGTATATAGTCTATGGTTGGTTGTGAATACTTATATTAAATGTGCTTTATTTACTTTTAAAAGCCAAACTAGGAACTGCACTCATCCATATATAGAGAAGACTTGGCAACTGACCCAAGGGCCAGCACCAATGCCCAAATAGTAGTTTGCAATAAATAATAAATAAATAAAAAAAAGGGTCCAGGACTTAGGCAAATTTATTGGAACCAAACTGCCGAGTAGGAACGTTGCGACTTATTGGTCCAAATGTTGCTCCTGGACATTTTTGGTCCCAATACATGTGCTTACCTAAGTCTTGGAGTGCCTGGACGACTTCTTCCATTTACTTTTAGACATCTATAAATATGGATTTTTACATTTTCTTTTCGATTTAACTATTCAGCCTATTTTCTGGTGACTATATCTGTTCGTTATTGGAGTACCATAGGTACTGAAGTAGTTGTGAGAGAAAAAAAACTCTCTCAAGCTTTTGTTTTCTGTTATGTTTATGTACCAATTTTTGATTTGATTTTTTTTTTTTCTGTCTACTGCTTGTGTTCCTCTAGAGTTCATTGAGATTGGTGGCATTATATGTAGACATGTCAAATAAATGCTAAAGAGCAGTCCACCATATAAATGTATGTCCTTCCCAAAACATTACTTCTCTATTACTAGATCTACTTCTCACACACTTTCATTAGTGTGAGTTTTTTGTAAGTGTTCCAGGTGAATGTCACATTTTACACCCAAAAAAAACTTTTCCAACAACCTCATATCCTCGTCCTGTCTGAGTCCCTCAAGGTTCAGTTCTTGGTCCCCTTTTGTTCTGTCTCTATACTGCTTCTCTTGGCAAACTCATTAATTGATTTGGATTCCACTACCACCTGTACGCAGACAACACCCAGATATAGCTCTTCTCCCCTGCTGTCCTACAATGAGTCACCAATTGACTTTCTTCTATTTCTGACTGGATGTCCTCCCGCTTTCTGAAACTCAATCTCTCTAAAACAGAGTTTCTTGTTTTTCCTCCTCATAACACTGTTCCTCCACCTTCACTCTTCCTGCTGCTTGACGGTACCTCCCTTACCCCATCCTTTAAAGCTCACTGTCTTGGGTGTCAATTTTGATCCTTGCCTCTCCTTTGCGCTCATGTACAGTCTATTCCAGCTTAACATTGCCTGCCTATGCCCCTTTCTTACACAAGATGCTGCCAAGGAGCTTGTTCATGCTCTAGTAATCTCTTGCATAGATTATTGTAATTATCTCCTAAGTAGTCTCCCCAGAAGCTATGCTGCCCCCCTACAATCTGTGAAGAATGCTGATCTTTCTCTCCTGTCGCTCCTCTCAAACCTCCTTACACTGGCTTCCTCCACCCTACATTTCTCAATTTGAAATACTAACCCTTACTTATAAAGTTCTACCCAACTCTAGCCCCTCTTACATTTCTTCACTGATTCATAGGTATGCCACCTCTCGGTCTCTCCACTCTTCTGGTGACCTTCTATCTGCTGCTTGCACCCTTACTGCATATTCACGCCTCAAGACTTCTCACGAGTGGCTCCTTTCCTTTGGAACAGTCTGCTTACTCCTGCCAGACTCTCCCCTCTCCTTTAAGAAGTCCCTCAAAACCCATCTTTTCAGGAATGCTCATAGCCACCAAGAGTAACTTCTATCTCTCAAACCTTCCTCTTGCTCTCTCCTATAGGGCTCCACTCTCACCCCCAGTTCTGCTACTTTCCCACCATGTCTATTTGCTCTCCCCCCAATACCCTTCCTATTGTGGTTTTTATACCCCCCCTCCTCCTCTAGACTGTTAGCTAGTTTGAGCAGGATCCTCAACTACCTATTGTTCCTGTTACATTTTGTTATTGTCTCATTTGGTAAATTCCCCTTTTATTGTAAAGCACTGCGGAATAAGCTGGCGCTGTATAAATACCTTACATTACTGACCATTCCCATTTCAGTTAATACTCCTGTAAATGAAGTTACTTGGTAGGTACAAAACTGGAACACAAGACACAATACAATGTTACATCAAACTATGTTTATTTTACAAACACATATGCTGAAAACAAACAATATTGTATGTAGCATTCTATTTTAAACAAGCATTCTGCAAAATAACGCAGTAATATGCAAAGCAATTGGAAATGGCACAGCAGGTTTAAAAATGTTACACAAAAACACAACTGTATAAGGTTTGATTAACAATGTAACATTTCAATCGAGTCTGTAATACAAACAATACAAAAAGTGCAGAATATGACATGAACCCAACACTACAAAATTCTGTCCCCCCATTTGAGATTGACTAGGGAACAACATGAGAAGTACAGCTGCCATGCCAAGGCTGCTAGAGAATGTTAAAATGCCAAAATAGTTCACTGCCAGATTATCCATGGGTGCAGTGTCCTAAGGTGAGCTGGCCTGTGATGATTGAAAAAGGCTATTACAAACTCACTGCTCAAACTACATACCGAGGGTGCTAAACACAATCTTGTAGGATGCATTTTAAACAAATGTGCCCATAGTTTACAAGCTGCTCCTCTTACAGAGGTATTGGCTAATCCTTGCCCCTCAACTGTCTGGACAACCTTTCCCAAGATGTTTACCCCAATATTCATGGTGCCAGGAGCTGGCCATTACTGGCTTAGTGGAACACTGAATTTGATGCAAATCGAATGTGTAAAGTGCATGTTAAGTCAGATTTATTAGAACTGTACAACAAGCATTATTTCATGCTGCAGAACAATCTCAGGCAGAAATACTAATCTGAAATGGCATTCCAAGACACAAAGATCTATAACCATGCTGGTGTAACTATTTTATTAGATGTTCATTCTTATTGTGTTTTTGTGGTACAGGTGACAATAGACCATTAAGGTATACTTTTTTTTTTTTTATTCTTTCAAACCTCAGTCATGTATCTTTAAGAAACCATTTTAGCACTCTGTAAAATGCAGGGCTGAAATCTCTGTTTCTTACTGCAACATTAATGTCATGTTAAAAGACTGTTAAGTGCTTGGACAGGGAGCAGGTTTGAAATTATGCTGTAGAGATGGTACTTTAAGTGAGTCAATACTATATCCTGATCTGCCATAAAATTACAAAAAGAGAACATTAAGGAGGTTTTTTTTTCTTTTTTTTTTTTTTTCTTCAAAACAGGATTGTGATAAACTGCGTTGCAAACATTAGGCTAAATTAAGGGGTGAATTAGTTCACCATAACTACTTACTGTTTCATGATATAAAACTGCACAGAAATTTGAAGCAGGGATGCTGCTTTTAAACCCAACCTCGTATATATTGTTGTCATGTACGAACACATTGTAACACAAAACATTTCTATAACTGACGCCTCAAGAATGGTAAAAAACAAAATAAAATTTTCTGTAATGGATGTTGACATTGTACTATACATGCTTTCAAAACATGGGTTTACATAAAACAGAGAAACACACAAATGATACACCATTGTGGGAGAGAACTGTTTACATTTTTAATTTGGATGCAGCAGTAGATGGCAAAAATGTTCTATATCATTTTTATTTTAATGGTATATTTTGAGTTGACTATCAGTCCCTTACATGTAACATGCATACCTGCCAATTGATCTACAATATATTGATAATGTAACAATACAAAATAAAAATAACAAACGCAATCAAATCGATGAGGTCACAGTGAATTCTATTTGGCACTACTACTGTATAATCTGAAATAAATACAAAATATTACCACCCTCCAAACAAGTTTGTCATTTAGTTAAATTGCATATGGGTTTATAAGCACCATGTGGTTTCATATGGCCGAGAAGATAAAGGATCCAAAGTGCAAATATTTATTATAATTTTATTAGCTACAAAGGATTTAAAAATTATGTTTTTATTAATTTACTACATATTACAAGTTAGCCGGCTGTTTTTCTACCAACATATATTTTGTTCAGAAATAATTAATTATAAGGGACTGCCTGCTCGGTGATTTCTCACTCTTGCTTAGACTGTAACCCCCAGAAATCTTAAGTAACTCCTAGTACGAAGAGCCTTTACATAGAAATGGATATTATTCTTAAGAAAATTACTTTGCAAATTACATCATAAATAACATGAAAATGATTAAACAAATTTATTTCTAGTAAATATTAAATCAGAAAAAAAAATAAAATCTGAAATTGGCCTTGCTAATCTGATGGTTGCCCAGGTTATGTATTGGGCGATAACACTTTTATGTAGATCTCAACTATACTACATTTACTATAGAGAAAATGTAGTAAAGTTCTTTTTTTGGACGTTAACTCCCATAACGGACAGGTATTACCTAATAAGAAATTATGGGATATGTGGTTTCATAAAACTGTCAGTAATGTGAGATGGGGTGGCTAGTTTGCCACCTCTTGCATCCCCATATGTTTGTTGTAAAACCTCATAGGGAGAAAATCGTATTGTATGTTATTTACTTTAAATAAATAACCCCCATTATTCTCAAAGCCATGGCTGTAACCTAGAGGATGATGGTAGTTCTAGTTTCGAAACCGTTTGAAAGTAGAAGTTAAAATATGCATGCAAAGTAAATACAAACGTATTACATTATAAATATATATGTATTTCAAATATATGTGCAAAATAGAATACAACTTCTTTTGTACAAAATAAAAAAGTAATACCCTTGGCTACAATATGCTCTAGAAATACAGGAATAATCTAAAGTGCACCCTTCATTTTGTAGAACTCCACGATCCCAAGCAATCTGCAATTTTCTGACCATTATTGGCAAGTTTAACAGGCAGAAAGGCACGGGATGTCTACATCTGCTCTATCACCTGCAAAGTCCGAGGATTTTTTTTTATTTTTGGCAAAGTTAAGGTATTTTCATCAAAATATATTCTAAAATAGTGCTTGGAATATAGGTATTATTTTTTTAATTTTGCTTTATTGTGCAATTTAATTGGCTTTAAACAATGTTAAAAGATTATCTGGGTGTGATAGCACTTATCTTTTTCATGTTTGATATTTCAGGGGATTGTAAAATTGATACTAAGAGTAGAACTGTAGATTGGTTATTTTCTTCTAAAAATTAAATTTTTATGGTCAACTCATTGCAGTTCCAGGTTTAGAGAATCATGCCCATGGAGTGATTGTGACATACTCTGCAACCTCACATTTGGTTTTAACACCCATCAGCTTTAGACGGTGGGTGATCAAATAGTTGCTATGGCAAGACTAGAGCCTATGGAAACTATTTTAGTTAACTGAAAAGCAAAACGCAACATTGTGGTTTTTAATTTATTAGATTCAGAATTTATTCACTAAATTGTGACTTGTCGGGATTTCTAAAGGAATTTCAATTGCAGGCCAACATAGCCAAACTGAAAATGTAGTATATTTCCAGTGTGGATGCTATGGATTACAGTTTCACATTAATTATGAATTACTGACAAATCACACTTTAGTGAGTAACTCTGTCGATGTTTAGTGAATGATCTTTTGAAACTTTCCCTAGTGAAAACATGACATACCAAAAGCCATTCTTCCTCTTTATTGCATAAACCACATACAATTGCCCACTCGGTTGCTAATGTTAAACTCAGGACAGGACTATGTAGATCCATCACTGCCCCATTAAGCCTAAAGAGAACGGGGTTGAGCCAATCTGCAGCCAGAGATTATCAGAAAACACCTTTCAGAAAGAAATTCAATGATGGCATGTATTGCCAAGCTATACAGCCAAATGCTACGTGAGCGGTTGAAACGCTCTGGTTTTGGCTAATAGAAAAAAACAAAACAATGAGAATGGCCAGTGATCAAGAGATCATGCCAGTGGATGATGGTGGTGTTGATCACTTGGTTTGTTTTCATTCAGAGATTACACTTTGTACCTGTAGCCACAGGAAGGCTATAGGTATTGTCCCTTATTTTACTCATCTCTAATGTACGTTCTGTGTGTGTCTCTTTTGTATCTCACTCTGCAGTGGAGGGGGTTTCCACCACTTGAAAAATCCGCATTGTTGTATAGAGGGAAACAAAAGTCGGTCACTAGAACTATTTATGCTTTCTGAGTCTGTATAGCTCATTTCCACGAGTTGGTCAGGTGGGTGATTTAGGGTCATAAAGGAGGCCCATTCATTAAAGGCTACATTGATATGTGACATATTAAATAAATATAGTTTATTTATAAGCTCAGAAGATTAGTTATAAGAGATCTAAACCCTGCAACTGAACTCAGCAGTTAAACAGCTCAGACACTGCAAAATCCAGAGTTAAATATTTGGAAACTTCTACTGTGAAGTCAATTTGGTCTTGACATAACATCAATTGCGAGGTCTTTGAGCAACTTGGTGTATGGGAAATGTTCTAGCGGAGACTTTTTATTTGGCAAAATCCAATACATAAAACTCACAGCTCCATAAACAGAAATCTGACTCTTACATTTTTTTTTCTGGCACTACACTCCAGTGTTAACCTGGGCCATCAGGTTCTGATTTGAACAATCTGTGTTCCACCATCTGGTCACTCCTAAATAACGGACAATTATGGTTTCTTCTGTGTGTGGTTTTAAATCATGTTAAAAATAATGTAGGTAGTTTTCGTGCTATATAGGGTATAGATGTACTATATTTTTTTTTTTTTTTGGTCACGTAAAGCCATGACTGTCTACTGAAAATGCTCAGATCAGCCACGGTAATGCAAATTAATGTGAATTGCCCTTCAATTCTCCTTTTGTTGAAATTGTGCCAGTGAGTATAATCTGCTTGTGCTCGTGAGATATCCGTGAATCCCCTCTAGCTTTACAACTGAAGAAAATTTTAGCAGCAAAATGGTATCTGCACATTCAAGGGAAATGGTTATTTGCTAAATTCACCCAAATTCTGAATGGCAAAACAGAGGCAAAAATAGTTGATCCTGAAAATGTATCAAACACAGCCATATTAATATTTGTCATTCAGATAGCATTCATAAAAATGTAGTTTAGTTAAAAAAAACAAAAAACCCCTGTAAATAAACTGCTTCTTTCCGAAGTCAACCATGCCAAGCTTGTGAGTTTGCTGACAGTCTGACAGAGGGATCACTTCATTTGCAGAGTAAAAATTATGACATTCACTTAACTGATCAGTTGCAGAGTTGGCAAGCCTATTTCACATAGAGTTTTGTTTGAATTTCATGTGTGACATGTAAACAGAGATTATGGGCCTTGATACACAAATAAACAAAATCAGAAATGTGACCGCTCATATTTTAACAGTATTGATTGTCATTAAAGGAAACTGTATTCACTATTTTCTACTGGATAAACTCTTAAAATGTTTAAAAACAAACACCCTAATATTTTTGAACACTGAATAACTAACTGAATGTGGCAGGCTCCTTCCCAGCACACTTTTTTTTTTAATTCCGATTCTAAGTGACGTCAGACTGTAATCGATTGCCATTCTGTAAATAGCTATTTATGATGGCACCTGCCAATCAGTGAACTGTAAATGCTGAAAATCTGAAAGTGTTTGAAAAGAGTGGGAGGGTCAAGCTGCTCTGCTGGCGGTAACTCTGAATTCTGAAACATTTAGCTTAAATGCCTTTTTTACAGTACTGCTTACTTCTATCCTGTTGTGTAAAGCGCTTAGTGATCAAGAAAAAAAAATGCTACAATTTCCTTTAACAACTGGAGGGCAAGCACTGATATATATATATTTTTTAAATATATAAAAGTACAACACACTGAACGTTGACTATATGTATACAAAAATTTTATTTTTAGAATGTTCTGAATAAGTAGCTTAGAGAGAAAAATATGAATTAATCATATTGATGAAAAAAGACCCTGAAACTCAGACATTCCAAATGAACACTTGGCTGACAAACAGTCAGAATCAGAAAAGTTTACTCCTTTTAAGAAAAATACCTTCTCATTCCTGCCTTCATAATGTAATATATTATATCTTACATGTATCCTGCAGAGCTGCTTCTATAAAGATTCTTAGAATAATGACACGTCTGCAGCGGTTGCAGATAGAGGTAATACTGTCCTGTTCTACAACGGAACATTCATTATTCTGATGAAAATTAAGCATTGTTTTACCTTGAATGGAATGTCAGCAATTCTAATGAGAAAGATTTATCGAATTTGTCGGCCTATTATTTTCTATGAACAAAGAAAATATGACACCATTAGCTTTACAAAGAACCAAGTCACTTAGGAAAATAATCTGTTACTCAATAATGTAGTTTAGATGGGAGTGATTAAAATAATAGTTAAGAAAAACAAAGTATATAAATTAAAGTCAAAGCCCTGCCTTAACCACCGTTAAGACAAGATCTAGAACTCTATTTTTAAAGGTTAAATAATCTCCTGTTGATCTATTTTGATAAAGAGATGTGTGCAATCCTTGGGCATGTGAGCTCCTTATTGGTTCTTTTGACGGGACTATCACACTATAGTCAATACGAACGTACAGGATTGCTAGAAAATGTGGACCTCCATCAGAACTAAACCTAAAGCCTTCAGTTGGATGTAACTTGGAAATAGCAGATTCCAGCTGAACAATTTAAACTATCCATATACAAATCTTTTCATTAGTAAATACTCCCATTCCACCAAGTCAAACTGAATATTTCAATTATTTACTTTTTTAGGTCTTCATATCTCTCTTGTTTAAGAATTCTGATAAAACAAATTTCAACCACTCTGATGAACTGGGTCGTATGTGAAGACATTTCCTATTAAATACCGTATCTAGTGCCTCAAGCGTGCAAATCATTATTCTGCTACAACAAACCATTCACGATGGGTAAACATCAGAACAGCGACATGCCAGTTGCAGATTGCGCTACAAAGAAGCCAATAGCACTGATTCAGTGTCAAGTAATTTATATGCTAGTTCTGGTTTGCATACATAATGCATATTTCTATATAATCCTCTCTTTGGTCATTTAGCTCGGTATGCTATTAGCCAAAAGATTTTTTTTTTTTTTTTTATATCCAGGTTTGCAAAAAATTACTGAAATGTTGCCTTCATTCTTCTTAGGGTGTCCTGTATCTTTCGAGAATGTTTTTCTGACGGCATGTGATGAAAATTGGTGTTATTGGAAGCTGCCAGAGCTGAAATGTCTGCATCACTAAAATGTGCAATTCGCTGTCTAAGGTAAAACTGAAGTTCTGGATCAGGAGCGAAGGAGTACGGGATCTCTTGAAATGCATGAACCTGGCTGACAACCTTTGCAATATTCCTGTGGAATAAAAGAGCAAATGGAGAGCAATTACGACTAGAAACTTGGTAAACCTCTGGTCATTCATATTTACTAGCCATTATCCTGCACCACTGGGGTATATCAGATCATTCTAGGGCAGCACATTGCATTATTGTGTAGGGTGGTAAAAATCCTTGCACTGGCCCAGCTCACACCGATATAGCAATACAATTATAAATCAGGTTCTTGCAATAGAAAACGATAACTCTATGTCTGATAACAAATGCCTATGATTGCTAGCTTCAAGCCCTCGTGTTCAAGCTAAAGCAGACCAGAAGTTGAATCACTCAACAATGATTTGTATAAAGGATCTACAAGAAATTACTGCAGAAGTTTTGTTGCATCATAGACGACGTGTCTATGGCCATATACAGAGGCATTTGTTATCATACATAGAGTTCTCGTTCTCTATTGAGAACCTGATTTATAGTTGTATTGCAATATAGGTGGGATCTGGGCCAGTGCAAGGATTTTTACCACCATAGGCAATAATGCAGTGTGCTGCCCCCCTCTTAAAACTTCAGTCTCTTTTCCCAAGGATTCCATCTCTTTAGTTCCTCCCTCTATCAGTTTCCCTAAGTCTATTTCCACTGATTATCTTTCTATACATTGAATATAGAATGATACGAATGGGACCCTGTCATCTACACATATCTGATGCCTGGTACACAAAAGCAAACTAACAAGCTGGTAGAGCTAGCATTTGTTTCATAGATAAACGTGTATTGCAACACAAACACTGCATAAGGAAGTTTTTAGTTCCTCTGCTAGTCACAAGACTAAAGCCTTCTGAGAAGTTTCTTGTATATTCACAGGGCTCACTGTCACAACAGGTAACAGGTAAACTGTTACATTTTTTTTTCCCAAGTAAAAGCAAACCGAATCACTATGTATGTATTGATCACTTCCGCTATTTAAAACTTAGAATAATAAAAAAAAAGGTCTATTTTTTTTCTAACTGTAGAAATTGATCTGACTTTAAGCTGGTATTGTTTAGTTTTCTAGGTTTTGCAAAAGTGAATTGCTGATGTGATAAAATCATTGCTAATGCCATCTGGTGCCAAGAAATCAATATTAACATTTAACTAAAAAAGCAGCCTAACAATAAGTGCACAAATCTGTCTGTGCAGTGGTGGGGGTCGTTCCCCGGAACAAAAACGTTTCCACTTGTGATACACTGCAGGCAGCTCCTTCTCTCAGGGATGCTCAGTCCAGGATAAGAGATTTATAATGTTTTTAGTTTTCCATTTTGTATGATTTTAAAATGAAATGATGGGGAAGAATAAAAGGTTGCTTTGGGCTCAAGCCTCAGATATTTTTGAAACCTAGCAATGCCCCAGAAATGCACAAAATTTAAACTCACCTTAGTTTATTCCACTTGAAAGCCCCGTTAGCCATAGTGAAGCCACCCGTCTCAAGCTGCTGAATGTGCATTGCTAACACATAAGCTGATGGAATTGTGGGTAATGTTCTAAATCGGTCTCCTTTCATCAAACACAAGCTGTCACTTTTTAGAAACACCTAGAACATAAAGGAAAATATATATCCTCAACACATGCATGGAGCGAATGGTAAATTTGCCACTACCTGACAGAGAGTAAAAATTATTGATATAGATATATAGAATACTAAAGAAATCAAGTAAAGAAGATGCTGTGAACACAATTATATAGTGAAAGAAACTTAAAAAAAACACACAAAAAAAAACAACACATTCCGAGTATTCAAAAGGTACGAATCACTAATACAAGTGAAAACGGCTCAAAAACACTCAATATAACATGATATGGAAAAAAGTGCACTATGCCTTTTAGATACTTAAATGTGTGTGTGTGTGTGTATATATATATATATATATATATATATATATATATATATATATATATATATATATATACACACATACACACACACAAAGAGAAAAATCTATATAGTTAAAATGCAATATCAAGTGCACTATATAAGGTACTACAATAATGCAAATTATGCAATATTGTCAAAAAGAGATTGTGGACTATCCAACCATTGTGCACTCTGTGGTAAGGAAAAAAAAAAAAAAAAAAAAAAGAGCACTTACTCCTTTTGTAACTTGAGGAAAGGGACTAGGCAATATAGTGTTCCAGATATGGGTAGTGCAGCGCAGAACATAAAACTGGGAAAAGAAATAAGGGGACATATAGTGTAACTCTGTAACAAAAGTATTATCTGAAATACAAGAATCAGGCAACTCACGAGAGTGGAGCTGTGAAAGTCTGCTCTAACTTTGACATCTTTGGTGTCCTATGTGCAGGACCCCGATGTAACAAGCAGGACGATGTGATAAGATGTAACAGACAGGACGGCAACTGGATACAAGTCCTTTATTTGTAACATAAACAGCAAAAAAAATGAACTCTCTCCTTAGTGGAATGCTGATGGTGTTTTTCCTCAGACTCTCTGACACGCGGCTAGCACTAGCGGTCCTCTGGTAGCCGATACACTTCTGGGAGTTAGAATTTCATATGACACACACTGACGTTGTGTTACGTGAGGACGCGTTTCACCTGGGCAGCTTCCTCAGATCACGTTTTGGGTTTGCCGTCCATCTGAATTTATATTCACCTCCATGGGTGTGATAACTTAGAATCACATACTGATTGGTCCTAGCATAAAACGTGTTATAAGTCCTTATGCAAATAGGAAAAAGGCCTACTTGTATCCAGTTGCCGTCCTGCCTGTTACATTGCGGTTCTGCACATAGGACACCAAAGCTGTCAAAGTTAGAGCAGACTTTCACTGCTCAGTTGCCTGATTCTTTTATTTCATATAATACTTTTGTTACACTATATGTCGTCCCCCCTTTTTTTTTTTTTTCCAATTTTATGTTCTGAGCTGCACTACCCATATCTAGAAATGTCCCTTTCCTCAAGTTACAAAGGAGTAAGTGCTCTTTTTTTTCTTACCACAGATGGCACAATGGTTGGGTAGTCTACAAAGTCTTTGTGATAATATTGCATAATTTGCACTATTGTAGTGCCTTGTATAGTGCACTTGATATTGAAGTTTCACCATATATAATATATATGAAATTCCATAGATTTGCCATTGCTGCTGCTGCTGTTGTTGAACTGCAATACTTGTCCAACAATGGGCTGCTTCTTTTTGTTATTAGGAAGAGCATCATGGCATATGGTGCAGACCATAAAGGACATGCCCTCGAAAATTACTCTCAATTACATTGACTAAATGGTATCTAAAAGAGACTATGCCTAAAATAAATGGATTTCCCCCATAAAAAATACTTTCTACAGGTACCATAAACTTCTTGTGTTTTGACATTTAATGCAACATTAAAAAGAGAGGCTAAAATTGAAGAAAATAGCATTAATATTGTACTTTGTTACATGTAGTTATTAATATTCTGGCTGTTAGAATTTTGTTGGTAAATACTTACTTTTTTATAACAAATGGCTAGCCTGTTCCATCCCTCCACCCTCCCCCTTTTTGCCACTCCCAGCTGTAAATTCCTTTTAAAGTAACTGTTTTATCTCTCTTTCGTAGCCCCAAATCATCATCCAGGTAAATAGATTTCACAAATGCACATTACAAGATGCAAAGTATCAACTCTTATATAACAGACAATGAAAACATGTACGGTGTACATGTACACAGAAAACATTGTGTTCCACTTTCCACATGGGTCATTATGCTGTGTACATACGTTTGGCATATCCCCGTAGGGGTGTATTGTATTTTTAAAGGGGCATTGTAGGCACTATAACCATTTAATCTCATTGAATTATTTATAGTGCTTGGAGTCCCTGGCACTTTCAGTGTTAAGCCACTAAATGAAGTTCCCTGGTCACCGGAGCAGTGACTAAGGCAAGAAATTACATACTTCCTTATAGCCATACCAATTCATAACCGCAATGGCACTGTGATAGGCTAAATAAGGTCCGTAGACACTCACAGCCCCCTCAGTAACCCGGGCATCACATAGGGGATGGGCTGTTGGGGACTCTTGCATACAATTAAAACCGTAAAAATGGTTTAATGCTGAACAGAAGGACAGCACTAGGGCACTCCAGACGCTACAGCCACTTCAATGAGATGAAGCTGTTATGGTGCCTACAGTGTCCCTTTGAGAGAAGCTTGTTACATTTAAAGGGACACTATAGTAACTAAAACAATGTTAGCTTAATGAAGTAGTTTTGCTGTATAGAGAATGCCCTGGCAGTCTCACTGCTCAATTATCCATTTAGGAGTTAAATCGCTTTGTTTATGCAGCTCTAGCCACACCTCCTTGCATGTGACTTGCACAGCCTTCCTACACACTTTCTGTAAAGAGACAGTTAATGTTTATACTTGGTATATTGCAAATTATGTTAAACTTAGAATTCCTTACCTCCTGCACTATCAATAAGATTGCTAGACCCTACAGGAGCCTCCTGTGTTCAATTCACAGAGTAGGAGATAAAAACTTTTAAAGTAAGTTAAAATGTGATTGAAAATTAAAGCATTTTGTTTTAATGCCGACTGTCTCAGTCACAGTCACAGCCAGGGAAGGTGTGGCTAGGGCTGCATAAACAGAAACAAACATGATTTAACTCTTAAATGGCAGATAAATGAGCAGTGAAACTTCGGACACGATCTATACACAAAACACGCTTCACTAACTAAAGTTGTTTTGGTAACAATAGTGTCCCTTTTATCCAAAATGAAGGTCACATTCATTCAACATGCTTAGCTTAGAATGCACATAATACAATCACTTTTAGTTGAAAAACAGATGTAAACATTTTTTTTTTTACCTCTACAGCTTTGAGTTCTTCAAGAATTTCGCACACCTTAGAGGGTAAACTCTTCCATGCCTTAAAAAAAACCAAAGACATTTATAATTTGTGGACATTTTCAAATACTTAAAACCAAAACACACAAACAAAATTCCATAACCTGCTTATTGAAAGCGTAATACTCACTGGAAGTTGTCGCACAATAAGGTTTTCCAGCCCGCCCAATATCTGAACAGCACTTGCGAAATCTCGTTGTTCATAGCACAGTTTTGCAACAAGAAGAAACTTTGTCAGTACGCTTGCCTGCAACTACAGCGGATGAAAAATGTAATTTAGACCTTGAGATTATAAGGAACATTTTAATCGACTAATATAAAAAAACCGTAACATTTACAAATTATTTGCAGGTTCTCAAAAATGTAAAGTGGTGACAAGTATGAAGGTATACATAACTTGGTGTAGGATTCTTGATTGATTTAAAATAAGCCACCCTTGGCACTGAGTTTTCTAAACTACATTAGCAAACTTAAAGTAAAAGTCAGCTCAAAAACATCTTTGATGCCAAATTAAGCTTTCTCTAGTAAGACTGTAGATAGAGACTACAATCAACAACAACAAAAAACCTCTGGAACCGGGTGCGGCCACACTCCCAACAGTAGTCAACTGAAAGGAAGGACCAGGCACTCCAAGTTCCATACAATTGGGGATTACAAACAGCAGCCATCTCAGGCCTTGTGTCAAGTTTAGCCTTCATTGTCTTGCAAATTACCCAAATCCTATACTATCTTTTAAGGAACATTATAGTATTAAGAATAAAAAGCTACCCCACTAATGCGCATGCCACGCCTGCATTAGCCCTTTCCCTTAGAAAAGCACTGAGTCAATGCTTCCTACTGGGGGTTTGAAGACGCTGGATGTCCAGCATTGTTTCACGGAGTGAAACAGCAGGAAGTGCCTCTAGTGACTGTGTAATAGAGGCATTTTTAACCCTGCAATATAAACATTGCGGTTTCTCTGAACGAGATGAAACGGTCTGGGTGACTATAGTGTGTCTTTTAGCAACTTCCTTGATTACAGTAAAAAAGCTCTCTGGCCATCAACATCTTTGGAGGGTTTTAAAACTGGTTTATTAAATCCTTAGAGGACACTATGTCTGAAATATAAAGCAGTTTTCTTTATTAATGTAATGTTGTGGGTGCTAGTTTGTGATATTAACATTGCTCCTCAGTGCTTCTTCATAAAGCTAAGGATATGGAAGTGGAGGAGAGCAGTTAGTCTGGGGCTGGTAAAACTGTGGTTACTTGCATTGGAGACGCTGACACTACTAGGATTCACACACATTTATTCATTAAAGTGAGAATTGTCAGAAGTTAAAACTGCATTTCATATTTATAGCCAAACTAGCAGAGCTGGGGACATTTTCTAAGTAAACTAAGCTTCTAGTTAGAGCCTTAAATTTACTTTTAAATCCTGACAATTCGCACTTTACTGAATAAGCCTGAAAGTACATAGTTACATAGGCTGAAAAATGACTTGCGTCCATTAAAGGAACACTATAGGGCCAAGAACACAAACATGTATTCCTGACCCTATAGTGTTAAGCTATCTATTTAGCCCCTTGTCACCCTTAAAGCTAGTAAAAACTCCCCTTACTTCCAGTGCCGTGAGGGTCTTCCGGTGCTGGCTTCGCCTCCAATCTGCCTCCTTGGTTGACATCATCAGAATTTATGATTTCAGACAATCACAATGCTTTCCCATAGCAAAGCATTGGTTGAATTAGTCAATTATACTGATCTCAGGCAAGGAAGTGGGCTGGGGGTGAAGCAAAACGCCACCCTGGCCAATTAGCATCTCCTCATTGATATGCATTAAATCAAAGTTCAGCGGTTCAATGCAGAGCGTGGAGATGCTGAACGTCAGTGCTGCACAGTGTTTATGGTCAGTCCCTGCAGGCTTTATGACAAAGTCTGCAGGGATTGATTATACTCACCAGAACAACTACAATAAGCTGTATTTGTTCTGGTGACTATAAAGCTCAGCCTCTCTCTCTCTCTCATTTGTTTCTGCTGTTGCTCCAAAAGAAGGCAAAAACCCAGTTTGAAGTGTTTCCACTTGTGCAACAAACTAGAAAAAAATCCTTCTTTACCTCAATGGCACCTTGATCTCTCCTTGGATCAAGAAGCTGTAAATACAGTAGAAGTTTTGTGCTTTACACAAAAGAAAAAGCATATAAAATATATTTTTGAGAGAAGTTCAACATGTCTTTTTCACACATTACTACACAATTCTCACCTTAGAAGTAGCACTGGTCACAATCTCAGCAGCAACCCAGGAGCTGACATTATCTGCAAACCGTAGCAGCTGTAATAGATATTTATCTTGAGTGCAGTTTGGCATAAAGAGGCTGCAGATTTCAGCAGGAAGAGTCTCCGCAAAAAAGGCCCTGATAACACAAATTCAAAGATGGGTATTTTTGCAATCTTGTGTTCTAGGGTTTTTGTTTGTTTTGTAAGCAGAGTTTGTGGTGCTCACATGTTACTCTAGTGTGTGTGTACAAGATGATTTGCAGCCTTTATTAAACAAGTAAATACACAGTGAAACCTATGGAACTGGGTGAAATGCGTTCTACTGGTGCTGCAACAGTATTATGATCTTCTAGGTCTGACCTCTATATTTCCCAGGCATCTTGCAATGCGTGTGACAGAGTTGCACATGGCATTCATTTCTCCTTTTGGCATATACTGTTCTAAAAGCATTCAGGATACAATACAGCATTTAAAACCTGATATTTACTAACAGGCAGTGCAATGAGTTGACCTCACACTGGCTATGTCATGCTCATCTGGACAGCAGAGTTATGACTGCCCACCCACCTTCCACCTGACTCACAGGCAAGTGTAACAGTCATGATGGGAGGTCGTTTGTCTCTCAGACCAGAGCAGTAAAACTGCAGGAAAGCTTCACAGGAAGTAACATCAATTATCACAGTGGCCAATAAAGATTACTCATAGCCAAATGCACAGCCATGGATGACTAAACACGAAGTTCTGCAGCAGCTAAGGTAGATAAATATTTGTCTTCAATATAACGGACGTTCCAATCAATGACCTCCCCCCAGTTACACTTATCAAAACATTGGCCACTGAAGTAAACTTGCATCCCTTCTCATCCATCTTTTGTAGTGAAATTTGTCACCTAAGCGGAGACAGACACGTACGGCAATCATGAAACAGTTAGTGTCCACATATAGATATATTGCAAAGATGATTGCAGGAACCGCACTCAATCTCCAGCAGCCACCGGTGCTCCAGAATAGGACCAGCAATCCCAACACGTTAAGGCAACAAAAATTCCCAGGCACTCAGAGTGTTAATGAAACAAAAAAAAGGCAGCAATATTTCGACCTTTTAAGAGGTATTTTTCAAGCATTTATAGATTTAAACCCAACACACGTACTAGTGATACAGCTGCAGATAACTATTAATTGTGTGACAAAGGGTTACGTCAACACAAAAAATAAATACTGATCATAATAAAAAAAAAAAAAACAAACAACAAAAAAAAACAACTAAAATTCACCACGATCCAGCATCAGATTCTCCCTGCATCCTGATCCTGGTGAGGGGGATGGATGCCAGGAGGACATGGGTGGTGCCATTTGCTGTTTGGTGGCTTCATGCTGTGCATACTGGCGTTAGACAACAAACATGCAAATAATTAATTTAGCCACTTGTCACTGGACAATTTTGTTCCGGGCTGACTAATGACGCCACTAGAGGTGGAGTTACATGTCTAGCAGCAGAAGAGATAAATCCATTTTACCTGAAATGGTAATGGTGCTTAGAGTAACCCAAAAACACAATCCAGATTGCGCGCAAATTCGCCATACAGGGATTGTGAATCCAATATTCATACATTTTACATGACAATTCCACAATTGTTGCAAAATTATTTCTATATTGACATATGAACATGTCAGAGAATCTCTCTCTCATCGTGGTAAATTATTTGTATCCAAAGACCTAGTCACAAGAGTGCACAATTTTTTTGATCGTTGTATTATGCTAGAATTGTATGACATCCTGTATCTGATCGTATATATCTACTTTATGAAAACTCACCACGTAAAATTAAAAAAAAGTTTCAAACATTGTATGTAAAGTCACAATCATGTATTTTTTTTGGGGGGGGGAAGAAACCGATTCAGATAAATACGCATTTATATAGAAAAAAAATGATTACTATCAAATGGATAATGCTTTTAAAAAAGAAACTATTTATTTAAACATATGTTCGAAAAGTAAAGTAATCGTTATAAAATCCAGAATTTTCTACTAATAGAACTTCACAGCATAAATAAACCCCTATTGCATGGCTTTGAAAAACTTACTTTGGGACATTGGTGGATTTATCTTTAACTCCCAGTGCTCTTGAATTCAGGAAGTGGACAGGATGACATTTCTGGAACATTTCCTAATAATCCAAGGGAAATAAAATATGGTAAATTAATGGGGACACTAACGCTTAACACGGTGGGGCTTGTAAAGTAGTGTAGTGGCAGGGGAATGATTGTTGGGAATTCAAAGTTCCCAATAAAAAATATTTTTAAAAGTGTTTTTTTTTTTTTCATAGCAGTCCTGTATAAAATGGATTAGGTAGTCTGTATTACATCAAATGTATACAAAATTAGGTTATTTTTCTACAACCACTGGATTGTAACTATTTTTCATTTTACGGTTTCTATTTTATTGTTTCATACCTTTTTTTGCATCACAACTTAAGAATTTTATGAGTACATTTGCCATAGAAAGATGAAGACTTGTCAAAACTGAACTTTTTTTTTTTTTAATTTTAGGTGCAAACTGGGCTCTTCACTGGCATTGTACTAAATGCGGTACAGACTTTGTTGTGGGAAGACATGGCATTAACATGGCACTATATGTCTTTTGGGGGGTGGGGACATCAAAATATTAAGAGCCATGGGATAGGAATAACAGTTTGCACGTTCTTTAACCAGGGCTGAAAAGTTGAAGTAATATGCTACTAGCCATTATTTAAAGCTTAGTCACCACTTCAAGCTATAGTATACTTGCCAGGGCTAAATTTTCACTCACCAATGACTAGTGGCAAGTGGAAGTTTTAAACCTTGCTTAAACTGTATTTTGCAGAACCACGGCAGTCTTAGAGATACCCTAGTCAGGACTCCAAATTTTCACCAACCACTAGCCAGCGAGTGAAAATTTTGCCCTTGTGACTAGAAATGCAACTTGGTGGGTACTGGTGAGTTCGCCATGGATCTTCCAGGCTTGCAATGGTGAATAACTTTTTATGGCATGGCTAATATCACAGGACATGATAGTCAGAGCCCTGCCTTAGTTATAAGTTTGTTGTCTAGAGAATCACAGGATGGTAATAGCTCCCTGAGAATATTTTTCCAACACCATTTGTTTTATTCAGCTGTTTCTAGAAACAAGGCATTGTAGCCTAATTAAAAAACAAAACTATAAATGTTAATAAATACAAAATGTTTACAAACTGTATTTTCTGAACATTTTCAAGGAAATTGCAAGGTTGTAAGATCTAGATTGGGGGAGATGTTACCCAATGTAGCAACGTTACATATAAAAAATATTTAATATGTAAAATATGAGCAGTGATGCAATGGTCTTAGTTTTACTGCAACTGCATGTGTGAAACAGAAAATTTCCCACAAGACATTAAGATAGTGTTTAGCTCCCTCCAGTGGCATAGAATTGAAAATGTATTTTAAAGCATGGGTAATGGTAAAACGAAAATAAATGGGTAAATTTATTTTCACTGGACCTCCTGATCTGCTAACAGACTAATTTAATATATATAACAATTTTCATTCGTATCAATTCATCCTGTAGAACAGATGAACCTTCGAAAAATAGCAATAATTAGTAAAAAAAAAAGTAAAAAAAAAAAAGTTAAACTACATACTTCAGAGATACAAGTGGTAAATTGAAGACATCAAAACGAACAGATACATTTTTACTATTACAGACATTAATAAATGACACAACACAACTTGCTCTGACTTTATGCCACTATGCATTCATTAGACACAGCAACAGGTTCACTAGTGTAGTACCAAAGCCAGTCAATTTCTAGATGCGTCAACAGGTCAGCAGTCTGGCGTTATAGTTTACCATTATGTATGCAAAACTTGTGGGAGGTACTAACCCAGGACATACTATAATTATACAATCTGTAACAAATGTACCTTGCCATGTGTAAATGTTATCAGTTTGCCCAAATCAGTCCTGAAGTATGCTTTTTAAACCAAGGAACAAATAAGCAACACAGTCTCAATTGTCAGATGCTAATACAGTGACCTTTTATTTTTTATTTTATTTTTCTCAAACTAAACAAGATTCTAGTTAAAGATATACTGAGGATTAGATTTGTACGAGATTTAATCCAAGGATTAGCAATCCAAAATAGATTGTATGTTAATTGTATGACGATAGGTATCCAAACTAAACCAAACACTTCACATATAGTGACCTCAACGAATATTGGCAGGCTTGGAAAATATGAGCAAAAAAGGTTGTTAAATTGTATTTATTTTTTTCCTTTTGAGAAATAAACTAATTGTTAAATATATATGGCATAATTATTGGCACTACTATGAATTCATATGAGAAAAATATATTTGCTAGTTGACATTTTCTTAGTACACCTGGGTGAGTAGGAACAGGAAATTGTTCACCCATGACTTCCTGTGAAAAGGATACTTTGAGTGGCAAAAAAAATCTACAAGGATCACAGCTGGAGAATTGCTGAAGTTCGTTTTGTCTTGGGGTCAGAGAGACTCCAAAACTACAATCCAATGTCACTTACATCACCAGCTGTTTTTCCACCAGAGGACCTGTACATTTATTTAACAAAAGCAGAGTATCTTGTGTCTTTAACAAAATATCAAAAGGTAAAAAAAATTAAATTTTAAGTCTACTTCGCTCATATTTACCAAGTGTTCCAATATTAGTGGTGAGCAAAACATATCACGCACATCCGAAGAATGATGTGTCTGAATATTTAGTAATTACTTTTTGTTAGCTTGTTAATGTTACTTTTGGGTTTATTCCCTAAACAGCGTATTGCAGAGTGTTGGTGAAACCTGACTTTTTATTTAATAAAATAATATTACTTTTCATATTCTGTCTATATAACTATCAAATATTTTTACTACCTTCCAGGACTTAAGCCCTCCTCCTCTGTGTTGTTGTTTTTTTGTTGTTGTTTTTTGAATAATCCTTATTGGGGCTTATACACTAACCAGTTAAGTGAAAACTGAATTATAAAAATGTCTGGCCCAAATAAACGAATAAAAAACAAAAACAAAACACTACACTAAACTTTAATGTTTGTTTTACTGAATCTCAGTGAATAATCCCTTATATGGCTCAAATGTTGTCTGATTCAGTAATCAATTACACTACATGGCAAGGAATTCTAACAGTCACATGGACAGGAAGTTTAATATTCTTAACGAATGATAACTTGAAAAATTGGACATATTCAAAAAGAGAGAAAATAAATAATGGGGCAAACATTTTAGTAACAGTTTGCCCTCGAACTTGGGTACCTCTCAGGTTCCTAAGCTCCCTGGTTTATGTAATAACACGCTTCTGCAGAATTGCTGAAGTCCATCCATTTGCCATTCATTGGCGTCAGCTGAGTGCGCTCAGCCAAGGAATGGCACACTGCACAAAAAAACTAGCATTAGTGAACATAAGTGCACAACTCTAGTTCCATGCTGGCTGAAGACACCCATGACACTGCTGGAGTTACACCTCCGGTAGCCAAGTGGCTAGATTCGGTATGTGCAGCGTTTCAAAGCGAAATAGATTCCAGGCACCACGGCCACTTCAAATGTCATGGTACTTGGAGTAGCCCTTTAAGTAAATTATTATGATTCATTCATTAGGTTAATTCTTACTTCTTGAAGTATTGTCAATTGTGATGCAATCTGCCCAACACTGCATTCATATATGGAGTACATTCCATTTTCATCTCCTTTCATATAAGACGGTGAATAATCTTCCACAATGCTTGGATAGCATGGACGAGGTAAAGCAGATGCTAAAGAGTAATGCTTATCCTTATTATACACATTGGATCCATTTCCCTTGGACAGTTTCCAGTTAAAGCTCTGTAACACAAGAGTTTACGGTAGACCGGTAGTTCTCGTATTTTTAAAAATTCGCAAATGTGAAGCAACCCCATATACTTAGATTTATGGTTTTTCTTAGGTGCTATTTTTGTAATTAATCATATTCATCCATAAAATTTAAGGGTACATTTCCAGTATTCTTGATTTGGCACAAAAAATAGACAGTAAAAGCAGGTTACACTGGCATTGTTATGTTAATGTGATACCCAAGAACTATCAATCTGAGTATTTGATTAAAAAAATAAATACATACATAAATAGATTTTGATTTGAGGTCAGACTGACAGATAAATTTGCTCTGTGTCCCAAAATTCCAGATTGGGGAATTTGCTCAAATGGATTTTGGAATAGCATTAGTGAACATAATTGTATACTTTTATTTTACATCTAATGCCAAAACACTATAATATATATATATTGCTCTTGCACTCATGCTTTAAAGTCCCTTAATAACCAGGTGCTAGCAGACCAAGGCTAGTAATATCCACTCTTCCAAACAGGTAGCAGCACTCTCGGATTTTAAAAGTCCAAAATTTATTAGTGCAAGGTTAAAAGACGATCAACGTTTGAGTCCTACACAGAGGACTTTCATCAGGATCAAATACGTATACACATATATGTGTGTGTGTATATATATATATATATATATATATATATATATATATATATATATATATATACACACACATATATATATATACACACACACACACACACACACACACACATACATACACACACACACGTATTATGTATGTACTGTTATGAGGTATCGGTCACACTGACTTATTAAGATACTAAAATACCAACATCACTCATACCTTTCTGGATAGGTTATCATCGGACAACTTTGTACACAAGGAGTGTAGAGATTTGGTATCTTCCTTTTTATCACCAGAATTAAAACTTGGAGAGGAAAATGTATATTTTCGATTGGAAATTTCTTGCAGCAAAGACAATAGGTAATCACCATATTCATTGTGTGGAAGAACCTGAAAAGAGATTTAATCAGGAACTTCTGAAATAGTAACAGGCACTAAAATCATTGGAATTTGTAATGTTAGACATGTGCGAAAAGCACCAAGAGAAAACAGTCCATGCACAAGCTAATATTAGAGATGTATTTGGAACCTACTGTATATGAACAGACTCCATAATGTTTTAATGTGGCACAGTCACAGCAATGTAGAGACTACATTGTCTTATGTAAGTACTGAATTTTAGCAAAAAACGTGACAAAGAGCAGACCTTCAAATATTTCACATTTTGCCATTTCCCAGAGAGGTTACACAAGATAAACACTGGAAGATCTTGTAATTTCACAAAATCATCCACACCACTGGAGCAGGTCCTGGAAGATGATCCCCGCCAGGAGCTGAAGACTAGGCCAAACTAGAACATGGCAGTGCGTTAAGATGAGTATATCTGCTGTCCCCCAGGAGCCATCATGTAAGTAGATATGTCTGTTGTTGGGTAGTTGGGTACATAGCTCCAGGTTGTCACAAATGTGTTTGGTGCAGAAGACCTTGACCGGTTTACACAATTTCAAAATGAGCTTGGTTTACCATTCTAGACTTCGCCGTACCATTGCCATATATTTATTTTATATCCATTAATAAGTTTGCATTGCTATTCTAGAACAATACCTGGGAATTGGATAAATGTTCAAGCTTGTCCAGAAGATCAGGATCTGAAATAAAATCTATATGCCAACAGTCTTCAATCCATGTCTGTAGCAGAACAAGAGAACGATGGTAGACCTTTTCCTTTTCTTCTAGTGGTGAGGGATCTTTCCCCTCCCTACAAACAGAGACCATCTCTTTAGTCACAGCAAACGTAGAAATAATTGTATCTATGCTGTATCAGATAACATTACACAGAATAAACAAAAAAATTATCATCTTTTTTACTTTGATTAGTGACTAGTACAAACTTCCCACAATTTCTCCTTCCCATATAAGAAGTTATTGAATCCTTATTCATTGTTTTTTAATATCTCTATGTGAACCTTAACTCAATTTATTTTTTTGTGGCATTAGTGTCAGTCAGCTCTTACACAATTCAATGAAGCCCCCAAGTGGAGACTAGGGACTGACCTACCTAGATCTACCTTGTCTATCAAATATTTATTATCATGCAAGGCAGTTTATAGATTCGCTAGGTATCATGGGGTTACAAAGTCACCGTGGCTTATGCTGTGCAATAACATATTTTGTAACCGAATAAACAACTTTATATACGTTTTAATGTTCGTTTGAAATGGAGTATTGGCATCAATGAAGCATAGTTTCTCTACTGTGTTATTTGTCTTGCTTTTGTTTGCTGACACTCTTATACATGCCAACAACACTGTTTTTCATATATGAACCAATTCATTACCTGAGGAAGTTGTTATCGATTTGTTCTATAAAAAATTGGAGAAGATCTTCTTGAGAACAGAAATATCGGAAGGTGTAGAGGAAATGCTGAACATACCCATCGTGGAAAGCATTGCTGCAAGAAAAATATAAAGAATCAATGGAAAACTATATTAATTCGTAAACGTATTTGTGAGGATTCATAATATTAATAAGTACTGGATGTTTACACGGTAACAGATAGTGATCAACAGGATCAAGGAATGAACTCTATAATTCTAATGCACCAACACAAAGGAAATAGTGGCCATGGAACCTCTTTGATAAATGTCAAATGCTGTGGCCTACGTTTGGTTATATCAGGCTTCCCCAAACTCCTGCTGAACTAAAACTCCCATGATTCTCAGCCTATTTCGTTCATAGAATCATGGGAGTTTAAGTTCAGCAACATTTGGGGGGCCGGAGTTTGTGAAAGCCTGGGTTATATGGACCCAAGTTAAGGAACTAAAAACAATAGTGGTTACTGGTGGCAATTTCTTGAACATTGTGTGCTTTATTCATGTTTTGTTGTTGTTTTTAGTAATATGACTGGGAATAGATTAGAGGAAGTAGATGTAACTGGAGGATATAGCTTAATTGAGAATGATGTGATGAATATAGCTGCAGTATGACGTGGAGGGATAAGACTGAAATGAACAGGTGAATGTAGGATTTGGGGGAGAGAGGATGGGTCACATGAAATGACGTTTGCGGATAAATTGGGAGAATATGGCTATAAGTTGGGGGATCGCGATACAGGGATATTACATTCTGTGGGGCAGGCAATGGTAGCAAACCTGATGGTAGTGGAAGAGTGATGTAAGAGATGGGGACGTATATGAATTGGGGGGGATTGTTGGCGTTTCTTCAGAAGATTTTTTTTTTTTTGGTGAGTCAGGGCACAGGCAGCATTTTGTATTTGGATTTAGACAGCAGAGTGTCATAGTTGGTATTTGGTTTTAGACAGCTGCAGTTATTTGTACTTGCTAGATAGAAAGTTAGTACGTGGGTAATTTGGTTGGAATAATTTTTCCTAGCGGTGCTGAAGAAACATTACTGCAGTGAAACTGAACATACCAGGAGTAGAGATGCACCATCAGTCCAAGTGGGGTACCAGACTGTAAACTTTTTGATGTGTTGTTGTGACTTGTTTTCCCTCTTTGATTATAAATCAGCATAAAGGTGGTATCTTCATCAGGACCCCGGTCTTTTTCTTGGCTTGAACATTCTGCGACTGTAGGAAGCACATGTGGTTCAACTCCCCACTGTTCTGCATAAGACACCTGCAAGCAGAAATAAGCGAATATAAAGAATAAGCTATAGGTTGTTTATAGAAACAATATGGACAATTCCATACAGGTGAAAAGGGTATATTTTAAATGTAATGACATAAAAAAATGCAAATATAATGTATAGCTACTCGTGTACACATTTATTAGACTGGTGAATAAAACATCACCAGTGAATGACCATCACAGCCTGTGATGAAATCTGAGCAGGCATATATACTTCTGATACACAATTGTAATTCCCCCATGAAAACAGTCCAAGATTTCATTATCTAGGTCAATTTTAAGCTTGTAGGTTATAGTTTTAAGCAACAGAGGAAAAGATGGAGCAAAAGATTATGGAGAAATCAAAAACACACACAACTCTAAAGACTATAATACATAAAAAGGAAAAAAAAACGCATTTTAAAGCATGTGGCGGTTTGCCTTATGCTGGAGAAATACAAAGAGGAAAGTGTTGTAATGTAAATTGTTATCTGTATAATGAATAGAATAAAAAAAGATGGGAACTTCAACCTCTAGAGTGTACATCTATTTATATACTATATAAATACAAGCCATCAAAAGAATACCTAATGTAAGAAATGAAAACCGCATTTAAGCTGGGGATCAACCCCTTTTGTTAATAAACCATATGGATAATGTATAATAAAACGCAAAATAAATACACCCCTGGCTTTGCAGCTGCTGCGGTGATTTCTGCATCGCTAAGGAGGATGCAGACATATTCCATTACCCCTACTCAGCAGAGATTTATGGGACATGTAACTTCATTAGTTATACAAGATGTGTAGAATATGCCGATGTACCTTAACCATATCTCCAAATCCTTACCAGTTTACTATTTCAGTCTATTGATTTTCTTAACCATCTATTACACTTGTTTTCAGTGTCATTGGCTATAGTCCTCAGTCTTGTCATCGCTAAACATTTATAAGGTTAGGTCAAAGGATTTGGTGATGGCAAATATTGGCACTACAGTTGTGGAGTGCATTCCATGTAATCCTCAGGGAAAAGTTATTCCAGCTGATAAGATAACCTTCAATTTCACTTTTCATAATCACAAAAATGAAACTCTTAAGATTGTCTGCCAAACATCCAAACTAAATAATATCCGACTGCTTACCTGAAGTAACTTTCTACACAATTCAAGAAACTGCACCTTTGTTTTCATTTCCTCCAAATGCCCTTTTAGCTTGGGTAGCAATTCTTTAACGTCCGAACCTTAAAAAAAAAAAAAAAGGAGTCAGAATAGAAACTATTACAGGGGTCAACAACCTTCGGCAGGTGTGCCATGTATGGCACTCAAGGCTACCAGAGCCAAACAGGCAGGGCCTTTAAGGAGACCTTTGTGCAAGTGGGGATTGCAGGGGGTGAAGGCCAATCCTTAATTTTTCGCATTGCAGCATTGGTGAACAAAACAGCTATTTCAGTTCCTGCCCTTGACCTGTACCTGGCCAGTCTGTTCCCTACTGGGTCCCAGGTAAGTCACCCACACTAGAAAAACACACAACTGCATAATAAGCCTCCCACTTTTACAAATAATAGAAACAGTCCACACACAAACACAACACTACGGATTATCCACACATATACACATATCATCCACACACACAATTCCACAAGCAGCCCACATGGATAGGTATCATACACAACCATACACAATGCCAAAAACTACTCATGAATGTATTCTATACAATATCACAGCCCACATAGGCAAAAATACAACGCTGCATAGTAACTGCAGCACCCACAAGTAATACAAGCAGAATACGGCAACATACCTCAATTTAAACATACAAAAACATTGTATGTATACGTTAAACAAACCGTAAGAAGAGCATTTATACGAACAAATCTTTGTCACAATCACACAGGGAACACCACTCCTTTAGTTAACGCAAGCAATGATCTCACATGAACTAGATGAATTAGACATCACTTGCAAGGTTCAATTACCCAAAATCATTGGGGAAGCAGGTATGGAAAATAAAGGGGTTTGGGTTAATACCATATCTCACTAGGAAGGTGAAACAAAATAGGGTGTAAGGCAGCTAAGTTGTACATTAATAATGTCATTCTCTCTTCTAAAGGAAAAAAAAAAAAAAAAGTTTGGCTAATGAAAATCTGCATTAACTGTGCTTCAAATATATTGGTATTGGGTTCTGGTATTAATCATATACTCACCTTTATTTTTCTTCCCTTTAAGCAACGAGTTTTGGTATAACTTAATGGTTTTCCGATAATTTTTAGTTTCAATCATAAGCTGCTGTTCAAGTTCCTATAATGGAAACAAAGTTTTAATTTTATAATTGAGTCAGATGACAGTGTTGGTGTTAAAGCACTATGTCACATTTAATATAAATGCAAGAATCCTGCAAAAAGTGTTTTACTATGACATTGTTCCCTTTCTGTATTAGGTATATCAGTTCCACCCATATTTAGATGTACTGTAATTTATTAGTTGAGAGCCTTAACTGTAACTCTTAAAGGGACACTATAGTCCTAACCCTATAGTGTTAACACGACCATATAGTACCCCTTAGTCCCTCATGCCTCCATAAATATAGTAAAAATCTTACTGTATTTAAGCCAGAAGCTGTAAATCTGCATGCGGAGACTCAGGAAAAACAAGCAGTGTGCTGACATGTGATAGCCTGATCCAATCACAGTGCTTCCCCATAGGATTGGCTGAGACTGACAAGGAGGCAGATTAGGGGCAGAGCCAGCATGATTCAAACACAGCCCTGGCCAATCAGCATCTCCTCATAGAGATGAATTGAATCAATGAATCTCTATGAGGAAAGTTCAGTGTCTGCATGCAGTGGGAGGAGATACTGAATCACAGGATGCTCGTGCACAGCAGATCTGAGTGGATGGAGGCATATTATGCATATTATTCTCAGCCCTTCTCTGTGGAGTAGGCATGTCATATAATGCATAACAACATTTACATATAGAGAATATCCAGTTGTACACATCGTTGTCTAAATAACATCTTGTAATATGCTGACTGGTGAGCTGAGGGGTTTTATGTGTTTAAATTAATCGCATTAGTCTAGTGTAGGTGTTCCATCGCGTGCATGGTCCATGACCTGAGTGTACCCTGTTTGCTAGGTAAGTATCTCCATGCGTGGGGTGTATTGCCTTCTGCGTGTATGCCCCTGCCAGAGGGTCAGTAGACCAATTAGTATGTAGTGTTTGACGCAGTGGGTGTCACATAATGGGGACTGACAGGTAAATTTATGTGTAGCACGCTGGGGGCTAGGCGCTGGGGCGATATGTTAGGGCCACGGCCTGTGATCGGGTCTAAGTGGCCAAGTTGATTCACAGTGAAACAGGCCCTTGGCCCCAAAGGCTAATTTCACCTCTGTCATTCCCCTGGTTGTTACAAGGGGACAGAGGCGGAGGAGGGGGAGGGAGGGGGAGATCAGAGCCGCTGTGTCTACAGGCCATCACCGCTTGGTCAGTGAGCAGAAGGGAGAATCATATCTTAGCTTTGCAGGTTTGTCTGAGCAACATAAACAATCATGAACAAAATCATAGAACCAAAACTGGTAAACTGTAGGGTGCCTGGCACCATTCAACTCAAAGTCCCGGTGGAGTCCTAACCGTTAGAGGATAGCGTTCCGACATCCAGGGAGCTAGCCCTGTGCTTCAGGTAGGGGCCAGTGCCGGGGCAATGGAGCGTGCCTGTGATGGTTTGGACGGTGCAGCCCTTTTCATATCTCATGGTTGCCGTCCCGTGGAAGTCCCCTTTGTTGTGGGCAATGAGAGAGACTCTCTTGGTAGGCCCAGGGCTTCCAGTATTCCAGCCGCTTGTTGTAAGGTCTGCACCGGGTAGGTTGCATCTCCTTTTAATACTTGGAGTATTCTCGGTGATCGCCATCTGTACAGAATGTCGTGGGCTCTTAGAAGGCTCGTAGGGACCTCCTCCACTGCATAGTGTCCCCTCTGAGGTCCGCGTAGAATGAGAGTTCCATATTTTCAAAAACGTGGGTTAAAGCCCCTTTCAAAGCGGTTTTCACCAACACTTTGTCCCTGAGGCTGTGGAACCGGACTACTACGTCTCGGGTATCCTTTTCGGGGGCTCTCCTTGGCTTCGGGATCCGAAACACTCCCTCAAAGGCAAGGCTTTTTGCCTGTTTGGGGTGCAGGAGGGACTCCACTAGTCTTCTCATGAGATGTGGGAGCTCCGCGTTTGGTATCTCCTCCGAGAACCCACGTACTTTTAACCCACGTACACACCTCCACCCCCACCCCCTCTTTAAATTAGGTTTTTTCCCCCCTTCTTGTTACCTCATATAATAACTGTTAAGTTTCTTTTTTATTCCAATATTGTATTGTTCAATAAAAAACGGTTAATAAAAAGAATTTGAACAAAATAAAAACATTTACATAAAAAAAGCAATATCATCACTGATGTGGAAGTAGGAATGGCTGCATTCATGATCTCAGAAGAAGACGCCAGACCAAAGGCACCCAGGTAAGTGTGAAACATTTTGAAAATAAGTGGATTACAATCAGAGGGATGCTGCCATGGCAGCGTCCATAGACAGCCACTTAAAGACTGTTAGATTATCTATGTATAGATATCGCCAGATGGATAGGATAATACTTTTGCCATGATATGTGTATTTTGAAATTGTGTATGCAATGTAATTAGCATTTGCAGATTTTCACCCATACACCAATCATTTGATGAATCTTTTTTCACATCCTTTTTAAAGGACCACTCTAGGCACCCAGACCACTTCAGCTTAATGAAGTGGTCTGGGTGCCAGGTCCAGCTAGGGTTAACCCATTTTTTCATAAACATAGCAGTTTCAGAGAAACTGCTATGTTTATAAATGGGTTAAGCCTTCCCCCTAATCCTCTAGTGGCTGTCTCATTGACAGCCACTAGAAGCGCTTGCGTGCTTCTCACTGTGATTTTCACAGTGAGAGCACGCAAGCGTCCATAGGAAAGCACTGTAAATGCTTTCCTATGCGACGGGCTGAATGCGCGCGCAGCTCTTGCCGCGCGTGCGCATTCAGCCCAGGAGGAGGAACGGAGGAGGAGAGGAAGCAGAGAGCTCCCCGCCCAGCGCTGGAAAAAGGTAAGTTTTTAACCCTTTCCCCTTTCCAGAGCCGGGCGGGAGGGGGTCCCTGAGGGTGGGGGCACCCTCAGGGCACTATAGTGCCAGGAAAACGAATATGTTTTCCTGGCACTATAGTGGTCCTTTAATCCAGTGGGTTTCAGAGGAAGGTTGTCTTGTTAAAAAGGCAAATGAGACATAACTGCCAGGGGACTGTGCAAGGTTTCAATATATTTGTCTCGTTATTAAAGGACCACTATAGTGCCAGGAAAACACTTGTTTTCCTGGCACTATAGTGCCCTGAGAGTGCCCCCACCCTCAGGGTCCCCCTACCGTCTTTCTCCAGCGCAGGGCGGGGGACTCTCTTCCCCCTCTCCTCCTCCTCGGCTGAATGCACATGCGCGGCAGGAGCTGGGCGCGCATTCAGCCAGTCCATTGGAAAGCATTCTCAATGCTTTCCTTTGGACGCTGGCGTCTTCTCACTGTGAAAATCACAGTGAGAAGTGCGGAAGCGCCTCTAGGGGCTGGATTAACCCATATATAAACATAGCAGTTTCTCTGAAACTGCTATGTTTATAGAAAAAAGGGTTAAACCTAGCTGGACCTGGCACCCAGACCATTTCATTAAGCTGAAGTGGTCTGGGTGCCTATAGTGGTCCTTTAAGAAATACTTGGCGTAAAACCATCATTACAAATTAACCTTTGATTTGTGGCATTTGATAGTAAAATAAGCCATGTTGTAAAGTTGCAAAGGTCATCGCAATTGGCATTAAAAAAAAAGTTGAGCAGAGAATAAAAAGACTAATATATACGTCTATGGACATTATAACTTTGCTGATATTAATCTATACTATAACATAGGTTATATTTTAAAGGGACACTCCTAGCACTATAGCCATTACTACCTGCTCTGGTGGTTATGATGTCAAAAGAGCCACTACACGGTCCAACAGTAAGCAGTCAAACAGTTTTAGTATGGTGTGACAAGATAGCTCGGTCCAGCTAGGTGTCTGTGGCTGCAGCCTGGGCTTCCAGTTTTCATAGAAACATAGAATGTGATGGCAGATAAGAACCATTCGGCCCATCTAGTCTGCCCAATATTTCGACATACATTTAAATAGTCCCTGGCCTTAGCTTAAGTCTAGGATAGCCTTAGGCCTATCCCACACATGCTTAAACTCCCTCACTGTGTTAACCTCTACCACTTCAGCTGGAAGGCTATTCCATGCATCCACTACCCTCTTAGTAAAGTAATACTTCCTGATATTTTTATACCTTTGCCCATCTAATTTAAGACTATGTCCTCTTGTTGTGGTAGTTTTTCTTCTTTTAAATATATAGTTTCCTCCTTTACTGTGTTGATTCCCTTTATGTATTTAAATGTTTCTATCATATCCCCCCGTCTCGTCTTTCCTCCAAGCTATACATGTTAAGCTCCTTTAACCTTTCCTTGTAAGTTGTATCCTGCAATCCATGAACCAGTTTAGTAGCCCTTCTCTGAACTGTCTCTAAAGTATCAATATCCTTCTGAAGATACGGTCTCCAGTACTGTGTACAATACTCAAAGTGAGGTCTCACCGGTGTTCTGTACAATGGCATGAGCACTTCTCTCTTTATACTGATAATACCTCTCCCTATACAACCAAGCATTCTGCTAGCATTGTCAGCTGCTCTAGTACATTGTCTTCCTACCTTTAAGTCATCTGAAATAATTACTCCTAGATCGCTTTCCTCAGATGTTGAGGTTAGTAGGGTATCAAATATCATATACTCTGCCCTTGGGTTTTTACATCCAAGGTGCATAATCTTGCACTTATCCATATTAAGTGTCAGTTGCCACAGCTCTGACCATTTTTCTAGTTTACCTAAATCATTTTCCATTTGGCTTATCCCTCCTGTAACATCAACCCTGTTACATATCTTAGTATCATCAGCAAAAAGACGTATCATCAAGACCTTCTACAATATCACTAATAAAAATATTAAAGAGAATGGGTCCAAGTACAGGTACCCCACTGGTAACTAGAACTTGCGTCGAATAAACTCCATTGACAACAACCCTCTGTTGCCTGTCACTCAGCCACTGCCTTACCCATTTAACAATATTGGAATACAAACTTAAAGATTGCAGTTTATTGATAAGCCTTCTATGTGGAACAGTGTCAAAAAACTTACTGAAATCTAGGTAGGCAATGTCTTCTGCACCAACATGATCTATTATTTTAGTTACCCAATCAAAAAAATCAATAAGATTAGTTTGGCATGATCTCCCTGAAGTAAACTCATGTTGTCTCTGATCTTGAAATCCATGTGATTTTAGATGTTCAACAATCCTATCCTTTAATATGGTTTCCATTACTTTCCCCACTACTGAAGTAAGGCCTAATTGTCTATAGTTGCCCGACTCCTCCCTACTACCTTTCTTGTGAATGGACACAACATTCGCTAATTTCCAATCTTCTGGGACTCCTCCTGTTATTATTAATTATTATTATTATTGCCATTTATATAGCGCCAACAAATTCCGTAGCGTTTTACAATATTTTGAGAGGGGGGGTGTAACAATAAATAGGACAATTACAAGAAAACTCACAGGAACAATAGGTTGAAGAGGACCCTGCTCAAACGAGCTTACAGACTCCTGTTAATGATTGGTTAAATAAATCCGTTAGGGTTTTGCTAGTACACCACTAAGCTCTAAATAATAAATTTTGGGTGTATTCCATCAGGTCCCATTAACTTATTTGTCTTTTCTTTTGACAGTTGAAATGGTACCTCTTCCTTTGTAAACTCACATGTAACAAATGACCAATTTGTCCTTTTTCTTAATTGAAGTCTGAATGACTCTTCCTCTTCACCAGCAGAAAGATCCTGTTAGCTCTACTGAGCAAAGAAGAGTCCGACAGAACGCCCCTGCTGACTGCATCAGCATTGCTTAACTCTTAGCTTGTAAGTTGTCAAATAGCACTAAAACGGTTTGATTGATTGGCACCATAACCACTAACACGGACTGTAGTTGTTATAGGGCTTGGAATGTTTCTTTAATAGCAGTTATCATCCCTTTAATGTATGGAAATGAACACTGACAAAAGCTAAAAGCATTAATGATAAAACAGGGTCAATATGCAAAGCTGAATGGATTCCTGTATTTAACCCTTTAAAATCCAATGAAGGCATCGAACGTCATGACATTAAAAAGAGTATTCCCTGCAGGCATGGGGGACGTTTAACGGACCCCAAGGCTGACTTATTAGCTGGCCACAGCACTCCAAGTTACCTTGGCTTCATCATCTTAATACCACAAAGACTGAATAAAATTAGGGAAAAACAGCCACTTGAGAAGGCTTAAAGAAAACCAATTCCAACACCTCATGGTGTCTTCTTTTACAAATGCACCTGTGGTATAATTATAATTTGTGAGCTAAACAATGCTCCTAAATGAGATCTATAACCTGTATATCAATATTACAAGAATACTGGAATGGCAAGTCTTAACCCCTTAAGCTTCTGAAATAAAAGGGAATCATGACATGTCATATGTCCTTAAGGGGTTAAAGGAATACTATAGCATTAGGAATACAAATATGCTTTCCTAATGCTATAGTGCCCTAGTCACCGTTTATGTGATGAGACCAGCGCTGCCAGTGTTAAATAAAACATAAATAAAAAAAATAAAAAAATATATATATATATATATAAAAAACACCTTTTTTTCCCACACTGTGCCATGTCTCCGTGCTCAAATTCCGCCTCTTTGGTTGAGATAATCTATATCGATGATCTCAGCCAATCCAATGCTAGTGATGTAAAACACAGTGCTGAGCCAATCAGATGGTGTTTCTGAGACCATATGACTAAAACAGATTTTTACTCCTCTATTTTATGACAGAGCCTCTAGTTGTCATTCTGGCAGTCACTAGAGGCAGGTTGACCCTTGCAATGTTTGCCATTACAGCAAAGCAGCAATGTTTTCCACTGCAGGGTTAATGGGATGGCATTTAGTTGAGATAAAGTGTTACTTTAATTTGGCCCTGTAAGTGTCATGTGTAAAAAAAAAAAAAAAATGAGAAAAACACAAAATGAGAAAAACACAAAATGAGAAAAACACAAAATGAGAAAAACACAAAATGAGAAAAACACAAAATGAGAAAAACACAAAACGAGAAAAACACAAAACGAGAAAAACACAAAACGAGAAAAACACAAAACGAGAAAAACACAAAATGACCCATAACGTTACTACATATTTTGAGCAAATACTGGTGCTAAAGTTGGCAAATGAAAAGTGACAAAATGCATCCAACAGAATACGTTCTGCTTTAAAAAAATATTTTATTTTTGTGTTGGTAAAAGTTGAAATAATGAATAACTTAATTTCAACATCTCTTGCTCTGAAATAACGGTGTTTCTGATCTACATTGCCTATCGTGCACAACCAGCATTTATAGGCAAATCTGGGGTGTCAACGATTTCCATCAGCGCTCTAAACAATTACAATTATTTATATAGCACCAACATATTGCACAACACAAAAGAAAAAAGACTGCAAGTGAAATGTTTGAGGACAACAACAACCCGTACACCTATGATGGGCTCATAAATTACAAAATTAACGGCCTCAACAATCAGACACAAGAAAGTTATAGAAGTTAACATAAAAGTTAAATACTTACCAGCCTTTTGGCCTCTATGGTTTCTGAGTATTTATCTTTTTGTCTTCCAAGAAAGTTAACATACTGATGTACTTCTGAATCAAATAGCTTGGCACCGTAGAAAGCACTTGCCCAGCCTGTGCTACATTTGTAGAGCTCATCAGGGCTGATGGACATAGCTTGGCTGCTGTCTCGATGCCTCACTATGGAGTCATCGAGGTTATCTTCATGCTCCTCTGTAAAATCTGGACTGAGGCAGTAATGGTTACAAACTGAGAGCTCTCTGTGCCTGCTGTTCTCTTCAAAAGGTCTTGTCACATTGGGAGATTGTGATTGCTGATCCTTTTCGGTCGTCTCTGGCACAATATCAGTCATGTCCACCTCATCAAATGAAGCACGTCTGCTAGTGTCAACCACCACCTGTATCTCAGTGCCTTTAAAAAGGGAAAAAGAAAGATCATGTGTAGGATAGTTCATGCTGTGCTTTTTTCAGGAACATAAAATGCCACAAAATTAGTGAAACCTCAAGCTACATTATGTAGTGTTGGAGGAAAAAACAATTATGAAAATGATTCTCTGGTTTGTGCCTTTCAATACAAAATTTAAATTCTACTGCGTGTATAAGAGCACCTGCTCTATAATAAGTTGGTGAAACTAATAATAGATATTAAGTGTATATTACTCAGTCGATTGGTCTATTTATAATGAACATTTGATCATAATAATAAATAAAGAAATGTATTAGGCAACAGGGTGAGGCATCTCCCCTGATGCTTTGCCAGCATTAGGGTTTTAAGAGCAATACGGGAGATGTAGTGGAATCTTCTGATAGAAAGACACTGGCTGGTTAGATCACACTGATCGATTTATACAGTTTGCAAAATCAAACAGTACAATTTCTGTGGTTTTTAAGACTGTATGGTGGTAGAATTATACATAGGAGAAAAAACAAGTGAAAAAGTATTATCGTTGAGATATTTAAAAAAATTTAATAAACGTTCCTCAGACCCCTTCCATATCACAAGGATATCGTCAATATAACGACGCCAGAGCACCAGATCTGCCCCGAATGGATTATGTTCTGGGAACTTTTTCACTTGTTTTTTCTCCTATGTATAATTCTACCACCATAGATTTTCTAGATCTGACCATATTTATACAAGAAGGTCACATTCAAACCAAAAAACATACTTCAAACCCACAGACACTAATAATTATATCGAATCATCAAGCGGACACCACCCAAGATGGTTGTCGGGAGTACCCAGAAGTCAATATACCCGACTTCGGAGAAATTGTTCCAATAAAGAAGTTTTTTTAGAACAAGCAAATATTCTGACTAGGAAATTTACCGAGAAAGGTTATAACAGGGAGGTTTTGGATAGAGAAATAGAGAAAATAACGAATACTCAAAGAGGTGATCTTTTAATTGATAAGATCAAACGCACTGAGAACTCGAATAGGAAATTTGAATTCTCATTTCATACTAATTATAATTCCAAAGCTTTTGCAACCAATAAAATTTTTAAAAAACATTGGGAGATTTTAAGACATGACCAATTTATAGGCTCCAAATTACCCTTATACCCTCAGATAGTATATAGGAAAGGGAGGAGTTTTTCATCTTACTTAGCACCTAGCCATTTTCGAAGTGGGGAACAACAGGAACTGAAGGTGAAAAAAGGGTTTTATACCTGTGGCGTCTGCAAAGCATGTAAAGGCTTACCCCCTTATACTTGTTCTTTTAAGAGCTTTATAACCCAAGAAATTTTTCAGATCCAAAGTCGGGTGACCTGTTCTTCCTCACATGTTGTATACCTCCTCACATGTGGGTGTGGTGTCCAATATGTGGGGAGAACAGGAAGAAAAGCCAAATTGCGTTTCTTGGAACATCTAAACAATATTAGACACAAAAAGATGGATCATTCTGTTCCTGTTCATTGCAATCAGTGTCCCCTTTTCTCTTCTCATGTTTTCTCTTGGGTGATTATTGAACAAGTAACACTTGACGCAAGAGGTGGAGATATTATTCTAAAATTAAGACAGAGGGAAGGATTTTGGATCCACAAACTCAAAACCCTTCAACCTTATGGGTTGAATGTGGATTTTGATTTTGTTTGTTTTCTTTAATAATATATACATTTTTTATTTTTATTTTCTATTTTTTTTTTTTATTATTTATTATTTATTTTTGATTTTTGATTTTGATTTTTATTCTATTTTATTTTTAATTTTATTTTTATTTTTATTATTATTTATATTTATCATTTATTATTATTATTTATTATTATTATTATTATTTTTATTTTTATATTTATTTTCATTATTATCAATATCCTTTAAATTTATATTTTTCTACTCATTTTCTTATTTATTTTTTCATCCATGTTTTTTCATCCATGTTTATTCATTTATAGATGTATCCAAGATCCTTCCCTTTGGGCATATTACTTTTTCTTTCTCTCTCCCCTTTTTTGCACTAGCTTTATGTGTATATATATATATATTATGTATGTTCTGTATATATAACTCTATTTCTCCGTTATATCATCTCTCTTACAAGTACGAACTATTTTTAGTGGAGATAATGGCTTAGCGGCCAATTTGGAACGCACGTGCGTTCCAAATGATGACGTTGATAGAAGAGATCTTTCCCCTTCCGGCTAGGTGGAACGCAGATGCGCTCCACGAAGTGAATTACGGAAGTCCATATATGGAATGGGACTTCTGTTTATTGCAATCAGCTGCTACTAAGTGCACAGATTGGACGGCGTGGATGAGAACCCGGCAAAAGAGATTTATAAAGAAGACCGAACAGAAGATAAGAGCAACATTGATGGACTCAGTACATTTGTAGTTTATATGATTGTTTTTATTGCTCCTGAGGAAGTCTAAGTCTTTTAGACGAAACGCGTAGAGCTGTTTTGATTTTATTTTATTTGATCTGCCATCTCTGTATTTGCAACCTCGGATTACCATCTTACAAAGGAGACATTTACTTGATGGGCGTTTTTATCTACAACTTGTGTAAGTGCTTCCAATAAAATGTAATTATTTTTTACCATACAATTCTATACTATGTTCGGTTTTTCTTCATTTTGAGGCATTAACCATCTCCTCACAAGACTTCTTGACAAGATCAAAGAAAATCTAGATGGGCTTGATTTTCATCACAATTTCGTGAGTGCAATATCACCTTAGGGTACCATCTACTAAACGGTGTTTCCCTATGATTGTTTCCCTTCTTGTTATTTTCATCTAGGTGTATCTTATATCTTGTATGCATTTTTTGAAGCTCTGAGGAACTTGTTACAACCTAGACCTTTTAAGGGAAGTAATTTTTTACCTTATTTTATATATTTTGCTGCACTTGGGTGGTCTTCTATTAGATACGTTTTTAAGACTGTACCTGAATTGAAGATCAAAGGGCGTCTCTGGGATACGGGTGACATTTCTTTTTGTGGAGTCAAAACTTCATTTGAATTATTGGATATGTCCATTTCTTCAAGGGTAGAAAGCTGCTCAAGCTTTCTAGATTTCCGTGACCTTCTGTGCACTCTTTTTAATATCTGGGTAGGAGCACAATGATCCTTTGGATTTGTTCTGAAAAAAAAAAAAAATAATCAAAAAAAATAATCAAGTTTTGTTATTATGCAACAGAGTACGAAGATCGAGGAAAATAATTCCAAAACAAAAGAATAGCTGCTCTTAAAAAAACAAAAACAAAGATTAATTGATTAGAAAGGAATCTAGTTTAATATAGCACTACTAGGCCCTAAATAATTAAGCATTAAAATTAAAATGGAAAAAAAAAAAAATATAATAAAGAACAATGTCAAGGTATAAATGATCTTCAGTTTGTCCTGTTGAATTCTGAGATAGTGACGGATTTACTATGTTTTAACTTGACCCTACCCAGAGATTATTCAGATGTAGGAATTCAAAATTCATCATCTCGGTATTCATTAAGATTTACTAGTTTAGAAGACAACCAATACATAAAGATGCTTTAAATCACACTGTCTCTACCAAGCTCAATGTCAGTACACCAATTCACATTGCCTGCCATGTGGAACTACTTGTACACCAATTCACATTGCCTGCCATGTGGAACTACTTGTACAATGGGTGAGATCACGATTTTTCTCCAGAATTCCCATGCTTGCTGTTTTAATGGTCTTGGGCTTTCCACCACTATTTTAGACATCGACTTAGACAGACTTGCATGTCTATGGATGGGTGTACATCCATAGATACTGTGTAAGGTCTCTTTTGCCAACAGAAAAGCCTGGATTCTTGGAACCAAATAATATTCTGCAGGCAAAGACAATATCTTCCCCATTCTGACATTTGGTTTGAACTGAACCTCTTGACCATGTCTACATACTTTTATTCAAAGCCTGTAACCACACAATTGACCAACTGGATATTTGCATTAATTAGCAACTGTCCAGGTGCACCCTATAAGAATATTTGACATATGTAGAAAGCAAAGCCTCGTGCAGTAATATTACATTAATTTGAATGGTGACTGCAACTCCTAACAAAAATTATGCTGGTTACATATGACCTGGTACTTTTATGCAAACATTTTATTTGAATTTTGGATGCATATATACTATATGTTACATATGTTACAGTAAAGTAGAATTTATAAGTAATGCAATAAAATTAATTAGAATGGAAGATGTCTTAGTACTTGAAAGATGGGGGAGATTTTCCATTTACGACTTGGAAGAGGTTTTCAAGCAGCTGGTCATCCCAGTAGAGATCACAAAACTTCTCACTTATTGCACCGCAGAACGTTGTGTATTGGAGGCCTTCCAAGGAAAAAATATATTCACCTACAGAAGAGAGAGTACTTTTATTAAATAAATAATGTTATCAAAGTATTTAACCAGGAAATTATCTTCCATAGTTTTCATCTTGGTTCTAGACGTTTTTATTCAACTAGCACTCAAATGAATAAATAAAATAAAACAAGTAAATATACCAATGTGAAACATTATATTGGAGCAGAAATCACAATATGAATCATAGAAGATGCATGAATGATGTAAGATTAAAGGTTTCCTGTGAAAAGACTCTGATCGACATAATCAAGACAGATAGGAAAGCATTGGATTTGCTGAAGTCATCCTTTCTGATTATCTCAGCCAACGAGGTGGGGCTGGGGGCAAAGCCAAAGGCTGCACTGGCCAATTAGCATCTACTCAGAGACACTTCAATGTAATGCATCTCTATGTGGAAAGTTATGCGTCTCCATGCAGACCGTGGAGATGATGAATGTCAGTGCTGCACACTGTGCAGCACTGACCCAGGAAGCATCTCTAGAGGTCATCTGAGGAGTAGCCACTAGAGGTGTCCCTAGGCAGTAATGCAAACACTGCTTTTTCTCTGAAAAGGCAGTGTTTACAGCAAAATGCCTGCAGGAACACCTATAGACACCAGAACAACTACAATAAGTTGCAGTTATTCTAGTAACTATAGTGTCCCTTTAAATTGTAGCAGATAGCAACATATATGTATACCAAGCTGAAATGTAAACACATATGTTAGTAATAGTAGTAATACACCAATACTGAGGTGCTCCGGCAAAATTTAGTGTTAGCCTATATGATTTGAATAAATCTCCATATTTAGTATGCAAGACAGGTGATTTTAAATAGCATTGAAAGAGATTTTAAAAATATTTAATTCATGTTTGTGTAATATATATATATATATATATATATATATACATACACATATATACACACACACACACACACACACACATATATATATATATACATACATACCCACACATACACATACTCTGGTCGTTTCAGGTCAGGCTCCAACAGCGCCACTGTTAAATAATGCATGCTTTGGATAAGCCCACAATGTTTTTTTTGTAAAATTAAATCCATGGCTGAAATTACATGTTTAGATTTTGTCTGATACTTGGTAGGTGAAAATGAATTTCTCTAGAGAATATTACTGTGAATTTCACGAGACCTATCACCACTAAACAATCTATTCTGAAGATGCACAATCATTTATAGACATTTTAAAGTAACACTATAGGGTCAGTAACACAACGTGTATTAAAAAAATAAAAAAAAAATACCAGTGTTAAAACCACCATTTAGGTGGCATGTCCCCCCCTTCCCTCCCTTAAAATGTAAGAACACTTACCTTATTTATAGGGTCGCGCAGGTCCGCCGGTACTGGCCCTGACTCCGATCCACCTCCTTGGCTGACACCACCAGAACTGATTATCTCAGCCAATCCAATGCTTTCTGATAAGGAAAGATTGTCACGGAGGTGGGGCAGGGCCAAACATTGGCCTGGCCAGTCAGCATCTCCTCCTAAATATGCATTTATTCAATGCATCTCTATGGGGAAAGTATAGCGTCTCCATGCCAAGGAAGCACCTCTAGTAGCTGTCTGAGGAGCAGCACTAGAGGTGTCCGTAGGTAGCAAAGTAAATATTGCCATTTCCCTGAAAAGGCAGAGTTCACAGCAAAAAGCCTACAGTGACTGACTATACTATCAGAACAAGTACATTAAGCTTTAGTTGTTCTGGAGACTATATAGTGCTCCTTTGAGGTAAAATAACAGTTTTTTCAGAACTTCAGAAGGCACTTACCTTGGTTTCATTATGCAACGGGTCTTGTGTTCCTACAATAATAAAACGTCTACATATACCGCTTTTGCAAATCTTGTCAACTGTAAACGTGCATGTCTAACTAGTGTTTGCTGCCATTATATTATTTCATGTAAATAGTTTTAGAGGTAATTCACAAAATACTGAATGGTTATCAAAATTGCTAAGATCAAACAAAGTGCAAGCTGCCAGATAAGGATATCCACTATATACATATATGTTACTGCAATAAGTGATTTGAAAGCACCACTGTTTGGCTTGGTAGAATTAGAGAAAACAGAGTGCTTTTTTTAAATGTCCAAACCAAATGCCATAATCCTCTATATTCCAAGCATTATACGGGAAGCTTTCCTTTTAATGTTTCTGCATTTTGTTGCTTGCAGCTAAAGTAATCAGCAAATATTAATTATAGCTGCAAGCACATCGTACATGTTTCTGCCCGTCTCTAGAATTACTTGAAAAGCAGATTGTCTAGATCTAGCTCCAGCCTTCACTGAACCATTCTAAAAGTTTATAAAATAAATTTAATTTTTTATATTTTAAATTCATACCACTCGCAGTAGCACTTTTCTACCACAACAGTGCCACCTAGCAGAGAAAAGGTAGAAACATTCCATTCGGTTTTAAAGCCGATGATACAAACCAAAGGATTATACCTCAAACTCAAAGCCTCCCACTTCTAAGTCACTCTAATCATACCCAGTGACCCCTTAACAATCCAAGGATACCCCTAACCTAAATTCTCCCCCCTAAACCTGACTCTTACATTAGTAGCATTTCTATGCTTGTAGCAGGAAAACTGAGCTGCAATTCGGTTGAGCTATTTTCAAATGACTCTCGTTGCAGCAATGAGATCCATCTAAAAATAGCAGGAATACATTCGACTCATTTTAGTTACCATTTGGTTCTTAGTGAAGATAATGAACCACATTGAACCACAGTGGCATGGACTGTGCAGAGGGGGCCCAGCACACTCTTACTTACCTTCCCAGCAGCTCCCCTGGCCAAAGCTCGCGGCCTTGTTAGCGAGGTTTAGACAGGGAAACTGAAGGGAGCTGCTGGGAAGGTAAGTAAGAGTGTGCTGGGCCACCCAGGACCCTGATGGTGGCCCTGGTCTGAATTATCGGCAATATCGGTATCTTTATTGGCCGATACCGATATTGCTGAAAATACAGAATATCGGCCGATATCGGCCAGACCGATAAATCGGTGGATCCCTCATGTTTTTTACCATAGCTGAAAACTTTAGAGCTCTGCATGTATAATAAATGACAGGTATTTAGTGATCAGTATATTTGCAAAAATTCAACTTAACCCCCCCCAAACCCCTCCAAAAAAAACAAGCTAAAACAAAAGAAGAAAAAAAAACATGCATTTTCTTTTATGTATACAGTTTCAGAAAGCATCCTTGTATGTTATATACTTAAAGTAACCCTTTATCACATTAAATAAATTTAACTATCCCAATGGACAGAATCTAAAATTCGATACTTGGGCATAAGGCTAACTAAGCATAGTACAGACTTATAAGCGGATGATTTCGCCCCTATGCTGAGCACATATATCGTTGCTGGGCCACATCCAGGTGGCCAAGATGAACTTCCTTCCATGGTTACTTTACGTTTTACAGGCCATCCCTATCCTGATCCCGAGGACGTACTATAACTCCCTACATGCGGCGTTGGGGACATATGTCTGGAACGGAAAAATGACCTAGAGTTAAATATAACCTACTCACACAGCCCAAGAAGAGGGGAGGCCTGGCACTGCCGGTCTTTTCCCTTTACTACGTCGCATATCAGTACAAAAACTCTGGAAAAAGGTGGAGGAAACAGATGTAGGGACGCCCATGACCCTGCTCCCGTGGGGGGCTGGGAGAGACGCATCCATATACACACAAGGATAGCAGGAAGGTATGACCTCACCTCACACCCATCACCACTGTTCCCATTGAGACACAACGTGGACTTTCAACCAGGCCTGGACCCGAATACATTCCGAGACCTGTTCAAAGACTCGCTACCTTGGGTACTCCACATCCATCCCGAGACGGGACTAAAAGCCCTACCAGACATCTTCAGTGAGTCAACCCCGACCTTTACGCAATTATTCAAATACAAACAGCGGACTAGCTTCCTTAAAACACTACCACAGGGACAGGCGCTGAAGCGCGCACCTACGTTATTTGAACGGACATGCATGGATCCGGAGCCGCTCCCCCATGAGGTGTCCTTTCTATACTCCATGTTGCATACACACGTCCCCGTCAAACCACAGAGATTTATGGGAAGGTGGGGACACGGCCCTGGACCGCAGGTCTAGTGATGGGGACTGGGAGAAAATATGATCTTTAACACACAAATGCGATGTCTTTAGCAAAACCCAAGAGATGGCATATAAACTGCTTAAGCATTGGTATCGCACCACCAACATGTTAAACTGGGTGAACCTGGAACATCCCGCACAGTGCTGGAGATGCGAGGCTGCGGTAGGGATGGCACTGAATATATGGTGGCAGTGCAATAGGATTCAACCCTTCTGAAAGGGGATACACGACATGCCGCAGGAATTCACTGATAAACTGCCCCCCCTTCAACCCTGCTGCAATGCTCCTACATCACACGACAATACCAAGTAATAAATATAAAAGAACGATCACGAAACAGATGATCCCCCAGCACTGGAAAAGTCAGGAAACACCCACACTAGACAAATAGTTCACCCAGATGGAGGACTTAAGGGCTATAGACAAGCTACCTATGAAGTCAACCGATAAGTCCCAAAAATATCTAGACATATGGGCACACTGGCTACTGACCACAGTAGGGGAAAGATTTGCTAACAAAATCCACCAGTGAGTCGACACTCCTAGCATTCCATACAAAGGGAGTAAACCCCCAAACATAGTGCAAGCCACGACAGAGGCCTGCTTCCCCCCTTCTTCCGCACCCCCCCACCTCAATCTCTCTTCTAAAATGGTCCCATGCTCGACATCCACCAGACACACTATATACACGATAGCTAAATGATTGCACACCTTTCACGTATACAAATTACTGGAATGTTTTAATGTGAGTTTCACTTCAAGGGACCTGCGAGTCCTGCTCAGGTTACGATAAATCTCAAAATAGAGACCTGAGCGTCTCATCTAATGATATGCATGAGACTGATATGAGACCTGTGTGTCTCATATGACAGTATTTACTATTCTCAATTTACACGCTGTAAAGACCGGGACCTGGAGTCTCACCCCTGTTTGACAATATAACATGCAAAACAAAACACAATAAAAATACATTTAAAAAAAAAAAAATACATTTAACCATCATCAGTAACTTTGAATCTGTGTTACATTATGCCAGCCAATTGCAATACTTATTTATATCCCATAGCCTGCAAATTATATTATGCTGCTCGGGCATTGCATAATAATTTTTAAGCAAATAATTACTTATTTGGATGCTATTCCAGGACATTTTAATTATTTATTGTTTTCTGATTTTTATCCCACTTTGATTTGTCTTTTATAGAATACTGCAAATTTAATCTGAATTAGAAAAGAAAAAAAAAACAAAAAAAAAAAATCATGCAACAAACTAATGTGATTAAACAATATGCTCAATATTTATTGTTGAAGCCTTGACACATACCCATTGCAAGATCTTCTATGCCATTTTCCAAATACCCATCAAAAGCAAATTCATCTCGTATAAGGTCCACCACTTTTTGCAGAGGTGAGGATACTGTCCTCTTAGCGGGTGAATCGCCATTAGCAGCATTCAGTTCTGAAACATTGTTCGTTTTGTTCTCGCAGTCCTTAACTGCTTCATGAGTCCTAGCAGTATTGGAGCTGGAAGTCAATACCCCATTAGTCAGTGGAAGCTCACTTGTGACATCATTAACTTTAGTATGCGTCTCTTTACATTTAGAAAGGTCAGAAATGGGGAGCTTTTCAGAGTTTTTGAAATTATTGATATTAACATCATTATTTGTTACAGTGTTTGAGCTTGATGTATTAACAGCCCCAAAGACCATGGATTCAGATTCTAGAGATACATTTTGTATGTGATCAGGAATGTTTAGATGAACACGTACAAGCTTAAGACTCCCAGTTTTTGGGTCTTGCTTTAGCAAATAATTGTTTATTAATGGGCTGTTCCTCAATGTTGAGGAACTGGAAGAAATTGAAGAAGCTGCAGAGGAAATGTTTTCTTTACAATCAGACAAACAGTCAGAAACCGTGGAATTGGCCTTATTTGAACTTAAGGTTCTTGGAGAAATAACACAGTTTTGATTTTCAGATGTCTTGTCTTCTGTATTGTCTTCCAAATCTGTAACTGATATCTCCTCTCCAAAAGGGTCATTTTCAACCGAATCTCCAAATTCTTTCACACCAGACGAATATGGAGTCTTTTTGCTAAAGAGAGAAAAAAATATATTTGCGTCATGTAAAAATGAATTGATTACGACAATCTACACAAAGGAAGCAAATTATAACATACCCAGAAGTATCTTCATTTTGCATAAGAATAATTGGTTTAAAATATGAGGCCGAAGATATGAATGCAGCAGGTAAATTCAGATGTTCTTCTTTCATAGGGACAGGACCCTTAACTGCCTTAAGTTTGCTGGTCGTAGAAACAGGTAAAAATCCTATAAATGGATAGCACACTGTTAATTTTTTTTTTTTTTACTATGTTGATTTAACTGTCCACTTACAACACACGAAGAAAGAAATAATCACAGCCAGGTATGCTAATCAACCTTCAACAAAAAGCTAAGAAACATTTTATATGTACAACAGGGCAGTATAGGACACACACAATGCTTCTAATGACAGCAAACGGAGGGCAAGGATTACAAAATGGGGGGTTGAGTCAGCGCTAGTCAGAGAGGCAGCAGTCCCAAACAAGGACTCCCTCTAGTGTCCTTGGAATACAAATGGTAGGAGCAGAAAAGATGGGGGATAGGTCTGCGCCGATGTGTACACTGAGTGTTGAGTCCAATGTATATTATCGTGTCCAAAGTTCTACTTTTGGTGGGATTCAGAAGGTATCGGTATCGTGGAGAGTAATCCAAATATAAAAAATAGAAGAGATCTTACTTACAATTAACAGAGCTTAACCCAGCTCTGGTGTGGATAGCTTGCAGCGGTATTATCCCCGCTTACAGGATATTCGGCAGGTATCCTCTTCTTTGTGGTAACAGGTGGCCGAAGTTGGGGAAGATAAAATGAAGACAGTAATGGTGCAATATTTTTTACTATTTTATATATTGTTAATAAAAGATTTTGGTCATTTTTACGTTTATACCATCATCTTTTCTATTACCTGGCTATTTTATAAACTTTTTATTTACATTTGATCTTTTTTTATTATTTTAAAGTCCTGTATACCATACTCCAAGAATCCTAGGTGGGGATTATACCACCTACGCTGTTACATAGAGCAGTTAGTCTGCCCTATACACTGTGAGTATATTTTATTATTTTATTTTACCAATTAAGATTTTACTGAGAGCACTATCGCTGTTTTACCTTCTCTTCGAGCTCCTGACATTCCGATCAAGATCACTCCTCATATATCCCATAAGCGGGGATGATACCGCTGTACGCCTAACCAACTAGAGCTAGCCTAAGCTCTACCGAATGTGAGTGTATCTACCATATTTTATAATATTTTTTATCAGTGTAGAACATACTGCACCATTACTGTCTTCATTTTATCTTCCCCAACTTCGGCCACCTGTTACCACAAAGAAGAGGATACCTGCCGAATATCCTGTAAGCGGGGATAATACCGCTGCAAGCTATCCACACCAGAGCTGGGTTAAGCTCTGTTAATTGTAAGTAAGATCTCTTCTATTTTTTATATTTGGAGGGTAGGGATTGGCTGAGAAACCCTGGCTGTTTCCTGCTACATGGGTTTGTTATTGCAGAATGAACAGCCTCCTAGATTTCCCAAATAAGATGCACTGAGCTGGTAACTATCACAGAGGAAAGAAAACTGCAAAAGTAGTGGAACACATAAGATAATTTTTCACAAACAATATAGAACGGGGGTAGGGTAACCTTTGGCACTCAAGATGTTGTGAACTATATCTCCCATAATGCTCTTAGAGCCATCATCAGGGGAGATGTAGTACAAAACACCTGGAGTGCAGAAAGTTACCTACCCCAGATATAAACTCCAAACCACAGTTTTTCTATCAAATCAAGGAAGGTCAAGGGAGGATGAGGTAAAGCAAGGGTCTTTACGACAGCATACAAGCATATCTTATTTAAAATACCTGATGAAGTCTCTGAAAAGTTGGTAGGTTCTGCTTGAAATCCAGAGTCTGGACGACACTAAACATCAACACAAATTTTACAAGGAATAATTAAAATGTAATGTTTTTTCCCAGTACATGTTGACTATTTCTAATAAGGATTAACAGAGCATGACACCACAAGCATCCTTCTAGGTAAACACATACCATAGTGATATATATATATATATAGTGTAGATTGGATTAGCCGTATTAGTCCAGTAGATTGGATTAGCCGTATTAGTCCAGTAGACAAGATGCCAAAATACCAGAGTATTGCAGTATGCAATGATACCTTTTTTTTTATTGGACTAACATAATATTTCAAAGAAAAGCTTTCAAGAGTTTTCCTCTCTTCAGGTCTGAAGCAATACTGATCAAGCTGATAGAGTTCAACACTTAAAACTGATGTTAGAGAAGGATAGGGAGGGGTGTGAGTGGGGTGTCATAAATAGCAGAAGATGTGCCTGAAAGTGAAAGGTGCAGGTTGGCTGAGAATAACCAGAAAAAGAAAAACAGAGGAGAGTCAATAAGCTAGTTGGAAAAAAAAAACAAAAAAAAAAAAAAACAACACAGCAGAGCAGGGCATGCAAGTATATAACTTGCATATATGTTTGTATATAAATTGATCCAATAAAGGTGAAGAATATTGAAAAAGATAGTTACATACAACTTAACTCTAGAAGGAGTATGTAAAATTATTAAAGAGCTGCAACCATTACTTTCAGAGGACCCCACACTCAAATAAATATTTCCTAAACCCCCGACACTAGCATTCAAACAACCACCTAACCTGAGACAGAGATTGGTCCGCAGCAAACACACAGAATGGCACTGTATGATGCAACAAATCACTCTGCAAACTGCATCAACATATATATGGCAATAACACAGCCAGACAATAACAAATCATACAACATTAAGGGATCACATTTATGCACATCTGCAAATGTGGTGTACATGATACAGTATACAGTGTGTGACAAAGGTTGTTACATTGGAGAAACTGACATTAAAGGAACACTATAGTCACCTAAATTACTTTAAATAAAACAGATTTAGTGTATAGATCATTCCCCTGCAATTTCACTGCTCAATTCACTGCCATTTAGGAGTTAAATCACGTTGTTCCTGTTTATGCAGCCCTAGCTACACCTCCCCTGGCTATGATTGACAGAGCCTGCATGAAAAAAAAAAATGGTTTCACATTCAAAAAGATGTAATTTACCTTAAATAATTGTACCTCAAATCTCTAAATTGAATTTTAATCACATACAGGAGGCTCTTACAGGGTCTAGCAAGCTATCAACATAGCAGGGGATAAGAAAATCTTAATTAAACTGAACTTGCAACAAAGAAAGCCTACATAGGGCTCTCTTTACAGGAAGTGTTTATGGAAGGCTGTGCAAGTCACATGCAGGGAGGTGTGACTAGGGTTCATAAACAAAGGGATTTAACTCCTAAAGGGCAGAGGATTGAGCAGTGAGGCTGCAGGGGCATGTTCTATACACCAAAACGGTTTCATTAAGCTAAAGTTGTTCAGGTGACTATAGTGTCCCTTTAAGCTGCATCAGAAACTCAATCAAGAACCACAAGGAAAACGGATATTGTACCCCTGTTGATCATCACTTTACCCAGACTGGTTACTCCATCCAAAAATGTTCTTAAGTGGAATTTCAAAGACTCTCTTGAACAAAAGACATTTAAGATGAAAATGATCACACATTTCAACATCAGAAATGAAGGACTTAATGTAGATTCTGGCTTTCTCACACACTAACAAAACTTTATATAAACACACACATCTTAATGTCTTATATAGTTCTTTTTAAATATTCCTGCTTCACCTTTATTGGATCAATTTATATAGATACATATATGCAGCTATATACTTGCCCTGCTCTGCTGTTTTCTTGTTTTTTGTTTTTCTTTTCAATTAAACTCTATCAGATTGATCAGTATTGCTTCAGACCTGAGGAAGAGAGGAAAACTCACAAAAGCTTGTCTTTGAAATATTAGGTTAGTCCAATAAAAAAATTTATCATTGTATACTGCATACTCTGGTATATATATATATATATATATATATATACACACACATATATATACATACACACACACATACATACATATAAACACACACACACACACACACACACACACACACACGTACGTTTCAGTAAAATGGTAGAAACAGAAAGGATTCAAATTCCAGAAGTACTGGAAAGAAGTACAGAAAGACGACAGAAACAGAACAAGTACAATTATTTATTCTAACGACAACAAATTCTGCAGTGCTGTACAATAGGAAACATGGGGTATTTTTGGAGGACTGCAGAGATGAGGTGAATTGGTTGTCCCGCGGGAGGGCATTCCATAAAGAAGGAGCGATAACCAGCAGCCAGGAAAGATAGGAGTAAAAAAATAAAAATAATATATATATATATATATATATATATATATATATATATATATATATATATATATATATATATATATATATATATATAACCATAGGACCCATGCTTGAGGCGGTCACCTCCTCCTCAATAGATCAAAGGGCCTCAAGACTGAATATCTAATAATTTGTTTGCTGTTGAATTAAATACACACATATCTAACATGCACAGAGCAGCAGTGGGAGGTAACCTCTGTAATGTAAATATGGTCCTAGCTACAAGAGTTAGGCTTAAGGGTAATAACTATGTCATGTAAGTCAATAAATAAACATTAATTATCCACTTCCTCACCTGATATGCAAGTCTGTACAAACTGGCCCAGGTATCTTTACCGTCTATATTTCTTGGCTGTAGATAATTTCTGCAAACCTTGAAAGCAAAATAAAGAAGTGCAATAAAAAAAGGTTTAACAGATTATAAAACATAAATACAAAACATAACCCTTTGCATTTTTAGTCCAAGAATCAATGTTTACAGATGTTGACGCACTGCACATCCCATGATTGCTAGCCACAGTGCACATTACACACGCATGCAAGATCTAATGACAACATACATGGCTATGAAGGCAGTTGAGACACGTAAGGCGAGATTATTATTATTATTAGTGCTTTTCAAACATTGCATTTTCTTATTCATTTTAATTTACACAGAATATATGCATTATAATCAAAAAGTCTGGACTAAATCTACAAGATTGTTTGCTTGCAAATATGACATCGGATTTTGTTTACAACACTTATTGTTTTGTATTTCATCCCCCACTAGGCACCCTTTCTTTTTGTCCTGTAGCAACCCCTTTCCCTCCCCCTCAAGGTTCTTTATTTCTTGAGGGGGAGGGAAAGGGGTTGCTTTATTTTAAAATCTCAATGTGGGCTGATTAACTCCAATTTGAATCCTCATCCTTGAATATAAATGATTGCCAACATCTGGTGCACTGACTCACTTTCCCAAGATGCACAGCAAACTACTTGGACATCCTTTCCCTGGGCATGTCCAGCAGGCAATTACCTTACTACCTCAGCTAAAAGTTAAATCCACCCCTCACTTGAAAAAAATTAATATAAACAAATATTTGACCACATTGCATAGGGAATTTTACTAAAGTTGACGTATGCAGCTACTTTTATCACCAAATCATATACAGCTACATCCCTACAGTACATAAGCATCCACATGTATACTTCAGCCTCACATTTTGTGAAGTTTGAAGGTCAAATTTGGGCCTTCATTTTGATATGTCTCTTAGCTAGCTCCCCAGGATGTTATCTGATGATACTGGCAAGTGATGTGACGCTATCTGACGATACTGGCCAGTGCCAAACTTTGACCCAATGTCAGTAGCAAAGGGGCATTTATATAGCAAGCCTCTGAGCTTCTAAAAAAAAAAAAAAAAAAGAAAGACACAAGGATAGGAAATAGTGATGTGTCCCAAGGAAGTACGTGTCCCTCCAAAATGGGAGCCCCTGAGAGATAGTTTTTACACATTCTGCACTGATTATTACATCCTCACCATAAGTCTTTTCTTTAACAGAAACAGGCTGTACAATATATATATATATATATATATATATATATATATATATATATATACACACATACACATACATACATACAACAAATATACTTTTTATTATTGGTTACTTTAATTGTGCAAACAACGAATAGATATATGTATACTATTCTGTTCATATGATAGTTTTACATCATATACCATGCACATATAAAAAAAAAAACAAAAGAATCTGAAAATAAAAGTGTAAAATAAAATCTATTCTGGCTTAGCCAATGTAAGTACCTGCAAAGCTTCAGTTAAATTAGGCCGTTCGACAGAATCCCGTTTTGCCATATGCAGAAGAAACCGTTTAAGTTTTTTTGGCAGTGCTAGTTTGTGATTACATGGGAAATTTAGTTTTGCGGCTGACCATAAAATAGCTGCAATGCCATAAACACAACCCTGTAAAATGGAAATTCACTCACATTAATTCTGCAGGAGAATGAAAAGGAAACCAGACAAAAGAAAATCACAAACGCTATAATGTTAAAATTATTGTATAAAATCCAGAAATACAATTGAATCAGAAATGTAATAAACTAGAAGACATTGCTTTACAAGACCAGACTATAACCAATAAGAAATGTAAAATATACTCAACAACCAGGTACAATTCAAAAGACTATAATCTTGCAAATAAGAGGAGACATCAATACAGTGTACTGCATACTATTTAACCTATGCATTGTGCAAATCAAATTGCTTCTATATTCATCCATTTTTATTTATTTTTTAATACAAAAACTTACGTGCATAACCTACATGTATGTTGGTTGGTCTGGGTGTATATGCATACGTGACATTTCACACATATGTTTAAAACCATAGACAGCGGGTTACAAACTTCAGGCAAGCATAATTTTTAATCTGAACAATATCTAGCCATTTCACTAGTACAATATTTTGTTTGACTTGCAGGACTCATGTGATGGAGACCTTATTATCCAAAATTGGCCTGATCCAGATTCCACATCGTGTTGAACAAAGGTTCAAACATAGGCTCATACTACAACTGTCCCACAACCATCTGGAAAAGTAGTTATCATATTATAGACTGGCGTGTATAGGACATTATGGACAGTACCAGGTGTAGTTGTCATTCAGTCACATGCTTATGACTACAAAAAAAAATGGTGGTTGAGAATAGACAACTGCCTGGCATGCTGTTTTTCTAAAAGCAAGTCTGTATTCTAAAGCAGGTTGTGGGCCATGCATTAGCACTGTTGTGATATAACTACGCATTACATAATTGTAAACTGCAATGATTACCATAATCTGTATAGTTTTGATTCTCTCTCTAAATTGTAAGCTCATTTGAGCAGGGTTCTCATCAACGCATTGTTCCGGTCAAAATGTGTAAATAAATAAATGCCAATAATAATACAAGCTAAAATATAACAGTTCTAAGAAGTCTCATCTGACAAAATATCTACCATGATTTACTGTGATTACATGATAATATAACAAGGAAAGTTAGTTACCTTCTCTGTTCCCACTCCCTCAGGGTCATATTCAGGAGGTACACAAAAAGCATCATATGGTTCTAAGGTGAAAGATAAAAGGAAGGGGAAAATAAGCAGCTTATGTCTAGCTTTCATTGTTATTTTCAATTTATCCTGAAACATGAGTGGGATACAAAAATTTTCAATTAAGCTATAAAGTATAAGTGACCACCTAAATAACAGAGTAAATTATTGGGCCTTGAAACATGCAAATACCACAAGATATATAGGACTGGCCTTACCTTCATTCAGGTGAGGGACAAAGAGGACTTCTCCTCTGTGATCAATCAGGACAGATTCGAGACATAAAATTGCTGAATAAAACAAAAGAAAAACTTTTCAGTTTTTTGACAAGTTTGACATATGAAAACATTTGAATGCATTATATTATATAATAGTTTAAACTTTAAACGTAACAAAGTGGGGTTGAAGTATACCTTAGGGTGCCTATGCACTGGGACTGTAGCTGAATATGATTTGTGGGTTAAAGTAATTGGAAAAGTCAACTTTGATAAAACTTCCCAAAGATTGCATAAAAAATAAAAATAAAACAAAATAATGAAATAAAATCTGCAAATGTTGGCTAAAATTGATTATTAAAATAAACATGTTAAGACAAAGACTTAACACTTCATTAGACATAACATATCATCGATCATAATTGTTTATGATAGTTCTCATGGCTTAAAGGACCACTATAGTGCCAAGAAAACAAACTGGTTTTCCTGGCACTACAGTGTTAATAGGTCCCCTCCACCCTCATGGCCCCTCTCCCACCAGGCTCTAGAGGGAGGAAGTGGTTAAAGTCTTACTTTTCTCCAGCGTCAGGCTCCCTTGGCACTGGGGACTCTCCTCCCTCTTCCGCCGAATGCGCATGCGCGACAAGAGCCACGCGCACATTCAGTCCATAGGAAAGCATTCTCAATGCTTTCCTATGGATGCTGGCATCTTCTCACTGTGAAAAATCACAGTGAGAATTGCTGAAGCACCAACGAGACAGCCACTAGAGGCTGGATTAACCCTATTGTAAACATATGTTTACAGCTGCAGGGTTAACCCTAGATGGACCTGGCACCCAGACCACTTCATTGAGCTGAAGTGGTCTGGGTGCCTATAGTGGTCCTTTAAAGAGATATTCGGTTAAATGTAGTTAATGTCCAGTGCTGAGAACACGGCCATCGTGATGGTTTTGAGTGTATTACACTTCGCATGTACCTTCCTTATTCAGTTGGTGAAGCTTGGGAGCACTTTCCCTAAAACAGTGATAAAAGAGGGCGCGGAGGTTAGTTAGAATTGGGGATGGCTGTATTAGAGATGGCAGGAAAAATAAAGAGTTTAGATCTCGTCATTTGATTTCTACACCAATAATTTACAGATTCGCTGAACAGCAGTTCCACCCATCACATATTAAAGGGGGTGATTACTTCTCTGGAAATTACCAAATTGTAAAAATCACGGAAAATCTCCTATAACATCTGTTAACTTTTTTTCCCAGTGGGATGTTCTATTTTCTTTTAGTCATATTACAAATTTAGCAATTAGCATCACAGTCCAGTTATGCTCAGCACAGCAAGGGCACATGGTGCAATGAAGGAGGAGAAACTGGGACGCTGTTTTGGTTTATCATCCCTTCTCTATGCTGTCTGAAAGGTGTGGAGAGTAGAACTTATAACAATAGGAGCCAAGATGAAGGAGCTCAGTAAAAGGGCAGAGTAACATACAGAGGTATGGAGAACTTTATTCAATTGTAATTTTCAGATCGCACAAACATATTATTTCACATACAGTGGCTAAGGGAACACAATAGTAAAAGTCATGGAATAAGCTGGTCTCCTTTAACTCAAAACTCAATGCAAGCAGGATGAGTGGGAGGACCATTTTAACATTAAGTTAATAGGAAAAAAAATTTGGCGGGGGGGGGGGGGCTCGTTTAAATTTGCAGATGGAGTGGCAAAGAGGATTATTTCATGTTACAGTCTAGTAGTGGAGATTTCAGCTTCAGATTTCACACAATAAAACACAGTGGTTCTGCCAAGTCCAATACAATGCATTTCTCACAACTAGCACTAAAACGATTTTCTGTGTGCATGCGATTACGTAAAAATTAATTTGCTTCTTTTTGTCTGGCACTATTTTTTTTTTTTTGTAGCAAGAAGGATCTTTTGTGTACTTTATACAAACAACCTCTGTCACCATTCTGCTGAGCAAGCAAGTAATAAAGGGGTCTTTCTATGGATGTGATGACAGCCGTTTAGATCTTATACTTTCCATCCTTTAATTCGATAGCTTCAACAATGATTTGCAAAACTGGGCATTTCTATTTTTAATAATTCACAGTCACAGAGGCTTTAGTAAAACTTTATCACCAAAAGGAAGATTCTTCCATAGTGTCCCTTTAATTGGTTGATGTAAAAAAATAAATATAAAAAGTCTTAATTTTCAGATCAATCCTGCCAAAAGGCTTGTGTTTTGGGGAAAACAAAATCCATACCTCATTCAGCAACAGTTTCAGGAACAAAAAGTCAATTTCCTACCCTCGCTTCATCTTCATTGCGCACTCAACCCCAGCTTTCCAACCATTTCAGCTCTAACTATGCCCTTACATTTTATCTTTTTTCTCTTTTTTCATCATAATACTCCCTTTCCCTCTCATTAATTTGTTCTCCATCCCCATGCATTTGGTTTGTGTATTTGCCCATACATTCATTACAATAATTCTGAAATGTTGCCAATTAATTTCTTACCAGCTTTAAAATATACCCATCTTGATTTTATTTATAAACACAATATAATATGAGAAGGCCTAACTTACCTGGACAATCTATGTACGTTTGAAGAGTACATAAGCACTCGTGGCATAATGCCCATAGTTCCTCTTCTTTTAATGGTTGTCCATAGCGTAACAGAAGGTCTTTCAATGAAATCCACTTAAAAGAACAAAAAAAAAGGTTATCAAATTTGCAGCGTTGTGTAATGCAACATATATGCATTGTGTGATGATTTTATAGTGAATTCACATAGGATGAAATATAGCTCATTTACCATTGGTGAATGTTAGCTTTTCTGATATTTCTCAATTTAATACTGTTGGAAAAATGTTCCAAGTTATTTATCTACAAAATTCCCAGACTTAAAGGGAACACTATAGTCACCAGAACAACTACAGCTTATAGTAGTTGTTCTGGTGAGTATTATCATTCCCCTGCAGTCATTTTAATGTAAACACTGTCTTTCAGAGAAAAGGCAGTGTTTACATTGCCCCCTAGGAAAACCACCAGTGGTCACTTCTCAGATGGCCACTGGAGGTGCTTCCTGAGGCAGTGCTGCACTTTGTTTTCCTAGCACTAGTTTCCCTTTAATTGCCAACTTCATTATCAAAAGAATTACATAGAAATCTACATACATATACATACACACACAGGTTTCTTCTCACCCACAATGTTGTAATCGGCATTGGACAGATTCATCTGATAGGACCGACACAGAGAGGAGGAAGCAGGTATAAGACTAGTATGTCTCTTATCCTTATCTGATCATTTCTATATCATATTGCACAGATTATGGACAAAATAAAAACATTCCCTAAACTGAACTGTAAAAATTGCAATAGTTAACCAGAAATATCCTACATTTCATTTTTAGGCTCTTTTCATTGTAATTCACTGTAAACTCTACAATATAACATCCCTGAAGAGGACCAAAGTGGTCAACTCATCTGTGAACAATAAATAAATATCAACACAGATTATCATACCACGCTACATAATGCAAAACTGCATTTAACAAAAAAAAAACAAAAAGTAAAAAAAATAAAAATAATACCATCTCTGATTTTTTTTTTTTACCTCCTGCTCTTCATTTTCTTCTTCTATATCAAAACATTGTTCAGGAGAGTTATTTAATCTAGAAACAACTGCATTATCACTACTATGATCCGGCACTGGATTAAGTCTTTCATGTATGCTAACGTGTTTACTTCCATTATGCCTGATGGGATGCGGAATACTTTCATCCAAAGTGAGATTGTTCCCTAAAGTCATTGGCTCATCTATATTTTGGGAATGCTGGTTTTCTTCTGCAAGAGCAGCAACTAAATTTTCATAGGAAACTTGGGAATGGAACTCGGACAGCCCTAGGGGAGAGTTACAGTTTTTAGGTTTTGGCATAGAAATATTTGAAAACATGGTGTCATTTGAGGTCTTTGAATCCACAAAACATATATTTTTTGGCTTATCTCGGCAATCCAGACTTTCCTCATTCTCGACATCTTCATTTGGGGAAAGGCAGCTAGGCATTGACGGCCAGCTTTTAAGACTAGTTTTTCCAACAAGTGGTGGAGAGGGAGAAAAAGAACGTTTGTCTGACATACTAGCACCAGGCTGTGTTTTATTTCTACGATGTTTCTTTAAAGAAAGTCTTGACATTTCATCCTCCAGTTTTCCTTTCTCACAATTCTCATATTTTTCCCAACAAAGCAGTTGTGCTCTGTCGCCTTTATTTTTTTTTACATGATTTACTAACGGTAAACATGGCTTTGTATATGGTTTTTCCACTCTAATATCGGGTTCTCTCCACCAATTTTTATTTTCGATCTCCTGTGACGTAAGGATGTTGTGACAGATGTCTGGGTAGCGGCTACATGCGGGATTATCTATAACTGTCATTGTGTGAACTGGAACATTTTCACCTGCTTGTAGCTTCATTCCCCGGTCCATTTTGTCTATCCCTTTCCATAGGTTTTCCAAGCCATCTATACCAAGAAAATAAGAGTTATGCAGAGATTATACAAGGTCTCCATAACCTTTCACACCTCTTTACTTTCTCACATTTTGTAGTATTACCACCTCTCTTGTGGACACACTTCCATAGTAGGAGGTGCGCAAGTACTTGTCCTCTTTAAACAAGGTGATAACAAAAACTTAAATTAGGAAGCTTTACATTACTTTCTTAGGGGAGCTATGCAACTTCAGAGATTATAAACCATGTGAATATCCTTCGAATCACAGGAAGAGAAAAAAAATAAAATAAAAACGTGTAGCATAATACCCCTTTATTACACAAATTAAAATTAAACAACAATGCTTACTGGCTTAGTGGTGGAAACCAAGTGTATTTTAAATCCACAGAATGTATTTAGAGGTTGATATGTGTTGTAATATCTATGTTTTATAGTTTGATAGTGTGACAGTAGTCACCATCACTGGGAGCAGAAGGACACTTTACAACGGCTCCTATGAGCCATAGGAGATTTTACAATGGTTCCTAAATGGCTCCTATGAGCCATAAGCCACTTCACAATGGTTCCTAAGGCTCCTATGAGCCATAGTAGACTCTACAATGGTTCCTAAATAGCTCCTATGTATCATGTATCATAGGAGCCATTTAGGAACCATTGTAAAGTGTCCTTCTGCCAGTGATGGTGACTACCTTCATAGTAGTCATCAATACGATTTCCTCACAGAATATAATCATTGTAGCTGCCCTAAGGACTATTTAAAAAAAAAAAAAAGTATATTGTATTTTGTGTGTATCTTCTTGAAATATACTTGCACACCACTCATTACTTTGTTAAAAGTTTATATTAACACACCTAAAACACTACTAATAAATTGGGCATTAAAATAGTTATTTACTTAAGTGAGAATTCAAAGTGAATTTACAATTTAAGGCCAAAGTATGTAAACGAAAAGCATAGCTGACTTAGAAAGTTATTCGGGTTTGGCTATTTCGACATTAAATGTGAAATTTACTTTGAATTCACCTCTCTTTAGTTAATAATCGTGTCAGTGACACACATGTGAACAGATGTTAAAACATGTTTGTGAAACATTACAGATAATCGATACTAAAATGATGGCTACAATGATTTAAGAATTCTAGTATATAAAGAAGGTTATGTACAAGGGAGAGACTTTGCATTTTTAAGCTAAAAAATACAATAAAAAACTGGTACTTGTCAGACTAACTCAAATATACACAGAAAAGTTTTCTTGTAATTTGTGTATTAGGGAATGAAAATATTTTCTCCCACACATTGCATTTACTGTAATGTATTGTTGCAATGTATAGTGAAGTATCAGCAATTGTTTTGTGTTCTTTGCCTTCTCTTTCTTGTACAAGTAACTTCTTAAAAACTCAACTTTCCAACATTCTGGGGCTAATGTAATTTAATTTGCAGACTGTATGTGCTTTAAATGAACACCCCAAATACCATAGACACTTTAGCTTGCCAAGTGATTTATGAATTAAGACTGTGTCCTCTGTTTTTCCTTAAAGAAAAAAAGTGTAGATTTCAATGAAAATTGGCACTTTCAAACGTGAACCATGTTACACCCCCCTGGCTGTGAATCAGACAACCGGTTCTGTTACTTCCTTCTTGGTTTGCTCAGTGGAGCTTAACTCAAGAGGCAGCAATTGCCCAGAGCTCATAACTTGCAAATACTTGAGCTGCATTGAGCAGTCTGTGATTGGACAGCCACAGAAAGTCTGGACTGGAAAAGAAGGGGATGATTTGCAAAGGCTGCAGACAAGAGAGTTGCAGTTTTTGCAAGCTGTTTTAGGTATACTACCAATGAAATGCAGAATTATATACATGCATGCTTTTCATGGGGGGTATAACTACCAATTAGAGTTTTTTTTTATTTTTTATTTGGGCAGTGGGGAGTCCATTTAAGGCTGCACAGATTATTTACCTTGGAGAGCACTGACAGACTCAATAGAAAGCACTCTTCTCCCGATGGATGAGAGATTTCGACAGATCATTGAGGACGAAGGAGAGTTCAGTTTATTTTCACATAGTGATATAATGCTCTGCATGGAGGAAACATGTATTTGTAAGGTTAACGTGAGTGTAGAACAGAATAGAATAAATAAATAAAATATTCATTAAGTTCACCAAGCTAAATATTCTCCAAGCTTAAAATTTTTATTTTTAGAGCTGTAAAGAGATACTTATAAAAAGAAATCTATATTTAACCAAGAGGCATGCGTTGAGATTTGCTCTCACTTACAGCCATACAGATGTTACCTAACTGATACTAGTTTGATCGATCACATAAAAGTGAAAGGCTAAAATGACCCTAAGTTTGAACCTATACTACAGTTCATGTCATAACCAACTGTACAATTTAATTTGAAATATAAATTCAACTAAATCAGTTTTAGAACTTATTTATTAAACATTTGTTTTGGAAACACTGCCTTTATTTGTCAAGGACTAAATTAACTGAGCAAAGACACAACTGACTATCTTATCCATCCCTTAAGGACTAATTGCTACACTAGGTGGTATACAATTTTTTTTTGAAATATGCGCAGTTCACAAAAAAGTTCCAAGGGATCTTACCTCGATATCTGGTCTGTCTGCTGGGGTTTCCTGTTGCATGAGATCCAGCAAAGTCTGCAGATCTTGACACATTTCGGTCTCGACTTCTGGTTCAATCACAAATTCGATTGCTGCTTTCAAAGTGGCCCCCAGTGAATATATATGTGCCTGTGTTTTGAATAATAATTTATCAATGTGCTGGAACGCATTAACAAGAATGTCACATAATTAAACATGGGCAGTCTGAAACATGTCTTATAGATAAAACATAAAGCAAGAGGTGAAAAAAGGTTTTAACTCAGTGTTTGACTAATACTGACAAAGATCCAATCAAACTATATTGCAAAAAAAAAAACAAAAAAAACAAAAAACAAATGCAAAACAAATATCTGCAGGTTATCAATGGAAAGTATATAAATGAGTTAAACTCTAGCAATTCCCACAGGAAGGCGGAAGTGCAGTGGATGGTAAATGCTTTAACAAAAAATTTGCTGGTGCGTAACTTTACATAGATATTCATTGCTTTCAATAAATTCAAAGTTGCCTGTAGATGTGTTGGCATATTCTACACAAATCTGACAACCACGTGCATTCATATAAAGTGATCACAACTACATTCTTAAAAAATAAATAAAACAGCACACAATCCACAGAGGTCCATTCCTCACAGGAAATGTATTTATGGAATTTGCAATCGAGGTCTAACAGAATATTACAATACTAATGAGAAGCATTGTTACGCCACTTAATTTGAAAGGGATGAGAGAGCACGACTGCTCTGTAGCACACTTGGTAAAACAGCAGGAGAAGAATATGCCATTTAATTCAGGATGGGTGATCTGCTATGCGTAAGCACTGATAAAGAGCTTTCATTTCTTATGTAGCTCACAAAATATTGTTTTTAATAACGCTTATAATGTATTGTTGTGATCTGACTGTGATCTTTATTCTGTACCGTTTTTGTTTTTTTGAAAAGACAAATATATAAAGCTCAAAATGTAACAAAGTGGGATCAGTGCAATATTTTTTGTTTAAAGACATGTGAAATGTAGCATTTATTGATATTTGAAACAATTAGAAATGGAATGCAACAAACATACTGAGCGAGTGAATACCGTTCTGTAAATAAACATTATCCTAACATTATCCTAGTGAAGAGTTTTTTTTCTTAGAGAAAGGAGGCACCTTATTGATCTGAATAACATATAGCGTGACATATAACTGCCCACCCGCAGTAGGTAGTTACTTTTTTTTATGCGTACTGTACAGTAATGTATCTTTCATTGTATTGTGTATGAGCGGGGGAGGACCAAAACTTATTGCAACGTCTATAGTCCGTGCGTTATGATTAACTCCTTGAAGACACATGACGGAAATATTCCGTCATGATTCCCTTTTATTATAGAAGTTGTGTCCTTAAGGGGTTAAGAAAGTGCTGTGAGTGGGAGCACTTCTATTCTATAGAACAATAGGCATCGCACTTGGAAAATGTTTTTGTAACGCTCCAATATATTTATCTAACAGTAAATGCTATGCATAAATAACACTGTCAAGACAACATAAAACATGTCCAATTGAAGAGGCTTTATAAAAAGAAAAATGCAACAATCTTACTTAAAAACATTTTCAGAAAATCTTTCTACGCATCTGAACACATTATGATTTAACAGTTATTTGATTTAAATTTCAAATCCTTTACTGAACGGTGGGTGACATCATCCTAATATTATTCTCAGTTCAATGCAGGAGGATCTGCATTATCAGGACAGCTCTGGGAAATACATTTCACAACTGACTCTTTTAGCCATTGAATTCTGTCCAAAGATGGACAATATTAATATCACTAATGCGGAACTAGGAATGTATTGCTTTTCTCTGTGACGAGGCTAGCCTGTAACATTTAACAGTATTTATTTTAACCGTAGGACTCATAGTGTAATATATAGACACATCACACAATGCAATAAAGAGTATGGCATGGTGTAACTTACACTGTTCAATACAGGGGCATCCTGTGCCAAAGAATTAAGGACAGAAGCTGGACATAGAAGCTATTGCCTAAGCATGTAACCCCACCAATCTCAAATAGCCCATGAAATCTAAGTCCCAGTGCTATTAAAAGCAAAAAATGATTTATGCATAAAAACACAACTTAACATAAAACTGAAAAGCAAGGAGAAACTCTGGAGCATATATTAGGGGGATTTAAAGCCATCTTGGGGTTTGAAAACCACACAATATTCGTTCTCATGGTTTATTCGATTGTATCTAGAAACATTCAACAGCATTATTGCCCCCAATAAACAAGTCATCACTATCTACACACTATATAAAATGTATATATAAAAAGGTGAAAAACATTTTTTGGAGCAACTTGCTTAGAAATTACCATCGGTGAATTTCATATCATTTTCTGAAACTAGACTTCATTTAGCTATGTTTGTAACTTTGTTGAATAATATAAAGCAGCTCTGTTCACTTTACAGGTTTTGCATTTACATGAATCTTGATGGAGAACATTCAGCTTCTCCTTGCAAATTATGTGCAGCACTGACCTAGGAAGCACCTCTAGTGTTGGTCTGAGTGACTGCCACTAGAGGTGTTACTAGCCAGCAACGTAAACACTGCCTTTTCTCAGAAAAGGCATTGTTTACATTAAAAAGCCTGCAGAGACATGCTATAGACACCAGAACCACTACATTAAGCTGTAGTGATTCTAGTGACTATAATTTCCCTTTTAGTAAAATTCCATTTAAGTTGCCGAGCTAATTAACCCACAGTCCATCAATAAAAAGTAACACACAGGTATTAAGATCCAGCTCAAGAAAGAGAAGATAATAAATAAAGGCAAAAAGGGGAGGGTAATCATTAAGATACAAGGAAAGGATAGAAGAAGGGAAAAAAAAAAAAAAAAACCCTGACAGAGCGGCGTTAAGTAGATCCCATGTGAGGAAACTGCCAGATTATTAGAGATGTCCTGCTTGGCTGGAGGCAACTCAGTTCCATGTTAGTGGGCTCAAGAGAAATAAAATGATTCATGTGGAAGATACACTAGTAAAGACAAACTCTTTTTTTGTAGCTGTTACTATAATAGGGGTTTCACCAATGGTAGTTTAATAACAATAGGTCCTGATTGTCCCTGAGACCAGTGAAAACTGACAACTGCTCTGTCAGTCTAATCTAGCAGTCGTGACATTCATTGCCTGTTACGTCCAGAGATACTGAATGATTATTATACGCAGAAGATTGCTGGAGGCCACAGAGTGAACCATTGTTCTATGATTACAGAGTACCTTGCGTTACACGGTCATTTGATTTAGGGCAGACCTCTAGCATGAGCATATTCCCAGCTGCACATAATTCATATTCCCAACGTGTTAATTTTACAGGTTTTTACTGTTTGGTAGTTTAACTTTGTAAAACAATAGGCAAATTAGCAGATATCAGAAACCCACAAAAGGATCATTAACAAAATAAGTACGTTAGCACATTGGTAAGTATTAAAAGCACACGCTATGGACAAGATGCACAGCTTCTGTATTCCACAGTATTACTGAGAGAATGTGAAAAATCTTATTAGCATTTCTAGAAGAAATACAGCATAGCCCTCAAAATACTTACACAGTGCAACAAACCAAGCACAGAATAACAGGACTTAAGGAGTCACTCCATACACTTTAGCTTGCTTTGTGTGTGAAAAGTATGCCCTATTTTTTAGTTTTGGAAATACTGCAGATTTCAATAGAAATTGACACTTTTATACATTTACCTGTCTATGCCACCTTGGCTTTCAAGCAGACGACAGATCATGTTAGTAAATGGTTTGGTTCGCTTATTTGCACTTGACCCAAGAGGCAGCAATTGCGCAGAGCACCTGCCTTGAAAAGACTTCTAATTGAGCTGCATTGGGAAGATTGTGATTGACCGGGGTTAAAAGGGGAGGGCTTGCAAAATCAGCAGACAAGAAAACTGCAACTTTTGTAAGTTGTTTTCGGAGATACCCCAAATGAAAAAATGCTTAAAGAGACACTATCCAAACATTCAGTGTCTCCTCCTTCTGCATGCAGACACTGAACTTTCCTCATAGATTCAATTAATCTCTATGAGGAGATGCTGATTGGCCAGGGCTGTATTTGAATTGTGCTGGCTCTGCCCCTGATCTGCCTCCTTGTCAGTCTCAGACAATCCTATGGAGAAGCACTGTGATTGGATCAGGCTTGCTATTCTGAGGCAAACAGCATGCAGAGCTACAGCTTCAGGCTTATTTACAAGTAAGATTTTGCCATAATGAGGGAGGCATGAGGGGCCCAGGGGGACTAGATGGTGGTTTTAACACTATAGGGTCAGGAATACATGTTTGTATTACTGACCCTATAGTGTCCCTTTAATAAATGCATGCAAGTTCAAGGTATATAAACTAAACTGTGAATTTTATTTTGTATTTGGGCAGTAGATTGTCCCCTTAATGCCTTATGAGATTACTTTAAACTGGCCATGTTGATGCTACGATTTTTATATAAAAGTTCTTATTAAGGTTTCCTGTTAAATGCAACTTATAGTTAAAATAATAAGTGATCACTGTCCACCACCCTTTGCTCTGTGAAACTTAAGTACAAAAAAGATTACTTACCTTGATTGTAGCCCATAGACTCCTCCGCTGCAGCCTCCAGCTCCTCCACTGGTGTAAGCATCCAAGCTGACAACACCCCCAATCGCCTCTAATCCATTGGATTGGCACCAGGCATGTGCAGCCAAACACCACGCTCTGCCAATCACATGCTGCTATCAGCACCATTTGATTCCAGGACTGAGCTTAACTCGGTTCATTGAGAATACGTGGTTTGGGTGGCCTTAGTGGTCCTTTAAGCATAGAACTACATCCAAACAGGTTTTGTACAGATATGTAGACAGAGAGACACACGACTCACCTCCAAGGTATTGCCCGTTAAATCAAACTCTGGAGGTACAAAATCACCTTCAGGATCATCTAAATTGAGAGAATTAACAGATAAATGTCAGCAATCTGGCTTTCAAATCTATTTATAGTCAAAAATCACGAACACTGCACACGAACAAAGTTTAAAAACAGATGAAACATAAATTGACACTGCAATGTATAAAAGAACATAACAGAGTAATAGCAGCATGAACTTACCTTGGTTGTACCATCTAATTATAAATACAAGCTTGAAAAAGAATACAAATGCTACTAGGGTTTCCTTATACTCATGCGAAAATATAACGGATATGCCTTCAATGCCAAATATATGAATGGAAAATATGATTGTGAAGATAGATATACACTAGTTTTTCTAGTGTGTTTTATGCATGTTAAATAAACTCAATGCGACACCAATTCCATTTAAATTCTTTTGCAAATTGTGAATTAACTTACTTAACTTTACTTTTATCCAATTGTTGGACTTCAAACATTCTAGTAGTGACTAAAGTAACCAAAACAACTTTAGCTTAATAAAGCAGTTTTGATGTACAGATAATTCTCCTGCAGTCTCACTGCTCAATTCTCTGCAATTTAGACGTGAAACCACACTGTTTATACAGCCCTAGTCACACCTCGATGCAAGTAATTTACACAGCCTCTCTAAACACTTCCTGTAAAGAGTCATCTAGTGTTTAGACTTCCTTTATTGTAAATTCTGTTTAATTTTTAGTTTCTTTCTGCTCTTGTAATAGCTCGCTAGACCCTGCAGGATCCTCCTGTATGTAATTAAAGCTTAATTTACAAACCAAGAGATACAAACTTTCAAAGTAAGTTGCATCTGTTTGAAAATGAAACCATTTTGTTTTCATACAGGCTTTGTCAGTAACAGCCAGGGGAGCGGTGTATAGGGCTGCATGAACAGAAACAAAGGTGATTTAACTCTTGAAAGGCAAAGAATTGTGCAGTGAAACTTCACTGACATGATCTATACACAAAAACTGCTTTATTAAGCTAAAGTTGTTTTGGTGAATATAGTGTCCCTTTTAATTTGGCAGCTAAAGTTCCCATGATGTTCAGCCAAAATAACAGATGATTGAGAATCAAGGGAAATCAATTCTCTATACGTCCTAGTACGTCATACTTAGGCATCACTGTTTTATAATTGACAGCTGACTTCCCTGAAATATCAGAATTGAAGTCCAAAAACTTTGAGAAATCAGCAGCTGGTCACCCAAGATCTGAGAAGTATTTGTATCATCCCAGCCATTTGTATCTAAACCACAAATGATAAAACCACTGTTGGTGGTTCGCTATTCTGTACGTTTTCTTTATGAAAGTGCTCAAAAGTAACAAGTTTTCATTGTTTAAAAAGAAAAAGAAAATTGCACTTTTTTTTTTATGTGAAAGTCTCTCACCTATTATATAATTTTGCTTAGTTTCAAAGATATTACTTTCCAAAAAATGAATTGGTGGTTGAATAATCTCCAACGGTCTCACCTCCCCCAATGGTCTCACCTCCCCCAATGCACATTCACAAATCAGACCTTTATATAAGCAGATCAGCCAAATACTGAATGTAATTTTCCAAAGTACTACGCACAACCTGCAGGCTTCCTGCGTGTGGATTTTAAATGCTGCAGAGTGACGATGGCTCGGCTTCACTCCTGCTGAGTCAAGAAGGGAAAGGGGAATACAGAAATAAAGATAATGATGTCAGATGAGACCCAGTTGCCTCATCCACACTTGCTATTCTACTCGTGTACCAATGGGTTTGTTTTATTTCATTATCTCGTATATAGTCATTTTTTCAAGTATAAATCCTGTTGTTTTTTGTTTTTTGTTTTTTTAATCATGTGCACAATGCGTACAGGGGCTGCACAGTGCAGTATCCAGACATAGAACCAACCAATCTAACTTGTTTCATATACATTTTATCATTCTCTGCAACAATGGCTAGTCCCTGAGAAAAAATATTTTAAGATAGAAAGTCTAAGCAGTCCTACTACCTTAAAGTTCCTCTACCCCTCTATTCCGTTATCTTCAGTCTACTAGTTTATTGAATCTGTTAGACCCACTACCCTCCCCCACTCATTCCTGTGTATTTCAACGAATACTCTAAGCACCAAAACAACTTTAGCTTAGTGATGCAGTTTTATTTATAGATCATGCCCCTGCAGTTTCACTGCTCAATCTCTGCCATTTCTGTTTATGCAGCCACACCTCCCCTGGCTGTGACTCACAGAACCTACACAAAAAAAGGTTTTGTTTATAATCAGATGTTATCTTACTTTAGAAGTATTTGTCTCCTGTCTGTAAATTTAACTTTAATCACACACAGGTACAAAAAGAGAAGTCCTGCGCTCACTCCCATCACTACTGGGCCGGCAGCAATAACTACAGTACACATCAGCCCCAATATATAGTAAAAACCAAAGAAAAGAAAAAAGTTACCTGCGCTCTCTCCTTAATCCCTATGTATATTTAGACAAATGGAGGTCATTTATTTGCTCCAATGGCCATTGGAGGGAATGCCCGTCTGCCAACGTCAAGGCAGACCCCCTAAGGGGGTCCTAACACTGACCCTTCAGCCTGCTTCCTTGAGCTTCTGGCAAAGATATCTCTAATAAGACAGAGAGGGGTATTTTTTATATACACCCCTATATACTTAATAACTCTTAGTAGGGGATGGGATGGGCGGCAGCATTGTAACAAAGCTGTGTGATACAAAGTAAATACAAATACAAAAAGAGAAGTCCTGCGCTCAACGTCAAGGCAGACCCCCCTCTCTTTTTGTTTTTGTATTTACTTTGCATCACACAGCCTTGTTACAATGCTGCCGCCCATCCCATGTGCTCCCTATTAAGGGTTAATAAGTATATAGGGGTGTAGATAAAAAATACCCCTCTCTGTCTCATTAGAGATATCTTTGCCAGAAGCTCAAGGAAGCAGGCTGAAGGGTCATTGTTAGGACCCGCTTAGGGGGGTCTGCCTTGATGTTGGCAGGCAGGCATTCCCTCAAATGGCCATTGGAGCAACTAAATGACCTCCATTTGTCTAAATATACATGGGGATTAAAGAAAGAGCGCAGGTAACTTTTTCTTTTCTTTAATCACACACAGGTGTCTGACATTTACAACTTGATTTGAACTTGCCATTATTGACTGTAATATACACACACACTCCTTTCTCATAGGAATATCTATTCAGGTCATACTAAAAATAGCCGGAAAGGCAACAATGCCCACACCTGCTCTAGGACAAGTACATTCACAGATGTTTTCATAACCAGAGATCCAAATATGCTGGAATTGATGCATTTTCTAGTTTACTACAGATCATTTTAAAGGATATACTTTAATACATTAATTTAATTTGATTTGATTAACATAAAACAGAAACCCACCGTCAAAGTTGCTGCCGCTAATATACTGCAAGCTAAATCAACAGGCCCACTCCTCCTCTAAATCAGGGAGAGGTTTCACCAATCAGGATTATCTAATTATGGGGGTAATTACTCATAACATTCTGTCCAGCAGGAATTTAAAGGATGATGAGTGGAAATGCTGAATAAGTCATACTGCAGTTGCTTATTAACTTATTCAAAGCACGGGTCACAGTTTTGTTTCTCCTGAGCTACCAAATGGGCAGAACTACAGGAAGGAGCATGGAGAGTTGTGTGTGCAACAGGTGCATACTGTATGGGAAGTAGTTACTGAATTCATCTCAGTTTGCAAAGGAAGAAGTAGTATCTGTGACTTCACTTGTCCAGAGGGAAGGCATATAGCTGCAACAATGTTTGGAGATATGGACCAGAGTACTTTAGGCACCATACAATTATTATTATTATTATTATTATTATTATTTTATTTATATAGCGCCAACAAATTCCGTAGCGCTGTACAATGGGTGGACTAACAAACACATAATTGAGATCAGACCACTGACGTACAGGAACAGAGGGGGTTGAGGGCCCTGCTCGATGAGCTTACATGCTAGAGGGAGTGGGGTATAGTGACACAAAGGGTTAAAGTAGGGGAATTAAATAGTTTGTTACAGAAGGGTTTATTGAGTGCTTGGTAGGTCATTTCTGACAGGTGAAGGAACGGAGTCATGGGGTGGGGGATGAGAAACCTGCTGACAGTTTAATTGATACGCTTTAATAAAGAAGTGAGTTTTCAAAGATTTTTTGAAGAAATGGAGGCTGGGTGAAAGTCTGATTAAGGAGGGAAGGGAGTTCCACAGAATAGGTGCAGCCCTGGAGAAGTCTTGAAGGCGAGCATCAGAGGTGGGGATCCGGGCAGAGGAAAGGAGTAGGTCTTGGGCTGAACGCAGGGGTCTCGTCGGGACATACTTGTGTATGAGGGAAGATAGGTATGTTGGAGCAGCATTATGTAGGGATTTGTAAGCAAGTGCCAGAATTTTGAATTGGGCCCTATATCTAACTGGAAGCCAATGCAGGGACTGACAGAGCGTGGAGGCGTGGGAGGTGCGACCGGACAGGAAAATAAGCCTCGCAGCCGTATTCATTATAGATTGCAGCGGTGCAAGCTGGGAACATGTAAGACCGTGAGAAGGGGATTGCAATAGTCAAGGCGAGAGAGAACAACAGCATGAACCAGTACCTTAGCCGCGTCCGGCGTTAGATATGGGCGGATGCGCGCTATGTTCTTGAGTTGGAAGCGACAGGATTTGGCTATCGATTGAACATGGGGAGTAAAAGAGAGATCAGAATCAAAAAGAACTCCTAGGCAGCGAGCCTGGGAGGTAGAGGTGATAGTAGCGCCGTTGACTTGGATGGCGACAGACACAGGAGTAGCAGCACTTGAGGGAGGAAAAACTAGAAGTTCTGTTTTGGACAGGTTAGCAGAGAGGCAGTTAGAAACACGAGTCAAGGTGGGCGGAGAGAGATCAGGGGAGGACAGGTAGATTTGCGTGTCATCTGCATATAAATGGTATTGGACGCCAAAAGAGCTGATGAGTTTAACAAGGGAGGCAGTATAGATAGAGAACAGTAGGGGGCCGAGGACAGAACCTTGGGGGACGCCGACAAGGAGGGGTTGGGGAAAAGAGGCAGAGCCAGAGAAAGAAACACTGAAGGAGCGCTGGGAGAGGTAGGAGGAGCACCAGGAGAGAGCAGAATCCCGTAGACCAAAGTTACGGAGAATGTGAAGAAGCTGTTGATGATCAATTGCAATGATGCAAATTTTTATGATGTGTAGAGTGACCATTTAATATCAAGCAGCTACTTGAGAAATCCGATTGATGCAGAATGGATCACAACCTATGTTTTGGTTTGAATAAGTGGTGCTGGCAAGGATGCCTGCACAAATGCAGAATGAATTCTGAAACATTAAGTCTACCTGTACTCATCTGTATGTCAAACTGGAGAAATGTGTCTTCTCAGAATTACTGTGCTTAAAATTGACTTTTCATATATATATCGCCTTTTAACACCCACACATTTAACAACTATATGACTGTAAATAACGAATGATGCTTAATAGGCAGAGCAATACATGTTGGCAAAAAAAGCCCTTTAATTACCACATTGTCAAAATGACAAAATGTGACAAATAGCCCTTTAGGTGTTAATGAAAATGCATAACAATAGCCAACAATAGTAAGAGACAGTTTCCCTTTAAGCAACAAGCTGACAATGGCATGAAAAAATAGTTTTACACTTTGCATTTAGAATTTTTGGGGGAGTAAAAGTAATGTTATTGCTTTTCCCACATTTCTCTGGGAAAAGCAAGTCTTATGGCTTGACTGGTGTGCAGATTTTTGTTTAACATTGTATTAAACTATCCACAGACTTCAGGTGGAAGGGGTTTTCAATCACCATAACCTATTTGGATTTTAAGATATGAACCATTGAGGGGAGAGTAAAATATATAAATATATGTATATTTTTTTTTAAACCTCGGTTGAACGGTTTGAACGGACTCTTGAAGCAACGTAGAAAATTAATTTAGAATCTGTAGTTTGTTTTTTTTTTCCATTAGGAATGGATCTAAAATTGTTTCTGGGTAACAGTGCTGTTAATAAAGAAAACACTTGGTGTCTAAAACATTATTACACTATTTGTCATTTACATCTCAATTAGTGATCCCTCTGCAGTATTTCACATTTACATAATTTCCCAACTTCAATAAAAGGAATGTGAACAGTGAGAAAACATGTTCTAGATATTCACGGGACACCTAACCATTAACCCCTTAAATCACAGAAGGGAGTATGAAACAATAAACTAAGTCCCACATCCAACACTTAACCGGGGGTTAAAGAACTCATTATTTTGGAAGCAGAGTTTGTCAGCCTGCCAATGATTCATGAAAGTTTTCCATTTAATTATAGAAGATGCCTTTAACAGAACCCAGAAATGCAGATGTCAGTAGTGTCTTTCAGCAGAACACACAGCATGGTTTTGTTGCTGCCCCCTCTCACTCTCTTTTCAAAGTATCTTATTTAGTGCTGAAAAAAACATAGAGAGCCTTGATGCCAGTGGATGGCAAATATACGTACCACTAAGCTGCTCCATGAAACAGATGTTGCCATTTGTGTTGAAAGCCAATGTGTCTGGAGTAATGCAGAGCGTCTGGAAGATGGCCGAATGAGCAATACTCTTCATAGAATAGCAGCACTCGAGACATATTGCCCAAATATCCTGCTCTGTAAGACAGTTGTCTCGTAGCGACAAAATATCAGCCAAGGATACATTCTCCTGCCAAGACAATTCACAGACATTTGTTAATGGCTTCATGTTTTACCACATTGCATGTAGCTCAATTTACTAATTTGTAACAAAACATAGCAATTCAATTTGTTAAATAACATGACTTTCACACAGTGCCTATTTAAATAGCACAGTAGCTTATGATTTTATCATAACGCAATTCAATTTACCTGTAGCGCTCAATATGTCAAATTAGGCCTCGATTTAATATTTTTGGATAAGCTGTTAAATGATTGATGATCTTTTCAAAATATTAAAAGATGAAAAAAAGTCATATAAAAAACAGAAAATACATACATATATACATACATACATACATACATACATATATATATATATAAATATAACTCTCACTTCGATGGTTCAAGACCTCCCCCACCCCTACATATACACGCTTCACACAATCTTACCAGCACTCTCGAAACACACCCTTTCACAAACATACGTGCGGACATACAGACAGACCTCACTCAGAAAAAGCAATTGAAGGATGGACTTCAAACCGGTTACTTGGAACCCTTTAACACAAAACCCAAGAGTAGTGTATCCTACTCTCGATACGAAGCGTTTCTTAGATCCAATCGAAAATTGATAACATCTGTATGTGTTTGACATAGATATGTATTATTTAACTGTTTGACACTGTAAGCCTTTTAGGCTACTAATCTTCACCTCACATCTTTTCTATTTTTGTGAAAGAATACCAACAATGTATTATATGCCTCTGTACTGTGCATTACCCATATTTGCATGTATTGACTCAAGTCATGTACTCACTCTTTTCCACTTCTGTTTATTACTATTTAACAATGTTCCCATATTTTTATCTTATTCTGGGAAAAAAATACAAACTTTACATATAAAGAATTATTAAAAATGTTTAAAAAGCGTATCTAAAAATATTAAATCAAGGCCTTAAAGGGCACAAACCTAGAGGCCTAGTCATTAAACATTGACACAAAATGGTTGAGCCAGGTAGGAGTGGGGGAAAAATGATCTAACTTCGCTAATATGGCCTAAATATGCAGAAACAGCTATGATTACATTGAAGAGTTAAACAAAACTCCAAAGCCTGTTAAACTGACAGCCACCGACTAACTAAAACTCTGTCACGTGATGCAGAAGCTCCCAAAGGAAAGCGTTGATTCAATGTTTTTACATGGGAAGCTTGCATGCGCATCAGGACCCCAATGCACCTCTATGAAGAGCACTGAAAAGACCCACGCCAGAGAAAGCCATGCCTCCTCCATGACGTTGAGGGAAGAGAAGAAACCAAAGCCAATGGAGTCGTGGCACTGGACGCAAGAAAAAAAAAACAACTAAAAACAAACTTTTTTTTTTTTTTTTTTTTATGTGACACACAGGGGAGGGGAGGGGAGGGGGCTATATAACAAACCAGTATTTCTAATGCTTTAGCATTCCTTAAATTATTATGGGATAGTGAATGCCAAGGAATATAAGTGCAAATCATGAAATGCGTTTTTTAAAAAAGGTTTTCACATTTGTTTTAACATTTATCAATTTATGTAATATTTTAGCAGTTAATTTACATACAGCCCTGCATGATGATGCGACAAAGAAGGTAACAAAAAGATCTATGGATGGATCTATACATAAGTTTGCTATTCTTTTAGTAAATTAAAAAAAGGTTTAGCTGACAGCGGGGTTAAACTGAGGATTACAAAAAACATTTCAACAACCCATTGTACTAGCTATGGTTAGTGGATATTACATTTTCATTTCTAAGGAGGCCATTTCCATTACATATGTGAGATATAACATTTTAGTGTGTGATTTTCGAAATAGCATCTAAAATTAGAATAGACTCACAATCTGACAAACTTGCACAAATTTCTTTAGATAAACCCAATATTTTCTATTTGTTTCTGTATTCTATACTCTTAACTAGGATAATTTACAAGGTTTAATGATTAAGCACAGGTTGGGCGTTACAGAATACAAAGCCATTTCCGTGATCTCAATAGATCATTTAACAGTTTTATTTAAGTACTTAGTGGAATGGCACAAGAGTTTACAATCCAGGGTAACCAAGGACAAAAGCACAGGCATTTAAGATTACATGGTGAATAATCGGGTTATTTACAAGATGTAAACACTCAATCACAATGCACATTTTAATGTCAACAGCTCTATAAGATAGGATAGATATAGTCAGCACTACCCCAAACAGAAACATTGCTTATTCACTTTGTTTTAATATAAAGCAAGTGATTTTCAAATTATCTAGAATACGACTGTGTGAGCTCATGTCAATGTCTGACAGTGTTATAATATCTTGGATATCAACATGGAACAATTGAAATTCCAATTGAATTGTAAATCTGTTTAGAGAGACACAAAGAAGGAAATGATAAAGGGTTATTATGCACAAAAAGGGAGAAAAAAAAAAAGAGCAAGGGAGTGTGTAAGCTAGGAAGAGAGATGACAGATGGGAGAAAGATGTAAAAAAAAAAAAAAGGTTTAGAATGGTTTATCGGTGTCCTGATATATTTTTCAAATAGCAGAATTAGTTTATGGGAAAGTGCGATGTTATTAAGAAGATGACCTGAGCCAACACAGCATAGTAAAATTACGTTTTAATGATCATTTTTTTTGAATTATATAGAATGACAATCTTGGAAAATTATATTTCCAAGTGCAACTGTCTCACTTTCTTTTTACTGTATTTCCCCCCCAGTTTTATTAATTGAAGACTACTATAATAATAAACAGAAGTGGTTGTGGAAATAATTGTTGATATAGAATGCACCATGTTCATATAGATAAAAATGAAAACCAACGTATATTGGAATTCGGTATAGCAATATCATTTATAGAAAAAATAAGGTATTCCAGGAGCTAGTCAGATTGCAATAAATAGAATAGAAGTACAGTAGATATCAGCTTTCAAATCAAGGATAAATAGGAGAATATATATAGATATATAGAAACTCAGGAAGGAGACCATAAATAATTGGTTCAAAATAAGTCCACACAGAAAGTCCTGGTTATAAAATTAATAAATGCAAATGCAGAGTATACAGAATTAAATAAGATGATAGTTATATTCCAATAGTCCCCAGACTGTAGCAAAAAGGAAATTCACACTTTTTTCCTTTTTTTGCACTTTTTAATTGTTCCTCTCGTTTTAATTTTATTTTACTTTTATATATTTACTGAGAGTCAGTGAATTATAGTGTATTTGCAATAGGGTTCCACAACTGTGTATCTCCTATATACACACACAGTATATATATTTTATATATATATATATATACATATACATATATATACATATACATATATATACATATACATATATATACATTCTCCTATTTATCCTTGATTTGAAAGCTGATATATACTGTACTTCTATTTATTGCAATCTGACTAGTTCCTGGAATACCTAATTTTTTCTATAAATGCTTTTGCTATACCTACTTCTATAGGGAGTATAGGTGGCCTCCCTTCTTTCCAGTTTAGAGCTAGCACTCTATTATTCAATTAGTTATGTGCTTTTGATCTCTATACTTTTACTCCCTCTATCCCTAGAACCTGATTATTTCTGTATTATAGGCATTTTTATTTTTCTGTGCTTTTAATATTTGTATTCTGTGTTCTTTATATTCCCTCTGTATATTGGAATTCCCCTGACTGGGAGGGAGCCCAGCGCTGGAGAAAGGTAAGTGTTTAACCCTTTCCTCCAACTTCAGACCAGCGGGAGGTGGGGCCATGAGGGTGGGGGCACCCTCAGGGCACTATAGTGCCAGGAAAAAGTGTTTAACGGTTTATCTCCTGAAATTAGGCCAGCACCAGGGACCTCTACGCACCATAACAACTTCATTCTGATGAACTTATGATGTCCAGTCTGTTCTTTACAAAAATAAATCGGTAAATAACTTGGCTTCCAAGTGTGATTTTTGGTGGCCTCTATCCTTTCTAGAAAAAGTTTGTTAGAAGATTTACCAATAAAGTGGTTTGTTTTTTGTGAGAAGCTGTGCAGATATGATCAGATGTGCAAATTCAGAGGTAATTTAGTGTTTAGTAAATGTTTTGAATTCCGACTTTCTCATGGCTTTTTTTTGTTCTTAAAATAGAAATTAGCCCGTTCAAAAACATTTTCTGAACTGTCCTTGAATTGCTTTATGTAAATTGTCCTATTAGCAGAAATCCTGGGAGTTTAGTGATTAATGCAAAAGCTTATCTTCCCCCCAGCCCAAATCTGTTGCAGGCCAGTAACGGGTAACCTTGGCCCTGCAGATGCTTGTGTATGAAAACAGCCAATGGTGTTCAGCAGTATTTTTTTTATACTTGTTTAATATCTTCCAGTGTCTGTTTGAAGCATTACATACAAGTATAATAAGTGTTAAAAGTGTGCTCCATGCTGGTTTTTACCAGTTTTTCTTGTATTATACATATATTGCATTGATAATATGTTTAAAAAATAAAAATCCATTAGATTAAAGGAACACTGCAACCATCATAACCACTACTTTGCATTTACTAACAGTTTGAAAACGTACTTGGGGTGTTAGTCACCTTTTCCATGAGAGCAGTCGGTGCAGGACTTGGGTCATTGGCTGAGAGCAATCAGCTGGCCCTTCAACCAATGCCCTGGCCTTGCATAGCTCACGCAGGTAGACCCTAGGTAAGTTGTCAAACTGTTTGCAAACAGTTTGACTACTTACACTGTAGCAGGTACCCGAGAGTTTTACTTGTTCCATAACCACTACAGAGCGCTGTAGTATAAAGTGGAATGTGCTCAATGTATTCAAGCCTCAGAAAGTGGCGCACTGATTTTGTATTTGGCTTTTGGGTTGATTAGAGTAAGAGAGCTAGAGGATATCCATACATGGTTTGCCTTATAGGCTTAACTGGGTTTAATTCTTTATATAACAATCTTCAGGAAGCCAAACTAAATTAGCATAGAAGTTTACAAACTTCTGAATGTTTGTCATTCTCGTTTTTTTTTTCTTGCAAATGTATTTCCTGTGGCAAGAATTACTGTCTCAGTGACCTCTGAACTTATATAAATAGCAGGTTGTTGGTTGATATCAACACCACAAGTGGGACATGAACCAGTGTTGAGGTTACTCTACACTAGGGATAGGCAACCGTCGGCATTCGAGATGTTGTGGACTACATATCCCATAATGCTAGCAAAGCATCAAGGAAGGTATAGTCCAAAACATCTGAAGTGCCGAAGGTTGCCTCTACCCCATTAGAACTCCAGGGAATATACCCTCCCCCCTCTCCAACTGAATACATCATGTATCTTTATGATATATGGTTTATTCCATGTATACAAGAGCATTCAAAGCTGGGATGGCTAGGCAAAGCAGAGCACAACACACTACACACAGCCAGGAGACACCACAGACACGTTACATACAGACAACACACACATTGCATACAAATAATCATATGACAAAAGTAAATGACTACTTGATGACTCTGGTCTCTTTTACAGTTTTGTGTGAAACCCTCCAACAAATAAACCTTTAAAATCGCACACTTTACACCCAAGTCAACAAACAAAACAGATTAAAAATGACAAAATGTAGTCAAAAATAGCCAGTTCAGACTGCTTACAAAAAATTATATAATTTTTTTGAATACATTTTTTTTACACAAATGATCAGAATTGCCAGATGTACCTGAACCCATACAATTGCATCTGTTCTCTGTTTCAATGTATTTTAGAATGTCATGGGCGATAAAAATATAATTATAGGTACAATGCAACTTGTCCGTGGTTTACCCAATGATTCAGCATTATGACACATATAATTATCTACCTTAGTGAGAGGCACAAAGCATTCTGGAAGTCAATGTACTCACAGCACCATACGTTACTTGAATTGTTCCCATGTAAACAAATCTGCTGAATACAAACGGTTTACTTAACGGTTTCAATGCTACTATTAGCCAACAATTGTGTTAATAAATAACAGTCGTAGACGTTTACAAATCCACAGGTCCTGCAACCTGAAGTTATTTCTACTCAGCTAAAGATCAGCTTGGCAAACATTTTTATCTCTGATACCTTGGGGGCAAACATAGCAAGGTTAGGGCTATGAGATGAGTGTTCAGCAATAAAACTTTCCAACAAGGCATCAACCATAAATAGTGTTACTTTAACTCATAACTTACATAAAGCATTAAAAGGATCATGTATACAGACATTCCAGATATCACCGACAATATATTTATTAAACTCGGAATTATGAATTTAAAGCCCAAATAGCTGTATTAGCATAGAATTTAATATCACAATATGCCAAACGGCCCCTCCTCCCCCCAAAAAATAAATAAATACAAAAATGAGTATGTCAAAGATAAAGGTGTCACCTAAGAGGCTTGCCTTGACATGGCAGGTGAGCTTACACCTAATGGCCATTGGAGTAATATTAAAAACCTCCACTTATTTAAAAAAGCATGGGGATTTGGGATAGTGCGCAAGTAACTCTTATCTTTTTTTGTTGTATGTATTGGGGCTGATGTGTACTATGGTCATTGCTGCCGCCCAGGAGTAGTGGGAGTTTAAACGCAGGACTTATTATTGTATATTTAGAATAATTACTTCATATCCGGCATCATCTGTGGAAGAGCTTGGTATATGAGGAAGCTCACACGGAAGTTATAGGCTAAAAGAGTCAACTGAAGATCCAAGCCCAGCATTGGCCACCCATAGCGAGTAATGCTCCAAAATCGTTAATACATTTTTGAAGTGTTACTTGCAATTAAAACTTAGTATACACCGAAAATCTGCTTCCGCATTTGCCAAGCAGTTCTAGAGTGGAAGCCAAATTGGCTGCTATAGCATTCAAATTAAATGTTAAACCATTATAGAAAGATATAACACTTGAAGACAAGAAGGTTCCTGGGTGGGATCTCCAGGAACCGTAACTAATACACTTTGACATCAGCTTTTTAGGGACACTGATGGCTGCTTCACTAGTGAAGCAATCCAGCAATAGTCACCGATTTGCTCTCACATATTTGCGCTGATCCCTGGGAATCAACTATAGTAATCATTTGACATAGCTATTGGTTAAAATAATGTAATCACTGTGATTGACTCTTGCAGTGATCACTCAGCCTATGGGACAAACTACTAAAAGGTTAATTGTGAGGGCAAGCAGGGCCAGACTAACAGCCCAGTGGGCCTGGTGCTGACAATTGATGGGCCTAATTAAAGAATCATATCGACCAAAAACACTAAAACACTCCCAAAGCGTCATGTATCTGATGGAGATAGTGCTAGAGAGAAAGAAAACAGCAGCTATAAGAAAAAAAAACACAAAAAAACCTATGCTAATCTCCCTCTAATTTATGTTTTCATCTTTCAAGTAAATCCATAACCCCTTACAACATTGTCCAGTCAAGCAGGAAGTCAATGGGCACGGTAAAAGGGTGTGCCACTGACACATATCACGTAACCTGCCAAAAGGGGCGAACATGCCCAAAAAGAGGACATGTCTGCCCAAAGAATTAGAAGGCCAGCCTGGTATGAATGCATGTCAGGCTGCCTGCCAATCATGCAGCTGGCCAACTAAGGGTATACTATGCAGACAGCACCCTGAGCTTGGCATAAATGCATCTAATGATGCGCTCGCTCAACGCTTTCTAAGGACTGTCCCCTAGCACTCGCTGGTCTACTTGTCTCATTACCTTCTTACTAGCAGGCAGACGCTCCTGGTATATAGTCTGGGACAGAGAAAAGTTGTATGTAGTGAGTATAGAAGAAAGGGAACATGCCACAATGTTAGAGAGACCAAAGCCAGCATTACCTTAAAGGATCACTATAGGGTCAGGAACACAAACATGAATTCCTGACCCTATAGTGTTAACACCACCATCTAACCCCGCTGGGGGGACACTGGGAGACATGGGGACACTGTGTCCCCATGTGTCTGTGTCATAATGTCTCCCAATGTCCCTTAGTTTCTCAGTGTCTGCCATAATGTTTCCCAGTGTCCCTTAGAGTCTGTGTCCCCATGTCTCCTTGCAGCCTTTCCCCCATCCCTTACTTCCCTGAGCTGTAGGCTGTCTCTGCAGGGTGGGAGTTGCTGTCTGGACTCTCTGTAGCTGCACCCCTGCAGATCAGTGAGTATAGATAGGCAGGGAGGGATATGCTGGAACTTCCTATCCCTGCCTGTCTCCACACACAGCGACCCCTACTGGCCAGTGCTGGTATTGCAGAGTAATCTCTTGTTTATACTGAGAAAAATACCAGCATTTGTATTGCCAATATCACTGCAATATTGGCACCAGCCAGGCAGCCTCAAATACTGGTTGTGCCAATAAAATAAAAGCCAGGTGGAATCCCTAAGAGTATTGTGGAGTTTTTTTTTTTTTTAAATCAATGGGCCTATTCCATGGGCCTGGAGCTGCAGCTCCATCAGCCCCTATGTTAATCCGGCCCTGAGGGCAAGCTTTGGTTAATATTACCTATTGTTAAAAATAAAGTGTCAACGTGTGGAGTATGGTGACACAGATAGTATAATTTTAGCAGATGGTGTCTCTGGGAAGCAAAGAGGCATATCTTTAATATCACCCTGAAAGCTCTGTAAACAGCTGCATCAGGTGCAGGATATGTGGGACATTTTTGTACTTGGGAGACACAGTAAAATACAAATCTAGAGTATTTGATGTATTAGGACACACTATGGCTGAGAAAATCACTATTCAATTTTTCATATGTAAGTGAAAAATATAAAATGTAGTGTTAAATTAATTAGAAATTGGTGATGAAATGGTCAAGTGATATGACTGAAAATGCTCCATATTATTATTAACATTTATATAGTGCCAACATAATCCACAGCCCTTTACAATTATAGAGAGGGGGCATTTAGAAGTGAAGAATGCCCTTCTTAATCAAAAAGTTAGGAGCCAGATTTAAAGAAAATATAAATCAAAAATACAATTCTTAAAAGGGACACTATAAATCACCAGAACCACTACAGCCTAATGTAGTTGTTCTGAAGTCTATGTACTGTCCCTACATGCTTTTCAATGTAAACACTGACTTTTCAGACTAAAGGCAGGGTTTACATTGCTGTCTGGTAAATCCTCTAGTGACAGTTACTCAGACGGGCTCTAAAAGTGCTTCCTGGGTCAGTGCTGCAGAGTCTGTCTATGGGGAAGCATTGGATTGGCTGAGATCTTCAAGATTGATTAACTTAGCCATGGAGGTAGGGCCAGCCACGGCAACTCCAGCACAACGTGGGGAAAAGGTGTGTAAAAACACCTTTCCCTGTGATTGGAGGGGGGCAGGTCCCCTAAACATACATACTGACAGACACACACACAGTTTCACTGATTTGTCACACACACACACACAGCAACACTCACTCACAAACCCTTACTTTTTTATTTTAAATCCACCCGACCTACCTACCTTTGGGAGAACTGGAGTGGATCAGCTTTCCCTGGGGTCCAGTGTTGCTGCTGTCATCTCCCTGCTATGTTCCTTAGAGTGCTGTTTAGTGATGCGGGGCTGGAATTACGTCATATACCAGCTCCCGGCATCACTGGAAGGCGCGCCAGGGAGCAGAGCAGGAAGTTGCCAGCCCTCACTAATCCGGAGCACACTCTGCCTCACTATCAGTGCTGTAGGTTAAGCTTTAGAAAAAGTCAGCTTCCAAACTTGAAAAACCCAATAATGTTTTGCAACCCTTAATTATGGCTAAGGTTCCTGATAGTTGTGCTAATTCAGGGTGTTCCTCTACACAGCCACCCACCGCCCTGATACAGCTGCCCCCTGCTTCATACAGCTGATCGTCCGCCTGCCTGCCCGCCTCAGCCCTGCGAAAATAAATAAATGTAGCCATCAGATTTGGCACAGATTGGCAATAAAATGGTTAAATTAAAAATATTAAAATTGCTCTTAGCATATGTGAATTATACTTACCTGTTGCGATCCCCTGTGGGCACCGCCATTTTTAATCTTCAGCTCTTGGTGATTCATCTTCTAGAATCTTACATAAGTGCTGTACTCAAGCATGTGTGAATGGAGGATCCTGCGGGAGTCTCCAAGGATATTATCTTGCGAGGAGCGAGATAATGCTTTAATCCCACAGCCATTGCTAGTAAAAGCTGGCAGAAGTGACAAAACTTGATGGCGGCAGTTCTATCTTTTGCCAAATTATGGATTTCCCATAAGATAAAGTAGTACCTACTTTGTCTCATGAAATCTTTTTACTGCGTAGGAAGTCCAATGAAATTCATACACAGTCTTTATGAGCATTTCATAAGGATCTTATCTTTAGGAAATGCACATTTGTTTTCGGTGACAGAGCCACTTTAATACCTTAGTGTTCCAGGTGAATATTTTAATGAATACATTTTCATTGGCCAATTTATACAGAGATTTGATTAGCTCCTAGAAACTGAGATTTTTTTTCAAAAAAGTGTCAAAATGCTCTTAATACCCAAGGGATACAATTTCTACAAATACTTTTGTGCTGTGGTTTTTAAAGGGACACTATAGGCACCCAGAACAATTAATCTCATGGAAGTCGTATGGGCGCTGTCCCATTAACCCTGCAATTGTAATTATTGTTGATAAACTGCAATAATTACCTTGCAGAACTAACTCCAACTCTATTGGTTTTGTACCAGACAGCCACTAGAGGCACATCTGGCTACTTAGCAGACTGGACATACACACGTTGTGCACAAGGACATGTTTTCACCCTTTTAATGTTGCAGTGTGGGAAACTGTAGTAGTGCTAGGAATACAACTTTGTATTCCTATCAATATATTTTCTCTTTAAGTATGTGAACTCTATTCATTTTATAGCCCCAACAGATCTAATTTTACCATGAAAATTCTGATACATTTAATAGCAAAAGTGCTAAATATTAATCAATTGTGAATGCACAGATTTTTTTGAAAAAAATCTTAGTTACTAATGGGTTAATCACAGAATGAGTCAGCCAATGAAAATTGAGGAAAAAAAGACCATTAATTATAAGGCATAAAGCAGGAAGTAAAACATATAATTCTGCTGACATTTCCTAATGAACAATTTTAGCACTGAGGATTGCGGTATTTACATGAATACTCACATTGCTTTGCTATACAAGCTATTTATCCAGTAGAATATATATTGCCGATATTTAGTCTATATGTGGTATAACTAATGTGGAAAAAAATTTAATATTCCTATACCGTAATCACATTTTGTATATACTTTCAGAATTGCTTAGGCATAACCACTAAACTCTCATAAAGACAAACATTCATAATGTGGAAAAAGTCCAGTTTCAGAGTGTAGCTGATTCACCAAATAATCCTAACCGCCCACATTTTAAGCATCACCCTACGGTTACATGAGTGAATTAGTCTACCATGCACTGGCATACATACCACGGTCGCAAGGGTCACAGCTGCAACCGGGCAGTCATTCCAGGGGGCCCGGCCACCCTGCGGACCCCTGCGACCGGGTACACACCGCCATCTTTTGCTTCCCCAGCCCGCGTGGCAAACCACCGGGGCCGCCGTCAAAGGGGTCCATCGGTTGACCCATGCTGTCAGGGCCACCCGATGGATATGGATTGTCAGGGGGCCCGGTCAGCGCTGGGCGCTTTAACAGCGTGACCGGGCCTCCTGTGATGACATCACTGCTGGGAGGAAGTGACTGCACGTCACTCCTCCCAGCTATGAGAGCCCGCGCAGGAGGAAACAGAGGGAGTCAGAGTAGGAACTCTGACTCCCATCAACCTGAGCCACCACTGGACCCCAGGGAAAGTCACCCTCTTGCACCTATGAGGTAGGAAACAGGAGGGTGACTTAAACATTTTGTGTGTGTGTGTTTGTATGTATGCGCGTGTCTGTGTGCCTTGTGTGTATGTGCCTGCCTGTCTGTCTGTGTGCCTGCCTGTCTGTGTGAGTGTGTCTGTCTGTATGTATGTATGTGTGAGTGTGTGTCTGTCTGTATATATGTATGTGTGTGTGTGTGTATATATGTATGTGTGTGTGTCTGTGTGTGTGTATATATGTATGTGTGTGTGTCTGTGTGTCTGTATATATGTATGTGTGTGTCTGTCTGTCTGTATATATGTATGTGTGTGTCTGTCTGTCTGTATATATGTATGTGTGTGTCTGTCTGTCTGTATATATGTATGTGTGTGTCTGTCTGTCTGTATATATGTATGTGTGTGTCTGTCTGTCTGTATATATGTATGTGTGAGTGTGTGTCTGTCTGTATATATGTGTGTGTGAGTGTGTGTCTGTCTGTATATATGTGTGTGTGAGTGTGTGTGTCTGTCTGTCTATATGTGTGTGTGTGTGTGTGAGTGTGAGTGTGTGTCTGTCTGTCTATATGTGTGAGTGTGTCTGTCTGTATTTATGTGTGAGTGTGTGCCTGTCTGTCTGTATTTATGTGTGAGTGTGTGCCTGTCTGTCTGTATTTATGTGTGAGTGTGTGCCTGTCTGTCTGTATATATGTGTGAGTGTGTGCCTGTCTGTATGTATATATGTGTGAGTGTGTGTCTGTCTGTCTGTATATATGTGTGAGTGTGTGCCTGTCTGTATGTATATATGTGTGAGTGTGTGTCTATATATATATATATGTATGTGTGTGTGAGTGTGTGTCTGTCTCTATATATGTGTGTGTGAGTGTGTCTGTCTGTCTATATGTATGTGTGTGTGAGTGTGTGTCTGTCTGTCTATATGTGTGAGTGTGTCTCTGTCTGTCTATATGTGTGAGTGTGTCTCTGTCTGTCTATATGTGTGAGTGTGTCTCTGTCTGTCTATATGTGTGAGTGTGTCTGTCTGTCTATATTTATGTGTGAGTGTGTGTCTGTCTGTCTGTCTATATTTATGTGTGAGTGTGTGTCTGTATGTATATATGTGTGAGTGTGTGTCTGTATGTATATATGTGTGAGTGTGTGTCTGTATGTATATATGTGTGAGTGTGTGTCTGTATGTATATATATGTGAGTGTCTGTCTGTATGTATATATGTGTGAGTGTGTGTCTGTCTGTAAGTATATATATGTGTGTGTGAGTGTGTGTCTGTGCCTGTCTGTGCGTATGTGTCTGTATCGGTCTGTATGTATGTATATATGTGTGCCTGTCTGTTTGTATGTATGTATCTGTATGCATCTCTCTCTCTCTCTAATATATGTACAGATAGAGATAGATAGATAGATAGATAGATAGATAGATAGATAGATAGATATATCTATCTCTGTCTGTCAGGGGGGATTGGGGAGGGGGCCCACGGGTCAGTTTTGCACCAGTCTGTGTGTATGTATGTGTGTGTCTGTTTGTATGTGTGTCTCTCTCTCTGTCGGGGGGGGGGCCCACAGGTCAGTTTTGCACCAGGGCCCCATGTATTGTGTGTACGCCACTGCTACCATGCCAAGGTATTGATTACTCTGTAGAGCTCAGGCTATATTTTAACTTTATACCCTACTATTTGTGCAAATGAAGAACTGACTTGAAACTCCAAAAGGCATAACTGAGATTTACAGACCTCCCGCACCACACCGTAAGATGTGGAGTAATCTGTCTATGCTTGTCAAGTAAAAGGAATTGAATGAGAGAAAGCATGAAATATTTCCAGTGCCTCACTCTTCCCATTGTGAATAGCTCGTAAAATCAATAAAACACAAGATCATTTATCGATGTAAGAAAAGAAAAGAAAAAAAAAAAAACAACACTATATACTATATTGGATCATTCAATGACTTTCAAACAGCAAGATCAAGCGGACAGATATTTACTGGCTGTTTATACAAAAAAAAAAAAAAACACACACACACACACAAACGAAACCAATACTATTCTAATCAAACTACTAAAACTTTATGGATTTCAAATACTAGTTAAAGCTGAGAAAAAGCCCTACAGCCAGATAGATCCCAAAACATACTACAGGTCTCAGATGAACACATTGTTTATAGTTCAGTCAATCTAGAAACTCATACCTATATATTTCCAGACAAAAACAGACATATCTTCACATTGTTTGTCTTTCTCAGGCTTGTTTAACAATGATAATCTTAAATGTGCATTTTTGTGAGTGCATAGCACTATTCCAAACGATAACAGATAGCAATCCGTTGTTTCTCAATACTTGCAAGCAATTACACATCGGCCAAATGCCAGGTTCCTAATCTAACAACTATTGGTGGAAGTCCAAACAGCTAAAGAACATGAGTTCAAAAAGTATACCTAAATACATTAAAAACTCTAGAAGAAATCAATCCAATAAAGGGACAGTTTAAACACCACAAAGAGTACAGACCAATGAAGAGGGTAAGGTGCCAGGGGTCCCCTTTCAAACAGTTTGACACTTAACTGGATAGGCCAGGCCCAGTGGTTTGGCCCCCTTTTTGGATATTATTAAAGCACAAGTCCTTATTAAAGAATTAACTATTCTTTCTGGTCCCCCCCCCCTAAATATACACAAATATGTAAGTAAAATATCTTTCTACTCTTTAAGACATGCGAGAAAAGAGGGCTGCACCACATAAGTGGTTATCAAGCTAAGAAACCTTCTTTTAGAGTTTAAAGAATTCCAAGAGAAACAGGATAGAAGAGAGAGCAAGAGCAAGAGAGCGAGAGAGCGCGCGAGAGAGAGCGCGCGCGCGAGAGAGAGCGCGCGAGAGAAAGAAAGCGAGAGAGAGCGAGCTATAAAATAGTTTGACATGAAAACAATGTTCTTTATTACTTTATTTAAAGCGCAAGTGACCACAAGGTTGAAGCTGCACCTGATCAGAGGTTGGACAGATATCCTGAATGGTTTAACAATCATCTGCTACCTCAACACGGACATTTTGGTTTACGGACTGCCAAGAGCGTGCATTGAGCACCTGGCAACTTCTTTTCTACAGGTGGTGAGGCAGTGCCTTTGCATCACTTAGAGAATAGAAATGAATAATCGTGTGGACATTAGAACATTGGGAGTGTTAAATAGGATCTTTTTAAAGTTTGTATTAACAAGAGAATCTTACTGAGCACTGCCCGATAGAATATAGAATTACTTGCCACTGCAAGACTGGAAACATGGACATGGCACACTGACCAGGGCTGAATTTTCACACACTAATAGGTAAAGGGCCAAAGGAAATTTTCAGCCCTGTTGAAGGGCTCTGTGCATGCAATTCACAATACAGTAGTATGGTATCTTTTTCTGTGGTTTTGCATCATCTTTCATTTTGTACTCTTATGCCCGATCTAGCATACAAATGTGACAGTGGTCCTGATATGTCAGGAGAAAAAAAAAATATATATAAAACTTTCGCCATGGTTGTAAAGTTGTTTCTAAAAAGCTTTCCCAGTGCCTTTTTCCTAAGGTATATTGAGCAAACAATGATAAAATTGCCCACTGATTAATACAGTTTCATGTTTACTGTTTTGGCATCATCTCCACAACACTAGGCTTAAATGGACAACTGCAAATGCCAAACTTTTAGCCAGATGAAATTATCTACCTCTTTGTAATCACATGGTGACAGTTGTATAAATGTGCAACACTGCTTATGTGCTGATGAAAAATAAAGCAAGTATCAATTTATTCTTTGTGGGGAAACACTTTGTATTATTTAAGGTTACATCTCAAAGACATCAATATACAGATGTATCTCTGCCCAAGAGACAAGTAATAGCAAGTGCACACCAACATAATTACTAGCAACCCTAGAATGCATTTCTTTCAATCCAGTTTGATGTAAGTGCACTGTAACCTACTGTCTAGCTTTTATGTTGACCTACATACTTAATGACAGCAAGGCTGAATACTATCAGGGTTACGCACTACAGTGAGAATTTGTCAGGAATTCAAAGTGAATTTAAAATTGGGAGACATGTTATATATTAAACAATCTGCTTGAAAAGCAATAGGATTCTTATCCTTGGCGTAATCAATTTAGCATAAATAAATACTGAAAATTCATCAGATGGCATTAAAAAACAAAAAAAAAAAACCTTTAATGTCTACCAATTTTCATTTGCCACTTATTTTTGCACGTGTTCTGGTTCTCTTATTTTCTGCATGTGATTGTGTAGTCATGAAAGCCTGTGTACACATAGGTGTAAATCGTAAAAGTATTTTTTTTTTTTTTTTAAACAGACTCACGTACAATTGGGTGTATCTGGCAGGTGGAGACTGGTGACTGTGAAGGCACCATGCCATACCTCACAATTTTGGCTGGGCTGGAATCAGTATGGGGGGTTAAGGGGTGTCAAAAAATTACACCACTAGTGTTGCCCCTAAATTGGCAGACCCACCTGGAAAGTAGGTGGGTCCACCTACTGAAGAGGTGTGTTAGCCTGGCATGTAAAGTGCTGCGGAATTTGTTGGCGCTATATAAATAATAACAATAATTAAGCCTGCCAGGTTAAAAAAACAGCCTCCTGCGCTAAAGTGCTCCCTGTATGGTCCTTGTGCCCATTACACAGCACCGGCACGTCTAATGATGCACTCACACTGTTGTCTGGAGAGAGTTCCCTAGTGTCTCCGGATGCAGTACATCAGTCAGGGAATTAAATTGGGACAATACTCCGAAATTGGAACTGCCCCGTTGAAAGTGGGACAGTTAGGCGGCATGACTGTCCTCTTTTACAGGCCTTGCTCCCCCATCCACTGCATAGATATGATCACGAACATGGTATGCAACTAGCAGACTGAGATGTGGGTGGCTCCAGTGAAAAGAGGCTGCAATTTTTTAAGCAAATTGGTGTAACTGAGCTTCTTTAATGGAATGTGGCTGTAGCTGCTTCTCCTGTAAACCTTATGTTAAAATGGAAATACAATGTAGACAAAAATCTGGATGATGGCGACCTGATGTCTGGCATTTGTCGAGCCCTGGTCTGAGTCTTGTTAAGATATTGAAGCAGAGTCCTTCCTGCCCCTTCTAATGTCACAGAATCATTGAAGAAACTTGTACCCTAAAAACAGTCATTATACATTTCCCAGTGTATGTGCATAGTTAGACACCCTACATATAAGCTCACTTGAGCAGGGCCCCTCATCAACCTATTGTTCCTTTACCATTTTGTAATTGTCTCATTTATTGTTACATTTCCCCCTTTATAATATTGTAAAGCGGTGTGGAATATGTTGGGGGAGGTTTTGTTTTATTGTGTTCAGCCTAACCACAATCTTACTGATACCAAACTACTTGCTCTTAGAGAGACATCAACTTCCAGAACCGGTGCCATGGTGGTGAGACCCACAAGGTTAAAACTAAAGCCCATCGGTGATTTCTGGTCAATGGTCCATTTAGAAGATCATCAACCATGGATTTTTTTTATAATTTTTTAAAAAGCTGTGTCTTATGATGCCTGTCTGATCATTTGCATATCAAGGAAACTATGGGATAGTTGTGAAAACAGGATTTCTCTTATCAGTGTAAGAGTTGTTCCCAGATATTCTGGCTACTTATCTTGCAAGAGCGCCAGGGCACTCCTGGCACCATAACCACTACAACAGACTGTTCCCTTAATTATCACATATCATATCCCAGTTACTCGTTAAGGGGGAAGATCAGAAAACAAGCAATGTACGAGATGTCATGAATGAAACAGATGGGATGGGATTATTATTAAATCTCTATCCATATGAAAGACCTGTAATAATGTATTCTGCAAAGTTGAAGAGAAACTAACAAGGCAGTATGCATTTTTCATAAGTATTCACCTTCAAAGTCATCACAGAGACGTGAAAGAGTAACTGAATGAATGAACAAGAAGAGTGCCTTTTGTGCACATGCTTTATGCTCACAATATGCTGCCTAGCAGTTTAATGTAAAGAGCCATCTATCTACCAGAAGAGCATATTAGCAGAACCCTGTTAACGTGAGCAATACATCTTTTGTACATTTCCAGTTTTTGTAATCAAAGACTATATTAACTAATGACACTCCTGTTTAGCAACTAAATTGTGTTAAAAAAAAAAAAAGACAAAAAAAAAAAAAAAAGACTGGAAGGCAGACACACACAGAGAGAGATCATCAAACAAATGTATAGAACAAGCAATTGATCTACCCAGCCTATATAAAAGGCACCCAAGATGAGAACTGGACTTTTATTCACATGAAACCAGAAATATGCTTAGCATGCCAATTACACATATACACACACAGAAGTAAAAGGAACTTAATGTACAATTCTCATTGTATGCATCTTGGATTTTTTTTTGTTTTCTTGCCTGTCCCTTTCTGTGACACAGTTTTTGAAACACTTACCTATAAATCTAAACATTTTTAATTAGCCCCATTATAATAAAAAAAAATCTGCTTTTATGCACTCTGATAAAGAATATAGTATATTTCAATGTATTCAACATATTTATTGTTTATCAATATTAAAAAATAAAAAAAGGACAAAAAATTGATCAAAATAGGATACATTTTATTGTAATCAGAAAAATGTATACGTACTTAATTGGGTAGAATCACACAATGCTATTAGATAATAATGAACTTGGAAACTGACATATATGGAGACAGAATGTTATGCAGTGTGACATAAGGCTGTGTTTAATCTTAAATATGATTAATGTTTGAAGCCACATTTTTTTTTTTTTAACTTGTGGTGATCTGAGAAAACATCAGCAAATATGACAGTTTCCAACTGCATAACATAAAGTATACTTAATTAGCTGGAAATATCACGGGAAAGCCCTGCTTTGGAGTCTGTCACCCACTATGACAGTGTTTCTAAAATTATTCTGCACCATCCCCCAAAACCAGTGCTTCTCCAGTTATTTTACTGACATAGTGGTCACCAGCCATATTTATCCAATATTTCACTGCCCAGCTTTTCAGAATAACATGGACAGTTTACATTTAGCTATCCAGGGATCTACTCCCATGAAGATCTGACAACATACAGATTGCTGGAGGCCTACCTGCTAGCCACCACTACAATACACATAGTACAACATATAGTGGTAGACGTGGTGACTGCCTGGGCTATAGCCACCCAGATTCCACAGTATTGTACGGATTAGTGATCTGTAAAATTACTAATATTTTTCTTGATAAAACTTCTATACAATGTAAAGAAATTGGGTAAAATGTTCTCTACTGCCATTCAGATTGCTGCCATAACTGCTGTTAACAGACAACCACACTTACAAACTAGTGCTATTGGTCCTACTGTCACATTTAAACCCAGTATCAGTGGATGACTAGTACGTACCTCAAGCCATTTTCACTGTATGACAAAATGGCCTTCAAACAAAGTGCCACCAAATAAGCTGCCTTCAACCTAACCAATACCACCAAATTACATTACTGTCTGACTTCATCCTACACAGGAACTAGCCGTCTTCACCATAACAAGCACCACCACAATATAACCAGTTGTCTTCAGCATAACAGGCACTAAGAGAGATTTGTCTGCAATTATCATAACAAGCTCCACCACCACCAGACGACCAGTCTACACCACAAGTTCCACCATCACCAACAGATCAGTCTTATCCACCACAAGCTCAAGCACCACCAGATGATCTGTCTTATCCACCACCATTTGACCAGTCTCCTTCACCACAACAAGCTCCAGCACCACCAGATGTCCAGTCTCCTTCACCATACCAATTTCCACCACTAGTTGAACGTTTCTCTGCCCCCAGATGTCAGATACATTCACTCTAACAGGGTCCATCAGATCCACTTACTTACCATAAGAGCTATTACTAGATATCAGCTGCCCTCACCCTACCTAAAGCCACTGACTGACATGTTGCAGATGCCCAACTTGCCATAATCCAATAACCAGACACCCTGACGGCCAGCTGTCTTATATCAAACCGTGCATTGAGTTACTCTCCTCTCTCCATACTTCCCTCCATCTCTCCACAAATAGAGCCTCGGTTAACTGCCCCGAGTGTCCAACAGGTACTCCCCCCCATAATACACTCCATCCCTCCACAAACTGAGCCCCGAGTCACCTGCCATGAGTGTCCACCAGGTACTCCCCCACATTGCACTCCATCCCTTCTCATAGAGCCCCCAGTCCCCTGCCCTGAGTGTCCAACAGGTACTCCCCACATACTGCACTCCATCCCTCCACACACCGAGCCCCAGGTTACCTGCCCTGAGTGTCCAACAGGTACTTCCCCAATACTGCACTCCATCCCTCCACAAACCAAGCGCCCGGTTACCTTCCCTGAGTGCCAGCAGGTACTCCCCCCCCCCATACTGCACTCCATCCCTCCACAAACCGACCCCTGGGTCACCTGCCTTGAGTATCCAACAGGTACTCCCCCCCCCATACTGCACTCCATACCTCCACACACAGAGCCCCGGGTTACCTGCCCTGAGTGTCTATCAGGTGCTCCCCCCCATACTGCACTCCATACCTCCACACACAGAGCCCCGGGTTACCTGCCCTGAGTGTCTATCAGGTGCTCCCCCCCATACTGCACTCCATACCTCCACACACAGAGCCCCGGGTTACCTGCCCTGAGTGTCCAGCAGGTACTCCCCCCATACTGCACTCCATCCCTCCACACACAGAGCCCTGGGTTACCTGCCCTGAGTGTCCAGCAGGTGCTCCCCCCATACTGCACTCCATCCCTCCACACACAGAGCCCTGGGTTACCTGCCCTGAGTGTCCAGCAGGTACTCCCCCCATACTGCACTCCATCCCTCCACACACAGAGCCCCGGGTTACCTGCCCTGAGTGCCCAGCAGGTGCTCCCCAATCTCTCACCTCATCTTCCAGCAGGGTAGGGAGAGGCTGGAAATCATAGAACTCCTTCCCATCCTCCTCCTCCTCATAGTACTCCTCTACCTCCTCGGCCTCCTCCATCCCTGCATGGACAGCTCGGCTGCCAGTCACGGTCTCCGGGGGGCTCAGCAAGCTGGGGTGCTCATGGTACCTCGGGGAGAGATCCAATCAGCGCCCAGCGCACGGCCCGGCTCTGCAGCCAGCAGACGGAGTGTGACAGTGAGTATGAGTGGGGCCCGGGCGGGCTATCGGTGCCAGCCGTGCCGGTATCCTGCCATAGCCGGCCGCACACTCACTGCATTCCAGTACGTTCGCAGCTCTGCGCGCTTTCCCCCAAAGCGTTTGCTCAGGTACGCGATACCATGGCAACGCACCAGGGAGCGACGTCACTACGTGACAGCACCGCTCGTACGCGTTATGGGGAGGCCACGCCCCTTCCCAGCGCAGAGCTCGTGCGTGTCAAGCCTCGTTCTCGATGTGTGCACTGATTGTGTGCGAGGAGAGTAGCTCTATCATGGGCAGTAGTTACCTGTAATGGCTGCCCTCTATGTGTGAGCTTCATAATAAACCACGTCCATAACGTGTAACACAAACCTGCCAACAGTTCTAATGGACAAAGAGGGACAGGAATATCATGTGACTCACTAATAATTTATACAAATAAAATATACAATGTACATTATTTTCACAGACTGAATTGTAAACACCTGTATTGCAGTTTACAAACATTACTGGGAGTATTATTGCTGTTGAGCTCTGTTATACACTCAGACATTACTGGGAGTATTATTGCTGTGGAGCTCTGTTATACACTCAGACATTACTGGGAGTATTATTGCTGTGGAGCTCTGTTATACACTGAGACACATTACTGGGAGTATTATTGCTGTGGAGCTCTGTTATACACTGAGACACATTACTGGGAGTATTATTGCTGTGGAGCTCTGTTATACACTCAGACACTCTGTTATTCAGACACATTACTGGGAGTATTATTGCTGTGGAGCTCTGTTATACACTCAGACACATTACTGGGAGTATTATCGCTGTGGAGCTCTGTTATACACTCAGACACATTACTGGGGGTATTATTGCTGTGGAGCTCTGTTACACACTCAGACACATTACTGGGGGTATTATTGCTGTGGAGCTCTGTTATACACTCAGACACATTACTGGGAGTATTATTACTGTGGTGCTCTGTTATACACTCAGACACATTACTGGGAGTATTATTGCTGTGGAGCTCTGTTATACACTCAGACACATTACTGGGAGTATTATTGCTGTGGAGCTCTGTTATACACTCAGACACATTACTGGGAGTAGTATTGCTGTGGTGCTCTGTTATACACTCAGACACATTACTGGGAGTATTATTGCTGTGGAGCTCTGTTGTACACTCAGACACATTACTGGGAGTATTATTGCTGTGGAGCTCTGTTATACACTCAGACACATTACTGGGAGTATTATTGCTGTGGAGCTCTGTTATACACTCAGACACATTGCTGGGAGTATTATTGCTGTGGAGCTCTGTTATACACTCAGACACATTGCTGGGAGTATTATTGCTGTGGAGCTCTGTTACACACTCAGACACATTACTGGGACTATTATTGCTGTGGAGCTCTGTTATACACTCAGACACATTACTGGGAGTATTATTGCTGTGGAGCTCTGTTATACAGTCAGACACGTTACTGGGAGTATTATTGCTGTGGAGCTCTGTTATACACTCAGAAACATTACTGGGAGTATTATTGCTGTGGAGCCCTGTTATACACTCAGACACATTACTGGGAGTATATTGCTGTGGAGCCCTGTTATACACTCAGACACATTACTGGGAGTATTATTGCTGTGGAGCCCTGTTATACACTCAGACACATTACTGGGAGTATTATTGCTGTGGTGCTCTGTTATACATCTGTGACATTACTTGGAGTAGTATTGCTGTGGACACATTACTTGGGAGTAGTATTGCTGTGGAGCTCTGTTATACACTCAGACACATTACTGGGAGTAGTATTGCTGTGGAGCTCTGTTATACACTCAGACACATTACTGGGAGTATGCTGTGGAGCTCTTGCACACATTGGGAGTATTGGAGCTCTGTTATACATTCAGACACATTACTGGGAACATTATTGCTGTGGAGCTCTGTTATACACTCAAACACAATACTGGGAGTATTATAGCTGTGGAGTTCTGTTATACACTCAGACACTTTACTGGTAGTATTATTGCTGTGGAGCTCTGTTATACACTCAGACACGACTGTATTATTGCTGTGGAGCTGTTATACAATCAGACACATTATTGGGGTTATTATTGCTGTGGAGCTCTTTTATACACAGACACATTACTGGGAGTATTATTGATGTGGAGCTCTGTTTTACACTCAGACACATTACAGGGAGTATTATTGATGTGGAGCTCTGTTATACATTCAGACACATTACTGGGAGTATTATTGCCGGGGAGCTCTGTTATACACTCATACACATTACTGGGAGCTTTATTGCCAGGGAGCTCTCTTATACACTCATACACATTACTGGGAGTATTATTGCTGTGGAGCTCTGTTATACGCTCAGACACATTACTTGTAGTGTTATTGCTGTGGAGCTCTGTTATACACGCAGACACATTACTGGGAGTATTATTGCTGTGGAGCTTTGTTATACACTCAGACACATTACTGGGAGTATTATTGCTGTGGTGCTCTGTTATACACTCAGACACATTACTGGGAGTATTACAGCTGTGGAGTTCTGTTATACACTCAGACACATTACTGTGAGTATTATTGCTGTGGAGCTCTGTTATACACTCAGACACATTACTGGGAGTATTATTGCTGTGGAGCTTTGTTATACACTCATACACATTACTGGGAGTATTATTGCTGTGGAGCTCTGTTATACATTCAGACACATTACTGGGAACATTATTGCTGTGGAGCTCTGTTATACACTCAAACACATTACTGGGAGTATTATAGCTGTGGAGTTCTGTTATACACTCAGACACATTACTGGAAATATTATTGCGGTGGAGCTCTGTTATACACTCAGACACATTACTGGGAGTATTATTGCTGTGGAGCTCTGTTATACACTGAGACACACTACTGGGAGTATTATTGCTGTGGTGCTCTGTTATACACTCAGACACAATACTGGGAGTATTATAGCTGTGGAGTTCTTTTATACACTCAGACACATTACTGGTAGTATTATTGCTGTGGAGCTCTGTTATACACTCAGACACATTACTGGGAGTATTATTGCTGTGGAGCTCTGTTATACAATCAGACACATTACTGGGAGTATTATTGCTGTGGAGCTCTGTTATACACTCAGACACATTACTGGGAGTATTATTGCTGTGGAGCTCTGTTTTACACTCAGACACATTACTGGGAGTATTATTTCTGTGGAGCTCTGTTATACACTCAGACACATTACTGGGAGTATTATTGCTGTGGAGCTCTGTTATACATTCAGACACATTACTGGGAACATTATTGCTGTGGTGTTCTTTTATACATTCATACACATTACTGGGAGTATTATTGATGTGGAGCTCTGTTATACACTCAGACACATTACAGGGTGTATTATTGATGTGGAGCTCTGTTATACATTCATACACACTACTGGGAGTATTATTGCCGGGGAGCTCTGTTATAAGCTCAGACACATTACTGGGAGCTTTATTGCCAGGGAGCTCTGTTATACACTCATACACATTACTGGGAGTATTTTTGTTGTTGAGCTCTGTTATACGCTCAGACACATTACTTGTAGTGTTATTGCTGTGGAGCTCTGTTATACACTCAGACACATTACTGGGAGTATTATTGCTGTGGTGCTCTGTTATACACTCAGACACATTACTGGTAGTATTATTGCTGTGGAGCTCTGTTATACAATCAGACACATTGCTGGGAGTATTATTATTGCTGGAGAGTTCTGTTATACACTCAGACACATTACTGGTAGTATTATTGCTGTGGAGCTCTGTTATACAATCAGACACATTACTGGGAGTATTATTGCTGTGGAGCTCTGTTATACAATCAGACACATTACTGGGAGTATTAGTGCTGTGGAGTTCTGTTATACACTCAGACACATTACTGGGAGTATTATTGCTGTGGAGTTCTGTTATACAATCAGACACATTACTGGGAGTATTATTGCTGTGGAGTTCTGTTATACACTCAGACACATTACTGGGAGTATTAGTGCTGTGGAGTTCTGTTATACAATCAGACACATTACTGGGAGTATTAGTGCTGTGGAGTTCTGTTATACAATCAGACACATTACTGGGAGTATTAGTGCTGTGGAGTTCTGTTATACAATCAGACACATTACTGGGAGTATTAGTGCTGTGGAGTTCTGTTATACAATCAGACACATTACTGGGAGTATTATTATTGCTGGAGAGTTCTGTTATACACTCAGACACACCAACAATATGAAGCTCCTAGAAAAGGGGCATTAGGATAGAAAAGAGGGACAGAGGGATTTGATCTGAAATAGAGTCTATTCCTTATAAAGGAGGTATGCCTAAAATGCTGTAGATAGCTTTGACACTATAATAATCGGTATCCAGACCGCCTAAAGCACTTCAGCTTTCTTTAGAAGTTAAAGGAACATTTTATTGTTATGAATACAAAGGTGTACCCCTAACACTAACATATTCCCGTGTCCCGCAGCCCCCTCCCATCATTGTAAAGGGTTAAATTACCCTTTATTCACTTACCCGATTCCAGCATTGAGGTCCCTCGGGGCTGTATTGCAGTCTGCCTCCCGTATTTGGGGGGTGGGGGACCTAATGTGCATGTTTGGCAAGTGCTGTGCGCCGTAGGCCTTCCCTACAGGAAACCATTGACTCAATGCTTTCCTATGGGGTTTTCTCTGTTGCTGGACGTCCTCATGCAGCGTGTGAGAATGTCCAGGGTCATTTTACAGAGTCAAACTCTGAAGCACCTCCAGTTGCTGTCTAGTAGACAGCAATTAGAGACAGTCTTAGTACTGCAGCGTAAACATTGCAGTTACTCTAAAACTAAGGGACTAAGGGGGACAGGGACACTGCACCCAGAGATAAAGTGGTCTGAGTGCCTATAGTATCCGTATAACCACCTCCATTCTCCATGAGAAATCAGCACTTCAATGCATTAATTCAGGAACAACCTTACCTCCTAGCAAACAAGTTCACAACCAGGAGAGATTCTGTATTCACTCTGCATCGTCAATCCATCTAGCAAAATTGAGAGCTTCTCAATAGATGCAGTAGTCAATGCTTCTCTATAAGTAACATTCTATTCGGCGAATTCTCTATCAGGCTGTGATAATTTCATCCAAACAGGAAGGGGAGACTGTCATCACTGGCAGTCTCCTATGGTGGAGTGGAGCCGTGGCAGAACGGGACTTACCACTGGATAATACGGTAAGTTATATTTATTTTGTTAAATGGATGGGGTGTGTATTGGGAGGTTAACAATTGAATATTGTCTTTATTTAATAACCGGTGCGCCCAGATGCACCTTAAACCTTTTGCTAACAGTAGGTGCCTCTCTTTGCCCCAGACGTTGTGTTTATGGGCCCTCTGCAGCCCATGAACCAAAGGATGGATTACTCATGTGGTGCGATAGGTTAATTCCAAGTAGAGAGTAAAATGTAGCCTGACCAAGCATTGCAAACAAAGTTTAACCTTTTATGCTCATCCATCTAGCAATATTGCAATATGACTCATGAAAATTAAAACTAAAGATCAGTATGGAAGAGTAAACACTAAGCATTGTGCAAAGACTTGTATACCCACTATATATGCAGAATTACCAATCATATTTATTAACATATTTGGTTCTAATTGTCTGCATAAAGGATCACACAATAAATCACACCATTTATGTAAAAAAAGTAGATATTAAAATCAACTAAAACCAATTAAGAAAAAGGCCAGAATATAAAGTTAGTTAACAATTATTATCTGACTCTTGCCACATTTTTAATTCAGCATAGTATACATGACAGATCCAGCTTAATAAAATTGAGTTCCTTGTAAGCAACATGGAGTTTGCATTGTTAGCACAACTGCTAAGAAATACTAGGACAGCAGATATGTATTATTGCACTTATAGTTCAGGGCTAACCTCTTGTACACCTTGTGAAGATTTACTTTTTAATACTTGACATCTCCAGTTTGAATGTGTATGGGAATTATTATATATATACGGTATATATATATATATATATATATATATATATATGCAGGTCATATGCTCTTCTAAGTATTGACACTTTGTAATTTCTTTTTGTGCCGAAGTCTATTACAAACAAGATACAAGAGACTTATACTACAGTCACACATGCTACACACAGTTAGAGCACACTACAGCCACACACATTACAGACAGCTAACACATACCACAACCACACACAAAACTGACAGCGAGACAGCTATGGAGTTCTAATAGCCAATCTTTGGAGCGATCCATACAGTGGCCAGTCAGTAAAATAGTCAGCACAAAAAAAGAATAGAAACCGCACTCAATTCCACTCAATCCCGGGTGGATCAACAAATAAGAGGTCTTTATTAAGCTATATCAAGCTATTAGCAGGTCAAAACATTGTTTTGTTAAGTTCTATAAAGCTGCCTGTGGCTTGAATTCGATAAGTGCCTGGAGATTTTTCCTGTTCTCAGTAAAATAGTCAGCAACCAAGCTTCGGCACCTTATAATGATCAGATAATCTGTTTAGACAGTCAAATGACTAATCTGAGATCTCCAAATATTGAGGAAGGCATTTGTCGTGATGTAGGGCTTAGCAACTGCAGAAGTGCTACAGGTTTTATCACTGTTACGCATGGATAGTCATTAAATTCCATATTGAAAAAAAAGTGAAATTCAAATGGCAACATTTAGGCTAAAATAAGTGACGTGAAAACAACTGGGTTATTTTTGCCTACCTATTGCCATTTGAATTTCAATTCTGAGTATTGTAAATAAGCTTGATAGACTGAGAAATCTTAATTGTACAAATATCAGGGTATTATGATGCAGTGTTTTTTAATAGAGCCAAATTATTCATAGGAGAGGTTAGTGCTTATTTAAAATGATGAAGTTTATAGAACTGAATTCATTTTAAAATGTTTCAATAAATATACAAAACAAAAGTAATTGGGAAGGGAAAATTACTGAGTGTGGTAGGATTTATGTTGTCTTTTATATAATCTGTTGAAAAGTGTTTTCTCCTAGAAGCAATTTAAATAATCATTGAAGTTATATTTTTTTCTTTTACCCATAGTTATCAGAAATGTTTAAGGTATCTACTTGCTACAATGGCAACAAAAATAAATTATTAAATACTACACGCCAAAAGAAGATAATTTTTGTAATAAAATTATTATAGTTGCTAACTATACTAGTAAACATATACTCTGTTAAATAGACGGGATTATTTACTAAAGTAAGCATTCAAAGTGAATTTGGCCAGTGTAGCCAAACATAAAGCATAGCTGACTGAGAGCATTTCTCCAATTTAACTATTTTACCCTTAAATTTGAAATGCACTGTGAATTCTCACCTTAGTGAATAACCCTGTTAGTGTAGGTGTAACAGCACCTTTAGATATCGAAGTATTAAAGGGACACTGTAAGCACACAGACCATTTCAGTTTATTGAAGTGGTCTGGGTGCAGTGTCCAGGATGGTTGCCTTAGGGCACACCAGCACAGGAGGCACAGGATTCAGGTGACCAGCAGGAGGTGAGTGCACAGTACAGCTGACCGCAGGAGGGGAGCTTGTTTCCCTCTCCCTGGTCTGACAGGAAGCGCTCACTGAGATCACCGAACTGCTTCCTTGCAGACCGAGGAGAGGGAAACAAGCTCCTCTACTGTGGTCTGCTCTCCGCCATGCTACACAGGAGGGGGAAAGTGAGCTAGCACATGGGGGTGGAGGGGGAAGATTGGGTAAGACACATGGGGGAGGGAGAAGAAGAAATGATACACATGGGGGGCTGGGGGAATGAGACATAGGGGGACCTGAGGGATTGAGACACATAGGGGGCTAGAGGATTGAGACACATGGAGGCTGGGGGATTGAGACACATGGGGCCCTGGGGGATTGAGACACATTCGGGGCTGGAGGATTGAGACACATGGAGACTGGGGGATTGAGACACATGGGGACTGGGAGAAACATGGGGACTGGGGATTGAGACACATGGGGGCTGGGGAATGAGACACGTTGGGAGATGAGATACATGGATAGGCTGGGGGGGAACAAAGCCGCAGGAGAAAGAGACAAGTTGCTGGGTGGAAGAGATACACAAATAGTGCTGTGGAGACACACTGAGGGGTTGAGGGGGCAAAAGAGCCACAGAGGAGCTGGGGAAGGGGCAAAAGAGATAGAAAGGGGAAAAGGCAAAAGAGACAGACATGTGCTGGGGGGGGGGAACCCCGAGAGGGGCAGGGGGGACACAGAGAGACATAGAGGGGCTGTGGGAGAAAGATACACACAGAGGGGTTGGCAAAGGAATAAAGAGACACACAAAGGGGCTTGGGTAGAAAGAGACACATAAGGGGGAAGGAGGGAAGTATGCTCTGCAAGAGGACATCCAGCTAAAGTAAAATCCCCATAGGAAAGCATTGAAGCAATGCTTTCCTGCGTGGTGAGCCAGATGCGCTCACAGCTCTTGCAGATCATGCTCACTAGCCTCCCCCATCAGATGAACTATAGTGTAAAGAACACAACTTTGTATTCCTTATACTATAGAATCCCTTTAAAGACTTACACATGTCGATAAAAGGAAGAGTCAAGTGTTTATATAACGCAATTATGTAAAAATACAGTCCCCACATAGTCCCTAGCATTTTGTAACAACCTTTTATATTTCCAATTCTGTAGCATGAATAGGATCAAACTCTGGACCAAAATTGAACACAGCCATCGTGGGGAGTGCATTCGGATTGTTGCCATGCCGATAGGCTCCTCAGAAAGACATGGCAGAGACAAAATTATGTGCCTCACTGATCGCAAAAATGTAAAGTGTATGCTTTTATAAAATGTTATACTTTCCCTATCTCTTTAAATTGTTTCTGACTTTTTTTGTGTGAACTGATTACTACCACACCCCTGGCTGTGACTCACACAGCCTGCATTAAAAAAAATGTTTAATTTTCAATCACATGCCAATTTACTAGCTGATGATTTTAACTTTTCAAGGGACACGATAGTCACCCAGACCACTTCATCTTATCAAAGTGATGTGGGTGCAGTGTCCCAGTCCTACTTAGTCCTGCAATGTAAATCACTGCAGTTTTGGAATCAGACAGCCACTAGAGGCACTTCCTGGTGGTTAAGTGACTTTTGGTCACCTAACTGATCCTGGACGTCCACACTCTCTGCATGAGGACATCCATCATCAGTGAAATGCCCATAGGAAAGCATTGAAGCAATGCTTTCCTACGAGTGCTTTTTGTTTACACTACAGAATCCCTTTCACTGTAGTTCCGCTAACTATTCGCAAAGCTAAGCTGTGCTCAATGGAATCATAGAAGAATTGTACCTCGAGGTTATGCTTGGACCCACCTGACCCTTTGTGAACACCTTTCTGTTATGGATCCCTTCAAGCCTTGGCATGTTAAGGTTTCCATGACAACAGGTATCATAATAAGTTCGGTATTATGCAGATGTGTCATCTTATTTGGCGTCAGGCCAACACAGGAGCGGAGGTGGGAGCGAGTCTTCAAAGCTCCCTTATAGCAATGTAGTTGTAGTCGGTAGAGAACTATTTATTATGATGATTGGCACTTACATAGCACCAGCATATACCGCAGCTCTTTACAATATTGTAAAATAGGGCAATGTAACAATAAATGAGACAATTACAAAATGTTACAGGAACAACAGGTTTCTTTTCTGACCTTGATTTGTACATCACTGACAGCCAGTTAAACGTTTTAGTGTTAAAGGGTTTTGTGTACTTGTTTTAGTGTTGTTTGGCAGAAGCATTTTGAGCTAAGAAAGAAAAACCTGGCATCACAAGGATAACAGTGAGCCATGTCACAGCACATTTGTTAAAGTAGTCGCTTACTGGAGCCCTTATGCACGCATTTAAATAATCTTCCAGCTTTAGATGGAGGTATTACTGCCGCGGGGCTGTTTGTGTCTCAAGAACTAATCACTCAGAAAGCCTTTAATGCTACTTGACAGCTGCAGTCACAATTGAAAATGTTTGCAGTGGCAGTTCTAATCACAGTTTGTTCCAGGAGAGTTGAAAACTCGATCCAAGTTTTGGCAGGCATGGCCAACAGCGTTAATGCTATAGGGTAATCTACTAAACTCCAAATATTCCTCGGAACTGCAACATTTACGAATTGACTTGTGCAGTTCGGTTTGAGAGGATTAGACAGAATGTGCATGTTTGATGGGAAACAATTTACGGTCTGCAAAAAAAAATTCTCAAAAAGTCAACGTTCCATGCGAAGTATTGGAATTTTGCCAAATAACCAGATGCATCTTACTTTAATTGATCTAGCACTCATTGGGTAGATCCCTGGGTAGACTGACTGAAGAATGCCTAGAACCCCTAGTACCAGCTAACAAGCTAAATTCCTTTCACCCCAGTGCCACTAAATATATATGGGTAGGTAGAGGAAACCACACTCACTAGGCTGCCAAGGTTCACCAGATCCAAGGATGGCCAAACCCTACATGAGATATATGAAATGAAAAAGTGGTCCAGACACTCAAGGTAATAGCCAGAAAAACAGCTTTATTGGAGCAAAAAACAGTAAGCTGGACAAAACCCGCGGGGTCGAAACGTTGCTGTTTTTTGGCTGTCATCTTGAGTGTCTGGACCACCATTTTATTTCATATATCTAAATATATATGGACATTGTTGCCATTTCCTTATTATAGAGAAGTGTTTAAATACTTAATTATATAGAAGCTCATTATATGTTGAAAGATGTTCTTAAAAAAAAAAATTATTAGAAAAGACAAAAAAAACTATTCTTGCACCTGAAATCCTACATGAAAAAAAATGAATAGTCAGTTTTAACTCCTTAGTGATTGAGGAGTTTCTGAGAATCCATGAATTTTCGACCATTTGAAAAGTTTTGAAATGTGTTTCTTTTTCTATTATTTTACACCTTATAGTTAAAGGAACACTATAGGGTCAGGAACACAAACAGCACGGCCTGGCCAATCAGCATCTCCTCATAGAGATGTATTTAATCAATGCATCTCTATGAGGAAAGTTCAGGGTCTCCATGCAGAGGGTGGAGACACTGAATGTCACACTGTGCAGCTCTGCCCCAGGAAGCATCTCTAGTAGCCATCAGGTTCTGGTGACTATAGTATCCCTTTAAGTGAAACCATACATATTATATATTGCTTTTTTAGCCTTTATGTTTATATAACCTTACATGAATCCTGAATAAAGTACTAAAAATAGGGAAAAAATGCACTGACAATAAGGAAACATACATTCTGTAAAATCAGTGCACCTGGAAGACACTTTATATCAAACGATTCCTAAACCAAAGAATGGGTCCAGGGCACTTTTACCTGATCTTTTACTGTGTCTTCATCCAGATTTGCATTTTGCTGCACCTAAGTATGTCAAAACCTCTAAATTGACCCTAGCCAGGTTTGCAGTAAGTCATATAGTCAAATTAGGGATATGCCTTCAATTTTGATGGACTGATTTTTCAGACCCATGTCTAATATGTGGTCAGATAGCAAATCCCAAATCTAAATTACCTCCATTATGTTTGAAAATACGGACCTCACATGCAGTTTATTTTTCATACACATTGCATTTTCACAATTAATTTCTTAAAGGCTGACACTGCCATCTACTTTAACATCCATTTATTTTGTGCTCAAGGAGGTTTAATATATATATGTATATATTTATTTATAATATATATATATTTTAATTTGAATCGACTGAACTGACTCAAAGTGCCCGTTCCATTTTTGCTCGCTGCTGTCCAAGCCTATTGTATCAATCCTGACACGTTAGAATTTAGAAAAAGGTCTTGTCACGTTTGACTCTGAAGAAAAGCCCAGGTTCATTTAAAGAATATTGTAATACAATTACAATATCATAATATAATTAATAGTGTTTAATTAGCAGTTCAGAAAGTGAATATCTACTCCTAGTAACATATTGTATATTTCGCCTTGTAGTAGTTGGCCCTTAAAGGAACACTCCACAAGCTGTAATAGTTATGGTGCCCCCCCTCCCCACAAGCAATGTAAGTAGTCAAACCACTTGCACATGGTTTGACAATTTAAGTGGGGTCTGCCAGACACCGGTCACTTCCTCCATTGAAAGCTCCTTCTGTTAGCTCTCCTGAGCTAAGCCCTGCAGTACATGAGAGCTGAAAATGATGTATTAACCCCTTAAGGACACATGATGTGTGACATGTCATGATTCCCTTTTATTCCAGAAGTTTGGTCCTTAAGGGGTTAAAGCAAGTGCGGAGAGGGAATTAAAGGAACACTCCAGCAACATAGAACATTTATATTTGCTGAAGTGTTTTAGTGAAGTGTCTCCAGTCTCTCATTTTTTAGACAGTTTATAAAAGTGTAGATTTCATTAGAAATGGGTAACTGTGGGCAAAAACACATGCCTGGCTGTTAATAAGACAACTGGGGAGATTCTCTCCACCTAACAAATGGAAATGGAACACATACTCTGCTAGAACAGGCCTGCATTCCCCTCTTCTCAATCAGCTCTAGTACAACTCATACAGAAACATTGGAAAGCTGCAAATGCATACTTGTGGGTCCAGCACTCCAGCAGTTTTCTCAGTGAGAAGAAGTTGTATCGCTGGCCGTGGAAAGAAGGGAGGGATTGCAGAGGCTACAAACAGAAGATCTGCAGCTTTTGCAAACTGACGTTTCCATATACTCCCCCAAAGCATGCATACATTTTTTTTTTTATTTAAAATACATGCATGTTTTCTTTGGGGTATATCTACTAAATAGTATAAAAAAATTAAATACTATTTCAATTGAGTTTTCCTTTAACAAACAAAATACTGCTGAAATGGAACAACTTTAAACTTTAAAATTGTGGACTGTTTCGTGTAATAAGCATGGTTTTAGATGTTCTTTTCTTGTGACATAGTATCCCTATATGAGAAGATTGATTGGGGTGCCAAAAAAATAAACAAACATGTATTTTTTTTTTAAACTGCCATGGAAATATTTTCATTTTTCTTGCAGTGCCAGATGAATATGGCCTCTTTATGATACTAAACTAAAGCAAGACTGTACTGGAAGGTTCTATAACAAGCGTTGACCCAATTATTGCTGGTTTGACAATGTTTTTGTTAAACTGAAATATTGTGCTCTAGTTTAAAATTGCATGGCCAACATGTTAATCTGTCTGTTATATGAGAAGGGAATATCGAAGTGCATATCATCCTTTTCTTAAATGTTTTTAATATATTTCAAATTTTGGTTTATAACACTTATAAGACTGCAATGAGAATTTATAGTTACCAACCACCCCATCAGCCCATCACGTATCATCCCTAATCTCCAGCTAGGCAACTACTTCCGGTCCCCAATATCGGTTCTCCCAGATAGTAAATGTAAACCTGAACCCAATAAGGTAATGGCTCATGGCACCCTCCTGCCCAGATAATACTCTTTACCCCAAACTACCTCTTTAAGGACCCAAACTCACCCGCTACCATGTTACATCCCTAATGGGTTAAATAAAACACAGAAAAAAAAAAACATCTCCATGCCTCCTGACTAGAAGGCAACACTATAGTTTTACTGTCACTTTTATGTGATGTCACATATTATTAGTGGGCAGGCAACCTTAAAGGACAACTGAAAACTGCAATTTTTACTTCTCATTTTTTTAAAAGGTCATATTACATTTAATAAGAAAAAGTTTTTCTTATTCATGTATATTGATTTTTTGTTTATTTTAGAAAATGTAATTTCTTTACCTAGCTGACTCTACTGTTATCCGACCAACCTGCCTGTTTCAGCAGTTGCTCAAGTGATTTCGCAGGAGCAGTCAAGTTACGTTAAGCAGCACTTGGTCAGATAACAATAGAATCTAACCCAGCATGGATGCTCAGTTGATATGTAATTTTAAAAATCTTTTGCATTTCATTAAATGTGATAAACCTAAAAAAACAAACAAACAAACAACATAGTGTGGCCTCAACAACCTTGACCTTTACGGATCAACATCAACACAGAGGCAAGCCACCTTGGCACCTGAACGATTCACTCTTGCATGATGCCCACTTCGTAGAACATTTATCAGACAACATAAAAACATATCTCAGACTCAATAACACTCTTGAAACTAACAACCCTTCCAACCTTGATGGCCACACATAGAATCTCCATACAAAACCCAATATTAACACAAGAAATACTAGAAACTACCCACTCTCTTCCTCCAGACAGCCTCACTAACGCCTACTATAAGCAGTTTCCACCTCTTTTAGCACCCCCCCCGGAAAAAGTATTCAACCACATAATCAAAACGGGAACTATGCCATCGGAAACACTAATGGCACATGTTGCCACCCTTCCAAAGCCAGAGAAAACCCCGAACAGAAGCCAAAATCTAAGGCCAATCTAATAGCAAAAATCTTCTCCAATAGACTTGCCCCTTTTATTCCGTCTTTGATCCAAGAAGACCAGGTGGGCTTCACGGAAGGCAGACAGGGTGTGGATGGCACCCGGAAGGTCTTAGACCTCCTTTATGGGTTGCGGGGGAGGGGGAGAGGGCCCCCAGTGTAATGCTTTAATTTGATGCTGAAAAAGCTTTTGACAGACTCCACTGGCCCTTCCTTCTCGCATTCCTTCGGAAGTTTGGATTCCCACCCCAAGTTTCGTCCCCCTTCACTACACTATTCTCCACACGACAGCATGAGTGGTAAATGGAGGCTTTATATCCTGCCATTTCACTATATCCAACGGCTCCAGAGAGGGGTGCCCACTCTCCCCACTGCTATACATCTTAGCATTAGAGCCATTAATCCAAATGATAAGGGACAACCTAAACATCCACAGAGTCACTCTCCAAGGGCACGAATACAAACTATCCCTATTCACAGATGACATTCTGGGATATCTGCTTTGTTGATCAGCTGTACACAGAAAGAATCACCTGTGTTTTATTTCCGGAGTTTAATGTTGTGACAGGATGTAGAAAATTCTGTGTCTTAGTATTATTAACATATTAAAAATGGGGAATGCACAGTCTATAGGGGGAAAAAAATGTGCTTACGCACCCCAAATAGATAGACATACAGATAGATAGATAATTAGGGAGTAGATAGATAGAGAGGGAGATAGAGAGAGAGATAGAGAGACAGACAGATAGACAGACAGACAATTAGTACTCTTTATCTCAAAACAAGTAAAAGATAAAATACAACCCATAGATCAGTCATGTCCAAAGTCCAGCCCGCGGGCCATTTGCAGCGAGCGTTCCGGTTCAATATGGCCCCACAGTTAATTTAGTAAATCTATCTGTTGTTGCCCCCAGTGAATCCCATAGCACCGCTCAGGACCCCTGGGATCTCTGGATCTTTGAGCGGCGCGGTCCTGAGCAGCGCTCAGGGATTCACTGGGGGCCAAGAGATCGTGAGAACGCAGACGGACATGCAGTGACCTCAGTCTGCGTTCTCGTGATCTCTTGGATGTCACAGGATTCACGGGATTTGGTTCCTTCTCCCTGCTGGAACAGAAAGAGAGAATGGACAGAATAAGAAGATACAGAATAAAGAAAGACAGAATGAAGAAGGACAGAATAAAAAGGTACAGAATAAAGAGAGACAGAATAAAGAGAGACAGAATAAACAGAGAGAGAATAATAAGGTACAGAATAAAGAGGAACAGAATAAAGAGGGAAGGGACAGAATAAAGAGAGAAGAGACATTAAAGAGAGAAGAGACAAAATAAAGAGAGAAGAGACAATAAAGAGATCTGAGACAGAATAAAGAGATCTGAGACAGAATAAAGAGATGAAATAAAAAGTATGCCGTTTGCAATAAACTTTGCCCATTGGAGTGGTGTGGGTGCCAACACCCACTACTCTTAACCCTGCAACGGTAATTATTGCAGTTTTTTATAAACTGCAATAATTACCTTGCAGGGTTAACTCCATCTCTAGTGGCTGTCTACTAGACAGCCACTAGAGGGCACTTCCTCCTTCATAGCACAGAAAACCTGTGCTAGAGTGTCGCTGGACATCCTCACGCTGTGTGAGGACCTCCAGCGTTGCTCAATTCCCCTTAGGAAAGCATTGAAAAGCATTTTCAATACTTTCCTATGGGGTGCTCTAATGCGCATGCGCGATTTTGCCGTGCATGCGCATTAGGTCTCCCCGGCCAGTGGGCGGGATCAGTCTCGCCCACCAGCCAACGTAATACAGAGGAGGAGCGGCAGCAGAGGAAGAAGCAGCGACGTGGGACATGTCGCTGCCTCTGGTAAGTCATCGAAGGGGTTTTCACCCCTTCAGCAACCGGGCATTGGGGGGTGGGAGGGAGAGGGGTTTTCCTGGCACTGGAGTTTCCCTTTAATTTGCATTCAATTTTAATGGTTCAAAGAATGTCAGGCAAAGTGGTTGGCCCTCACGCATGTTCACTTCATCAAATCTGGCCCTCTTTGAAAAAGGTTTGGACACCCCTGCCATAGATGAACGCGATTGGAATATATGGATATTACATTATATTGTCTATATATAAAATCACATTTTACTAAACCTGCAGTTATGTTTATGCAAGGATGCCTTTGTGCCTTTCTGGGTGACAGACAAACATTCCCAGAATTTTAGTATTATATTGCACATGTACAGAAACAGTTACAATGCGCTTAACTAACACATTAGAGGAACACTCCATACATAAAGCTTGCGTTTTTATAATTGGGAGCAGAAAGACCTCTCTGACTGTTACTCAGATAGCCACGTAGATGTTCTTCTGCTTCCACTAGCCCCACAGAGCTTCCACTAGCTCCACAAGTGTGTTCCTGCCTTCCCCCCTTCTCAATGCTCTGTATTACAGTCAGAAGCAGATCACTACGATCTCTGTTAGTTAATTAAAAATGGTATTAAATAAATAAAATATACTGCAATACTGCACTACTTCGCAAGCTCATTGTGAATCCTCTGATTGGAGTATTCCCCGGCAAAGACTGAAAGTCTGAGCTGGTGAAAGAACGGAGGTCTTGCAAAGGCTGCAGACAATAAATCTGCACTTTTAGTGAGCTGTTAAATGCATACACTGTTTCATTGGGGGGAGTATCTGCTAAATAGTGATTTAATGATTTTTCAGGGGAGGCAAAGCCATATTCCTTTAAAACAGTTTGTTTGAACCATGTTAAAATGGTGAACAAATCCAACATAAACTGTTCATACTGAAAGCAATAAAATACATTTGACATGACGGCAGCAGTGAATGCTGGGAGCCTCTTTTGGAAGAATATCCCTTGCGTGCACGGGTCACTTTAAATAACCTTTCTTGTTATGATGTGTGTTTAACTATCGCAAGATAAAACAACAAAATTTAAAAATTTAAAAAACGCCAAACATCTATCGAGTGTATATAAAATGTAAATGATAAATTATATGCAGACAGGAAATTATAGATTAATTAGTATCTGTTGTAATCATTATATAAGTCACACTCAGCTGGAACATAATTGCAACTAAGTGTCTTCCCAGTAAAGTGCAAATAAACAGGAAATAAAAATAAACAATATGTCAGTGAATATTATCAAATAATAAATTACACTGAATGTAAACATTATGACACTGGGCCTTCTGGTCTGCTTTTTAAACGACTGTCTGTAATTAGTTTAACTGCGTTTTATCTTGTGACTTTAAACAATAAAAACAGATCCAATGTGATAGGCTATTAGTGAATGTGAAATGTTAGAGTCTGATCTAGATCCATGACCTGTGCAGACCATTTAAGCCACTCCAGCTCGTATTTTGAGAGAAATCACCAACTGGCTCATAACTCCCAACAGTCCCAGTTGTAACAGAACATTCCTGTCCCTTATTTACGGAATTTTCCTCTGATGTCTTGCTTCCCTGCAGTTTGAGTGCATCTTTAAACAAAATTAGAAGAGAATGCTAATAAAAAAAGAACAAAGAGTAAACTATTTAAAATATATTTTAAGAAAATGACTTGCTTTTATATGGCTATGTTTAACATTCTGTTGATGTATGATCAAGAAAAAAAAACACACAAGGAAAACCAAGTTATCCCAATAGACCTTTAGAAAAATATAGAGGATATAAATCTAGACAATGTTTTACACCCTGGGTAGATTCGATCATGCTTTATCAAACTTTTATCATGGAGCATTCGCTGTTTAATCACATTTCTTGCAGTTTTTTGTTTTTGCTGTGTGTGTATTCAGGCACGTTACCAGTTACTGTTTTTCTACCTGTATTAAATCTCCTGCTTAGATGACCTTATATGCTCTACCAGGGGTAGGTAACCTTTGGCACTTCAGATGTTGTGGACTACATCTCTCATAATACTCTTACAGCCATAATGCTGGCAAAGCATCAAGGGAGATGTAGTCTACAGCATTTGGTGTGCCGAAGGTTGCCTACCCCTGTGCTATATCTATAATCTGCTAGAGTAAACTGCCTTCAGTATGTTTCTTGATAGCACAATTAAATTAGATCCTCTGTTTGAAGACCTTGTTCGACCATTAATCCGTTAGTGCCTTTTTGACTCCTATGTTCAATCTTCTAGACTTAAATGCCTCCTTGCCAAAGGCTGCATGGCTGTTATTCTGTGCTTTTTGTGGTTTTTGTGGTTGTGCAAGTTACAATGAAGACCCTGCTGGCCACCAGTAGTCTAGGGGTGTAGGTGAATGTTAAGGGAATGTCTAACTGGTCTGCCTAATCTTTGTATTCCTCCCACAGCCCAGTGATACACTGTGTTAGTCCTTGTCCCCACCCCCCGACTCTGTTTTCCATTTTTGATTGCAAAACCACGTCGGCAGTAGAGATGTTGAGAACCGTTCGCGAACTTCCCGCGAACGGCTCGCCGCGGTTCGTCACGAACCGTTCGCGGCGAGCTCCGGTCAGCTGACACATCCCGGCCAATCTCCAGCAGACCCTCCCTCCCAGACCCTCCCACCTCCTGGACAGCATCCACGTTGAAGGCAGCTTCAACATGGATGCTGTCCAGGAGGTGGGAGGGTCTGGGAGGGAGGGTCTGCTGGAGATTGGCCAGGATGTGTCAGCTGACCTGAGCTCGCCGCGAACGGTTCGTGGCGAACCGCGGCGAGCCGTTCGCGGGAAGTTCACGAACGGTTCGCGACATCTCTAGTTGGCAGCCTGGTAGCTAATATTGTTTGGCTGAATCCTGGCTATAAAATGTGTTTATTGTATAATTATTCCATAGAGAGTGTCGGCATGTGACATAATCCTGTACAATGAGAAAACCAAAAAATCCCAACAAAAACAAAACAAACAAATAGTTACAGACGCATTTAGTGGAAGGAAACCAAAGATGCTCACTCAAAAGCGTATGCCTTCCCGCTTTTAAAATAAGCAGGTTTTTTTTGTTTTTTTAAGACAAAAATAAACAGTCAGCAAGTCAAATAAATGTCACTTATATATTTGAATTGAGGTTAGTTAACATAAGTTCCATTTAAACAACAGAGTTATGCTAAGCTTCATAATTCAGTTCAAAGGCTAACTATGCCTAGACAATAACAACAGCAATTTGTAAAACTCAGTGTGATTAAACGGCAGCCCTCTTGGCTCTTACACAGCAAAGGAGGAGTTTTTCAACTTTTTCTTTAAAAGTTTTTTTTTTAAATTACTATTGTAATTATTTATTCATATAATTCATTAAGAATTTTGGTAAATTCTTGCCACTGAAACAAATAAGTCCAGTGACCACATATAAATAGATACAGGTATATCAAGATTCAATTTGTGTGGTTCCTAAAATACCCAGCAGGTGGCAGTAAAAGTTTACTACTTTTGTCTTTAAAAAAAAAAAAAAAAGGTTTATCCAGAATTTACAGTTCAATAAAACACCATCATTTCATGTTCAATCATTATTCTGGTAACGTCAATAATTCAGAATCTCTGTTTAGAGTTATATATTGATTTTATGTTTTATCTGCAGGAAATAGTAAAAATTAACCCCTTAAGGATATAACTTCAGCTTTAAAAGGGAATCATGACGGAATATTCCCATCACGTGTCCTTAAGGGGTTAATATTCATCTTGAGAACAAAGATAAAACACGTTCACAGCAGTGTTAAGCACTTACCGATTTACATATATAGTGACCTAGCAAACATCTTCTATCATTTAATAGCTTCCTTTACACCTGACACAGCACATGGATTTCATTTGCATTTAAATCTGATGTTAATAATATCAATGTAGCTTGCCCTAACGAGCCTTCTTGTAGCTTTCATCATCATCAATACCATAAAATGTCCTTTATTATTATAAATACTGTGCAGTGCCCCTTATGAAATTAAGGTTTTTCTTTTCGAAGCCAAATGATGAATTCTGGTACAGCTTGATTCAATGAGCTCAGACAGGTATTAGAAACACAATATAGTAAACATGTTTGGCCTAGTGAGAATGTAAAAGTAACCTATCTTGAATAAAGAAGGCTGCGAATACAGATTATACTTCTGGAACCAAATCAAACTGAACATGCAATCAGCACATATTACTGGGAACACTTGCAATGACGCACTCTGTGCCAGTTCTATCTGGATTAATGTTAACAATAACAAGATGTGTTGATGTGCCAACTGTGTCCTCATAGGTCTCTACAGTAGGAGTTAACTGTGTTCTTCTTATCATGTCTTAGTTACACAGTATCCAGCATCACTGCATTGTCCATCCCCAGCATTAATGTATTTCCTATCTCCGACATCACTGCATTTCCTATCTCCAGCGTCACTGTAATTCCTATATCCATCATCACTGCATTGCCCATCCCCAGCATAACTGCATTTCCTATCTCCGACATCACTGCATTTCCTAGATGCAGCATCACTGCATTCCCTGTCCCCAACATGACCAGTTTTTCCTTCCACAACATCACTGTACTTACTATTCCCAGAGTTACTCTATTTCCTATTCCCAGCATCACTGTACTTCCTATTCCCAGCGCCACTGTGTTTCCTATTCCCAGCGTCACTGTATTTCCTATCTCCAGCATCACTGTATTTTTCTATTCCCAGCGTCACTGTATTTCCTATCTCCAGCGTCACTGTATTTCCTATCCCCAGCGTCACTGTATTTCCTATTCCCAGCGTCACTGTACTTCCTATTCCCAGCGTCACTCTATTTCCTATTCCCAGCGTCACTGTACTTCCTATTCCCAGCATCACTCTATTTCCTATTCCCAGCGTCACTGTACTTCCTATTCCCAGCGTCACTCTATTTCCTATTCCCAGCGTCAATATATTTCCTATCTCCAGTGTCACTGCATTTCCTATTCCCTGCATCACTGTATTTCCTATCTCCAGCATCACTGTATTTCCTATCTCCAGCATCACTGTATTTCCTATCTCCAGCGTCACTGTACTTAGAAACATAGAAACATAGAATGTGACGGCAGATAAGAACCATTCGGCCCATCTAGTCTGCCCAATTTTCTAAAAACTTTCATTAGTCCCTAGCCTTATCTTATAGATAGGATAGCCTTATGCCTATCCCATGCATGCTTAAACTCCTTTACTGTGTTAACCTCTACCACTTCAGCTGGAAGGCTATTCCATGCATCCACTACCCTCTCAGTAAAGTAATACTTCCTGATATTATTTTTAAACCTTTGTCCCTCTAATTTAAGACTATGTCCTCTTGTTGTGGTAGTTTTTCTTCTTTTAAATATAGTCTCCTCCTTTACTGTGTTGATTCCCTTTATATATTTAAATGTTTCTATCATATCCCCCCTGTCTCGTCTTTCCTCCAAGCTATACATGTTAAGATCCTTTAACCTTTCCTGGTAAGTTTTATCCCGCAATCCATGAACCAGTTTAGTAGCCCTTCTCTGAACCTTCTCTAAGGTATCAATATCCTTCTGAAGATACGGTCTCCAGTACTGTGTACAATACTCCAAGTGAGGTCTCACCAGTGTTCTGTATAATGGCATGAGCACTTCCCTCTTTCGACTGCTAATACCTCTCCCTATACAACCAAGCATTCTGCTAGCATTTCCTGCTGCTCTATTACATTGTCTGCCTACCTTTAAGTATTATGGAGGCTGTTGTACTGCAATATGTCATTCCATCGGGCACTACTTTTAGCATGAACATAGTGCCCTCACTCTACCGTTCCTGTGTTGAAGGAGCACCATAGGACAGCAGGCAGACACACATATGGGTTTTGTGGTGACTGATGGGGACCAGACGAGACGAGGTCACCCTAGCAGTACCCTACAGGGGATTTGAACCTGGGTACTTTATGGTTCTAAGTCTGTGTTCCTGCCTCTGGGCCACTTCAGTTCTTAAGCATCACTGTATTCCCAGCATCACTGTATTTGCTATTCCCAGTGTCACTGTATTTCCTATCTCCACCGTCACTGTATTTCCTATTCCCAGCGTCACTGTATTTCCTATTCCCAGCGTCACTGCATTTAAACTGAAGAATGGATTGCCAATATAAAGCCATAGGTTTAATTTGGTCCCCTGTCAGAAAGGGTTATGAACCAGTGGCATGTTTGACCTATGAGGCTGATGTATAGCTCACTAGGCAAATTAGTATTTATTCCAGGGAGATGGAGTCTAAATGAAGCTTATCTTTAAATCATTGCCAGCTAGCTGCTTTTTCTGATGAATCAGATTTGTCTTGATCTTGAACTGGTTTGTTGGATACATAAGGCTGTTACATTGCATTAGAGAGGGTTTCTGTATTCAGGTTAGAGATACAATGTAGTTTATACCTATGGAAGTCACTGCTCCCCATGTTTGCACAACATTTCAATATTATTCTAAATCAAACACCCATCAAACATCCAATGTTTCCATAACAAGTGTCTTCAAATCACAGTCATCACCTGAACTTCAACATGTAGATGTTTTCTCCATCAAACATGCAACATACTTGAATTCTTAGTAGTATTGGGGATAAACTTCCTCTTCTGCAACTGTCATTAATCTAATACTATCATTACCTTTTTGTGTCATTTTACCCCACTCCCTCTAGCATGTAAGCTCATTGAGCAGGGCCCTCAACCCCTCTGTTCCTGTGTGTCCAACTTGTCTGGTTTCAACTACCTGTTTCTTCGTCCACCCACTGTAAAACCCTGCGGAATTTTATGGCGCTCTATAAATATTATAATAATAATAATAATAATAATAAAAAACTAATTTAATTAGAATATAACATGATTTGGGGAATAAACAAGTACAGAACATTCAGTATATAATATTTGTTGCATATATTAAAAATATTAAATCATTCAAAATATTCAGCCCAGTCCCAGAGCTCCACTTATAGTGGTCCACGTTATCTACATAAACACATCACTTTGTACCCAGCAGTTAATATATCCTAAAACAAACCATTGATCTGTTAATGTGTAACCTGCGTATATACATTATTTTTCTAAGCCATGTGTGATTAATTATATTGTAAAGCAATTCCATACATTTCAAATATATGTATAAATATATTAATATGTTGTTGTTTAATAAGTCTCAAGTATGTCATGAATATTTTAATTCATTTGTTCTGCATTATGTTTCAGTTTAACAATGATTACATATAAATATAATTTAGAATGTATTTGCTTATAATCGTTTTATTATATTGCTTTTTTCCCAGCTTGCATAATTTTATGGATCTGTATCCCTTTAAAACCAATAAAAACTGATTAAAAAGGCAGAGAAATTAACACAGCTTAACAAAGCAATTAACTGCTTCACATGTGTTAACAGCATGTAATTCCAATAAATTCCAAGTATTTACCAAAAGCTTAATATTACAAAAAGTTATTAAACAAGTTAATGTTAGAAAAGTGCATATGTATTGTACACAGTTGGGGGTACATGTAATATAGAATGGTGATATGGTTGACAAATTCAACATATTTTGCAGATTTCAATAGAAATTGACACTTTTATGAATTAACCTGGTTACACCCCCTTGGCTGTCAATCAGACAACAGGTCCTGCTACTTCCTGGTTTGGTTTGCTCAGTGGAGCTAAGCTCAAGACGCAGCAATTGCCCAGGGCACCTGCCTTGCAAAGACTTCTCATAGAGCTGTGTGTGTGATCGGACAGCCACAGAAAATCTGGGTGAGGTTAGAAGGTGGGAGATTGCAAAGGCTGCAGACAAATGGTTTGCAGCTTTTAAAAAACCTCTTATTGGATATATCCCCAATATTTAATGCATATCTGGTTTTCACTGGGGGAAATCTACTAGTAGAAATCAGCATTGATGTATTTTCACTGTTAGCTCGACAGTGCCATTGGAAGTGTCAGGCGTGTTGGACTGGAGTGTGTTTGCTTATACTATTACTGCTCAATGAGCTGTGTTACAGTCTATGAATTGTCTGCACGTGGGTTTGTAGCTCCAGCACAGTGGGAAGTCTCTGATTGGTCAATCTGCCTGCAGATTGTCTGTGTTGGAAATATAGGGGAGTGTATAATGATTGCAGTTTTTGTAAAAGAAAAAAAACTAAAAAAATATGAGCATATTTGCTAAAACATATCTCTATTTTATATTTATTATTTATGCTGAAATATGTATATAGGAAATATCTTACTGCAGTGATGACTATGTGTCAAGTATTGTCTGAATATTATTATTATTTATAAAGCGCCAACAAATTCCGCAGCACTGTACAATGGGATACAATGAATATTATAACACACTACCCAGTAATCCTTATTCACAGTTAAGTGTGTAATTTTCTATCAAACAGCGAACACAAAGCTTGAAGCCAGTTTACTAACTGTTCATTTAAAAAAACCTCGCACATAACGCTCATTTTCTCGAGTGGAAGTGAAATGACAACTGGACATTTCTAAAATAATTTACTTATGGTTATAAGTGGTTATGTCCGTAAAGTTGCTTTTCCGGCATTAACGCCCATATGCAAGCACTTTTGCTGCTCTCTACCTGTGGGCCGCTACCTGTAAGGATTCCAGTCATTTACAGCTCAAACAACACCGAAATGTATTTCAGCACCATGGATAGTGACACCTGTGAATTAGGATCAGTCAGTGCTCATTGTCCCAGTGGCTAGGGACGTGCTGCACATATTTAATATGACAGAAACTAGACTTGTGCAAAAATAAATTAAATTGCTATAATCCACACCTTATTTAATTGATTTCTATGGAATTTACCTGTGGAGTCTTATTTAATGAATAAGACTCCACAGGTAATTTTTGGACAAATCGATTTGTTCAGATGTGGACTAACCCCTTAAGGACACATGACATGTATGACATGTCATGATTCCCTTTTATTCCAGAAATTTGGTCCTTAAGGGGTTAAAGGGATTTTGATATTGACGATCTGGCTGAATTTTTTTTTGCCACAAGTCAATTTGAAACCTCTGCAGATTACATATATTGAGAGGAACAGTTTCTTGATCCTAACCTCTTGATCTGATTGCCATTCTAGGGTCAAGAAGGATTTTTCCCCCTAGGTTGTTGCAAAATTGGAACAGAGTTTTTTTTTGCCTTTTTTTGGATGAACAGCAAATACAGATATGAAAAATGCTGGACTTGATGGGCGCAAGTTTCATATCAGCCTATGTAACTATATAAATAGCATACACTAGCACTTCACTTAAAATATAGACATAGCTGGAAGGTTTTATATGCAATGTAAATATAAAAATTGATGACAAACTATAGTCAGTAAATGTAGTCACTAAAATTGTGGAGAATTGGTAAGACTGTTTCAAATCTTAGGCCAGAAGTAGATGATTTGAAAAACTTGCATTTCCTTGTCAATTGTAACCAAGTTTAGCGAATAACCTTAAACAGTATTTAAACTGTATTAGTATTTAGACAAATACCTTGATGGTGTTTCCTTGTCCTTCACATCTAAACTTTGACTAACAGGGTTATTTTCTAAAGTGAGAATTCAAAGTGAATTAAAGTAAATTTCACATTTAAGATCACTTTGAATTCTCACTTCAGTGAATAACCCAGTAAAAGTCGTCACCAATAGCGCATTCTTGCACGTACACTTCAGCTCTGCAATTCAAATAGAAGATGTAATTATAAATGATGTGGTGACAGTTTTCCAGGAACCCCTTGTAACTCTGATAATTATGTTAATATCCTTCTTTTCACCATCACAGAAACATGGCAATATTCCAACATGGAACCTTGATTATACCTGAAAGTACGTGAAGATACAAAAAGTCCACTTGAGCAGGATAATTTTACATTTAGCATTGTGATAATCTCATAAGGCCACTAGATGTCATCCAAACACAAAATAAAGTCATTAGGACAATTTACTTACAATAATTGTAGTGTTGTAGATAATCCACCTGTATGTAATTATATATGTTTGGCATTATTATTTAATATATATTTACTGTTTCAACCTTTTGAAGTGCCACTTGGGTGATTCAATGCCCACACAAATGTATGAGTATATAACCAAATTAGCCGGGTACCTGCAATTCATCCACCATTTTCTGTTAGAGTTTATATGTAGATACCAAACATGTATGCTTTTATAAATAAGATAATACAATAATTACAATATTTTAAGTGCATGCTAAGATGGTACAACCTATATGACTAGGCATGAGATAATGTTTGGTCTTTAATTTTCTTGGCTCCCTGTGTCAGAAACATTGCACAATTATAATAAAATTCTTCATACTTATTATTTTCGATATTTGCCACCTGTATATTTTCTAATGGGCTGGATCACAGGTTATTTATGCAACCATTCATGATACTTTATGTTTTTGTTATTAGAAAACCACAACAAACAGTTCGGGATATGGCTGTTTGTAATATGTATTGATACATTTCAACTGTTTTTATTGCGGTCCCTGTGGAAGTTCATTTAGAACGAAATGCGTAGGACTTTTTCCCCCTGCTCTTCATATCCTATGCTGATTGGTGACTGCTTACTTTTTTATTGGATACATTTCTAATTTTTTTTACCCAGACCTGTGTAAGTCCTGTGGTGGAATAATTACCTGGAGGTGATCAGATATATCTGTTGGCCCCCCATTACATCGGGGGAGGCACCTTGAGAATGCTTACACTTATCTACATCTAATTTACACAGCCATATCCCGAACTGTTTGTTGTGGTTTTCTATATATGATATAGGTCGCTTCTGGGTAACAACCTAGGGAGGCTGTTATTCGTGATCAAAAGTTAAGTACTACTCATTGTAAAATATTTTACCATTTGTGTTCTTCACCTTTTGGTGATACATTTGTTGGTTATCTGTTTTTGTTATTAGTTGGCACAGTTTATTTGCCACCCTTGCCATGTGCACATTGTGATCTTTGTATGATTACATTTTGCAATGTACTGACTTTCAGATTATCGTCCTATTTTTTTTTTTCTATTCCCTGTTTGGGATAACTCTGATCATGTACAGTTTTTGACAACCTTGCTAAATAATGATTGACTAAAAAAGTTAAAAGAAAACGAACAGATGATGTTAGAGAATCTGTGCAATATAATGAAGATTAAATGCATTTGCTCAAAATAAATCGTAAAAATAAATTATATCAAATATCTTATAATTAAAACTAGATGACCCAGGGCAGCTCTTTAAATCTCAATTAGGAATACTAAACAGTTAAACATTGTAATATTTTTTTTAAATTAAGTTACTATTGCCACCATTGAGACTACTTATACTCCATACTCAGAATTAACTGTATTTATTTAATACCATTAAACTTGTTCATCCTCATCTGGAGTGACCATATTTAAATTACTCTAATCGTATCTGTAAAAGGAATTCATTTATACAGAGTATAACTTAATTAGATAATACAACCCCTTGGGGAAATGAGAAAGATGCAATCAGATTTTCAGCATTATGCCGTATAAACTACTGGAAGCTAGAATGATTACCTTATTTAAGGTATTTTAGTATATTTAGTAGAAAATATTTAAGAAAGTGCAAAAGAAAATACTCAATCAAAAATAAAATAGGTCTAGTAGCCACTATAGATTAAAAACCCTTTAAAAACATAGCCCCCCGAAATAAACAATTATGTAAACACTTACTAGATAAGCCCCCAATGTATAGATTTTTTTTTTTGGAATGTACATGCTATAACTGATACCTAGCAGAAGTTTCTAATACCTAGCCATAAGGCGATCCATGTCAGGCCTGCTGCAGCGGAACCAGATCACACCCATGCCCTGGTAGAAACAGAGGATGAAATCCTGACCACTCACCATACTACTGTATTCTGAGAGGTCTAGGACCTGGGCTGAGGGCTATGAAGGAGACACCACTAAAGCACATCCCACACCCTCGGAGGCTATACCACTGCCATCAATACAAAACCACAATCCTCCGTGATCCTTCTCACTGTACCATGAGTGACTAAAGCAGTGGGCTCTTACTGTGGCCTGGGGCTGGCAGGGTGGCCAGCACTCAATCACTGTGACTCAGACTCAATGTGGGACACTTGTGGCAAGCAAGAGTATTGGGTAATCCCAATCAGCTTTGTAGTATGAGGTGCACAATGTTTCTTAATACCCTGTGTGTACCATATGTGTGCCTTATTTAAATATCAGTCTGTCTTCCAGTGATAACCCTTATTGGGTCGCAACATCACTCTTTATTTAGCGTACCATTGGCAATATTATTCTGCTCAGTGGGGTTGGTTTTTACTTTTGTGTAGCTGGGTATAATTATTTTATGTTTAATCTGCTCTCTTTAATATGTTCATTTTAAAAAAAAAAGAGTAGAATGAATATTATGGAGTTTAGTGGTGCACATCTACTGTACTCATGCCATGTACATATTTGCCATAACTCATTCTTTTTTCTGTATTGTACCTTCTTATGCCTCAAATAAAAAACAAATTGACAAAAAAACAACACAAAAGAAAAACTCTTATATGGTTTAGATCTGGATCGTGTTTCCACAATTCACAGATCAGGGATATGCAATGATAACACTTAGCAATGAAACACAAACATTGCATACAAACACCCGCATTCAAACTCCAAAATTATATGCAAACACCCCTTTTATTCAAACACCAATACTACACACCTGCATGTAAAAGCCAACACTACATACAAACACTCCCATTCAAACATAAACACTACACACAAGTACACCACTGCATTCCAACAGAATACCAACATGCTTACATTAAAATGCACAAACACTGCTCACAAATACAAGCCCGTAAGGATGGGAAAATGGTAAAAACCCAGAAGCAATAGCATTGTGGGAGTTAGACAGACGGGGACCTAATTTTTGTCCAACCTTGTGCAAGAGGGAGCCAAAAATAATTCTTGCACCACTACATTAGTTCCAATCTATCTTCCCAACACGAGCAACTATCGATATAGCTTTAGAGTAGACCATCCTTCCTTGATGTTAAGTATTATCACTGTTAGTCTTGGCACTGCAGAAATTGGTTCAAACAGCTTAGAGCATGAATTGGCATCAAAGAAACTGCAGTTCATAAACATCTACAGTGCCAATAATCTTCATCTCATATGTATCCTTTTTAGATCACCAGCTACTTGTATTCGCTGTCTATTTGATAATGCTGAGAAATACATAGGTAATTTATAACAGCTTATAAAAGTCACACAGTATAGATATGTACACAGACAATACAAAAGCAAGGAATCCCTTTGGTAGCAATAATTCTTGAGAATTAACTCCAAGAAGACAATGCAAGTCAAGGTCATTAATCTGAATAACTGTTGCTATTTTTAAAATGTGGTAATTATGTTGCTGATTTCTACATATGATTTGGATCACTGATTACATTATCTTAGCGAGGACATAACACAAATGAGTATATAAGCGTTTCACAATATGTAATAAGAAAGACAGTTAAAGTTTAAGACAATATTTTACAGATATTAACATTTTCATCCCCTTTTGTATTCAAACCATTACCAAGCCAAGCTAAAAATTTAAATATTAACTTTAAGTGTCTTAATCCTCGAATAAATGCGTCTTTGGGCATATATGCTATAAGTACAAGTACAATCTTATATACTAGTATAATGTGTCTTTTGGGCATATATACCCTAATCAGCCACAATATATAAAACAAGCTGCCTAATACCATCGTGTTCTGCCAAAACAGCTCTGATGTGTCACAGTATGGACTCCACAAGACCTGCAAATCTTTGGCAGGGTGCATTATCCTGCTGAAGAAGGCCACTTCCATCAGGGAACACCATTGCCATGAAGAAGTGTACAAGGTCTTGAACAATCTCTAGGTAGGTGGTATGTTTCAAGTTAACATCCACATGAATGCCAGGACCCGAGGTTTCTTAACAGAACATTACCCAAAGCATGACACTGACTCTGCTGACCTGCCTACTTCCCATGGTGCATCATGCGGCGATCTCTTTCCCAGGTAAATGACACACACACCCAGCCATCCAACTGATCTAAAAGATAATGTGATTTATCACACCTTGCTCCATGGTCCACTTCTGACACTCACGTCTCCATTGAAGTTGCTTTTAGCAGTTGACAGTGTTCACTCTGATCAGTCTGTTGCTACACAGCCCCATATGCAGCAAACTGTGATGCACTCTGTGTTCTGACAAATTTTTATCATGGCCAGCATTAAGTTTTTTTAACAATTTGATCTGCAGTAGATCTTTTCTGTGATCGGACTAGACAGACTTGACTCCACTGCCCACGTTCATTAATGATCCTGAAGCACCCATGACCCTAATGCCGGTCCTTTCTTGCATCACTTTTGATAGGTATTAACCACTGCATACTGGGAACACCCAAAAGACTTGCCGTTTTGGAGGTACTCTGACCCAGTTGTCTAGCCATCGCCATTTGGCCCTTTTTAAAGTCACCCAGATCTTTTCACTTGCCCATTTCTTCTGCTTCCAATACATGAAATTCAAGAACTGACTGTTCACTTGCCGCTTGATATATCCCACCCCTTGACAGGTGCCATTGTAACGATATAATCAATGTCATTCACTTCACCTGTCAGTGGTTTTAAGGTTGTGGCTGATCAATCTATGTTTTTGTATCAGGATTGGCACATTTTGGACCCATTTCTGAATAATCATATTGACACATGATCTATGGTGCAGAGCTAGCAAAACTGATACATGGTTAAAATAAATGTCACCAAAATACCCTAGATGCTATTAAGCACAGTACAGTTTAGAGAGAGATTTGGGTTTATGATTGGTTTAGTGTCACATCCTGTTCCTAGCTGCGGATCATTCTGGCTTTGGCTTCTGGTATCCAGTACTTTTTTTACAATTCTTGTTTAGTTTTTCTTGTTTTTTTTGTTTTTTTGTTTTTCTATTCTATGTCTGGTTTTCTTTATGCTGGGATTTCTGGGTTCATTCTTATATTCCGTCCCTGGATTTCCCAGTCTCTTGGATTCATTTAAATGTTTGTTTTATTTGCCACACCCGTTTGTTTCCTTCATTCCTTTTGTTTCAGTGTTCCTGCAGGCAGCTGCTCAAGGCTTTTGCCCTTAATTGCAGGTAAGGACTATGTGTGCTTTCTTTGGTTGTTTTAGCGAACATTAGGCAGAGTGGGACCTGCCAGATATGGGGTACATTGGCGTTGTGGCAGGCTTATGCAATCTGTGATCATATAATGTGACTAAATCCCCATGATTTTCATATATAGTACTTAGTTATTTCTCCTCTTGTTTCCTATCTTATCTTATCTTGTCTTGTTTTAGTTTGTATATCCAGTCCATGTACAGTCCTGTCCTGTCCTGCCCATGTTATGTTCATGTTTCCCTCATGTCTTGTGTACATGTTCTGGGTTTAGCTTCCTATCCTTCTCCGGTTCTGGGTTCTCCTAGTTTTGTCTTGTTTTCATGTTTGATGCCTTTCCTAGCCTTGTCTTGTTTCTGTACTGGATACACTCCTGATGCAGAGCCTCCCTATTCAGCTCTAGGAGGTCTGCTTAATTCCTGCTCCTAGTTCATGGGATACGCTGAAGCTGAATCAGGGTTCTGGTATGTGGCTGCACAAACGCTGGTGCTCAACACCATGGGGTATGCGGTTGCCCTGCACTAGATCCTGCTAATCCACCTCCACACTTATCATCAGGCATACTGGGTCCCGGGCACCGAACCGCCACCCTGACATTTAGCCATTGGTGTTGATAGTCTGGATAAGAGGTAAGGTTTTAAATCAAAGAGGTAAAGGTTTGGTTTAGTGTTTAGGTGTCTTAAGAATTTGGAGTAAGGATGTGATCTAGGGTTTTGCTTGAGGTAATTATTTGCATTAGGGCTAAGAGCTACAGAGAGTCTTACAATTAAAGATTAGGGTTGGTCATTGAGTTGAAGGTTAAAGGTTACAATTTGTGTTGGTATTTTGCACTTACATTTAACCACATAAGGACCAAACTTCTGGAATAAAAGGGAATCATGACATGTCACACATGTCATGTGTCCTTAAGGGGTTAATGACCGCTCAGGGCAACATAACAACTTAATTGCAAGGTCCCAGATGCCTGATACTGTCACCTTATCACAAGCTCCCAGTCCACGGCTCACTGATTGAAGCCTCAAATGCTGAGTAGAAGTGCAGGGGTAGAGCGATTGGTTGCTGGCTTGCAAACATTGGGGTTGAACCATTTGTTAACGGTTTAATCCCGTCAGGTAAAATGGCACCTGAGATTAAGTTGTTCTGGTACTCAGAGTGATACTTGAGGGTCAAATTATAAATACTTCCTGACTATCATCATGTAGCTCCGCACCAAACATGGCAAGTGTAAATACAACTCCACCAAATCAGTCTCACCAAAATATCCTATATGCTGTTAAGCACCGTACAGTACAGTGCTGAGTGTACTATAGAGCTTTGAAAACATGGCTGGCTGAGGTGAGCAATAACATTGTTCTATCTTATTTATCCGGAGGTGAAAATGTCATTAGTAATCACTGATAAGTATTCACTACGGGACAATATTATAAAATAACTCAGTAGTTAAGACAATGCAGTATTGACATATTTTATTCTAAAAGAGATGATACGCAAAACTTCAGCAGGTAATGTCAGAAAGTAGCTACTGTTTAATCATAATTTGAAAAAAATTGCACATTCAGAAAAAAAAAAGCCATTGCACTTCATACGTTTGGACAGTCGTATTATTAGATGTTCTGAGAAGTAAAGAAAAAAGTTATCTTACTTTTAATTTTTTCTTCTTCTCAATTTAATTGAACTAAATTATTTTCCCTGCAGTCAAAATTCTCTCCTTCTGCACAGATTTTTTTTTTTAGCACGACCTGGAGTTACCTTTTTCAGATATAATAAATTAGAGTATAATATACTTAAATTATTTCCTCTTATAAATATATCCTTACACTTATTCGTTAAAGACACAATATGGTATTTTATCCATTTCCAAAACAAACATTAAAGGGTTACTCCAAGCATGATAACCACTACACCATCTACATGGCTTCCTACAGGGGGCTGCTGTTTCGAGGGCTCTAGTGTATATTGCTTAGTTCAGCCATCCAGAGTATTGAATAATATCATGTGCAACTGATGTTATAATATGGCAATGGGAGCAGTCCAAGCCAAATAATCCCCACTTGGATTCACCAAACTTAAAGGACCACTATAGGCACCCAGACCACTTCAGCTTAATGAAGTGGTCTGGGTGCCAGGTCCAGCTAGGGTTAAAAAGAAAATAGTGGTAAACCGCGCTGAAAGAAAAGTGATCAAATAATCATATTTATACATACATATCGTTCTTGAATTTTGCAGCATTTGAAAACCTCAAAAAGGAAAGAACAATAAACAATAATAGTGCAGTATGTTAAAAATATTCTAATGGTGTATAAATAAAGTAGAGCTCTCTTTTGAAAAAGCCCATACCCGGGCGAAACGCGTCAAGGATAGGATTTGAAGCTGCAGTATATGTTTTATATATACTTTTACCCATATATATTTTAATATATATTTTTTATTAATAAATTGAATGCTTTTTTTTTCAAATCCCTTGGCTTCTGCATATCTTCTGGTGCTGCTGTTTTCCTGCTATATCCTTTGGAGGGGATTATACCACCACAAGCTGTCATGACCAGAGCAAGTCATTGCTCTGGATATTGTAAGTAGGATACCTACATTTTCCTATATTATTTCTAGCTTATGATACTGTACCATTGGTCTGTATATTTTGTTCTTTTTCCACATATATATGACCGCTGAATTTGGACCTCCCGGTATATTCAGATCCTAAGACGGGGATTGTACCGTCCAGGCGCTATACGGCAGAGCTCTTAGCAGCTCTGTAAAGTGTGAGTTTGCTCTTCACTCACAGTCTATTTTATTTATACACCATTATAATATTTTTAACATACTGCACTATTATTGTTTATTGTTCTTTCCTTTTTGAGGTTTTCAAATGCTGTAAAATTCAAGAACGATATGTATGTATAAATATGATTATTTGATCACTTTTCTTTCGGCGCGGTTTACCACTATTTTCTTTTTCACCTTCACTACATAGCAGGCATTGGGAAGTCCTGCAGGTTCACTGCTGCCTTTCACACTTATTGGTTTTTTAGTGAGCGCCTATATCCTTCTTTTTTACCAGCTAGGGTTAACCCTTTTTTTTATAAACATAGCAGTTTCAGAGAACAGCCTCATTGACAGCCGCTAGAGGAGCTTGCGTGCTTTTCACTGTGAAAATCACAGGAGGGGGGTCCCTGAGGGTGGGGGCCCCCTCAGGGCACTATAGTGCCAGGAAAACGAGTATGTTTTCCTGGCACTATAGTGTTCCTTTAAGTTGGGAACTAACTTTAAAGTGCATTGGGATTCATGTCCTCCAAAACATGGACCAACACCCTGGGCAAAGTTTATTCAGATGACTCTTGGTCTCCTATATCAATGTCCTCAAATAAATCTTCAACATAACAAATGTCCCTTCTGTTCTCAAACTCGCTGCTTTGTCCTACAGGTGCCATTGTAACTAAAGGAAGGACGGTGTTTAATAAAGTGGCCAATTGACTTACCAGAACTTCTAAGATCCAGTATTATCAGTCTTAACATCACCCACACCTAAGTAGCTGATCGTCAACATTTCCAGATGCCTCAGATTCGTCAAACTTCAAAGAACTTAAAGGAACAATATAGTATTACAAATACAAACACATATTCCTAATGCTATAGTGTTCTACTCCTTGTTTTACAGATTCCCTAAATGGAATAAAAAAAGTTTAAAAAAATAGTTTAACCTAACTTTTTTCCACTGGTGAGACTCACTTCATGCAGCTGCAGTTCTACCAGATCTAAGGCAGTAACATTACCACTGCGCTAAATTTTTGTCTGTCGGTCTGTCTGTTTGTCTATCTTTCTGTCTATTTGACTGCCTGTCTGTGTGTGTGTGTGTGTCTGTCTGTCTGACACTTATATAGCTTAATTAACTGAACGCTGAAACACTGCAAATATATTTGCTAATCAATAACCTTTTGGCATTTTACCAAGGTGTCATTAAAATTTGTTCCTTATTTAAATGTAAAAAAAGTGTTCCAACGTAGAATGTATTTTATAACATTTTTAAATAATATTCTTGTTTCTTAAAAACAGTAAATTTCAATGTGTTTAAGTGAAATAAATATATGGAATTTAATAAAATATGGTTAATTTTTTTAACAATAATTGAAATCCTTTGTAGAAACCAGTAATTTATTTTCCAGCATGAACGCTTTCTTTATAGAACAAATTTTATTGCAACAGCTTGAAAACCCTTAAGTGGTGCTGTTCATAACTTTCTGACAGTCTATATGTCTATCAGACAATGTGTACAGCATGCTAATTTTTTGTTGCAAGTAGGCTCCTGCTTTGGGACCTCGGCGTGTAATAGGGTATAGTGCTCATGAAGTCAATCAAATGATTTACAGCTATCCAGTGGTGCTAGAAGATACCACATTAAAAGTAAATGGTTTATAGCAAAAAAATCCCAGATACAATATGTGGGTATCTGTGAATGCCATAAAATATGTTATATATCTAATTCAATAAAACCAGCATGGTGTTAATTTCACAGCTATTAGCACGGAAGGTTCATATATTCTGAAAGGAACAATGCCAGATAAACAGGTTGGTTTCGGAACTTGGTGTTAACATCCTGGCAAACAGGATGTGTATCAATTGTCAGTGCTTGTGTTCTATCGTCGTAGAATGTTGTCAATATATCATCAGGGCATACACAGTCAATATGTAATTATTCTTCTAATACTAGTCTATAGAGGGCTTAAAGGAACACTAACGTGTCAGAAATACAAACTTGTATTCTTGACACTGTAGTTTTAAAGTAAGAATTTAGTTCCTCGACCTCCCTTGCATTGAATGGGAAAGGTGTTTTTAGTAGAAATAAATTGACTAGAAATTGATTCTAGTAAATTTATTGCACTTGTATCATTTTTGTGTAAACCAGTATTGAAACGTGAAGCAAATGATTAGAGCTATGAGTATATAGTAACTGGAACTACCTTCATCTTGCTATGATGATGGGAAAAGTGTGTCCCCTCCTCACAGGCTGACGTAGACCTTTAAAAAAAAAATAAAAATACAATTCCAATGGATGAAAATTAAACTTAAAGGGGCACTATAGGCATCAAAACTGTTTGGTAACCATTTCGGCTGGTGTTGCGTATTTGCTTACATCACAATCCCAATTTAAAAAAAAAAAAAAATTTCAGATGGTAATACGCCTAAAGTTAGAAATTGATATTAATTAAAACTGGCATTAGGTTCGTACGCACGTACGAGGGAGCGGAGCTATGGAGGTCAATGGCGGAGGAGCGTGGCAGGAAGTAAGGTGCGAGTGGCGAAGCGGTCAAAGCAGAGCATGTTACCCAGAGGCTGTGTACCCGGTGTGTACCCGGTGTGAAGGAGTAGTAATACGGACGAAAAGGGGAAGCAGCCACCTGGAGATAAAGGGTGAAGGACGATACCACCCTGGCAGATAAGTGCAATAAGTATTGTATGGAAGAGTTTACCTTATCATTGAAAAATGCACTAGTCAGATTTGTTATTAGCCCCAATTTAGGTGCTCTTCCATTTCAACAATCCTATTCCTACCTCACATATTTATCCTCTAAAAAACTTAATTTGAAGATAATTGGTGTGGAGCAGAGAGAAGAGTGGTTCAATAACAGTGAAAACTAAGGATAAGACGTTTAAGTCTGGGTTAACAAAAACTTAGGGTCTGGTGCAGTGGCAAAAAGAAAAAAAAAAAAGATAAAATTGAAAATAAAAGAGATAAATAATATAATTAAAGGGAAGCTTGGGAGGAAATGGCATCCATCCCTAAAAAGGAATAAGAAAATTTCTAAACCAGAAAGAGAAGTAACTAATCTCTTCTCATCAGTTAATAAAAATAAAAGACAGAAGAGGATTCATTAATGACATCGAGACTAGAACAGACACTAAATAGTTCTGAAAATTCCCTGAGTAATCAAATTACCGCAGAGTTTTTGGTGAGATGTCTAAATACTCAGTCAGAAACACTAATGAAACAAATTAATCAGAATCCAGAGGAGATCTTAAATCAAATGAAACTCCTAACTCAGAAAATAAACATGGCTGAAGAAAAAAATCAATTGTTTGGAATTTCAAGAGAAATTAATGAAAGACCAAAATACCCAATTATCGAAAAAAATTAAGGAATTGAAACAAAAGTGGGCAATTTGGAGGATCGCTCGAGACGCAATAATTTGCGGTTAAGGAACATTAACCCAGAAAAGATAACCCAGGATAAGATTCCAGAATTTTTGTTAAATCCATGGACAGCCTGGGGGATAGAAATATAGAAATACAATAACTGCTCAGAAAGATATCACAGATTGTACAAACCTAAAAACATATCAGACACCAAAGCAAGAGATATAATCTGCTGTTTTCAATCATTCCAATTCAAAGAGGAAATTTTAAAAGCAAGCAGAGCCAGGAAACCACAAGGAGAAGAATAAGACAACCTCGGATAAAAATGGCTTAAAAAATGCAAGTACTTTCCTTAACATAATAAAAAAAAAATAACTTATATGACATTTGGAGGGTTCGTAACCCCCTAGCTAAAGAATATACGTTCTACTCTTGGCCTCACAATTCATATTCAAGAATTGATTTTTATTTAAGAGATCCAAAAGTAATAGAAAAAGTGACAAATATAGTGATCAAAATAATGATTTGGTCAAATCATAATATCATCTTAATGGACATAAAGGAGGGAAAGCATATTTACCCTAGAACTACTTGGAAACTAGATGACTCAATACTACACAGCATTGAAAACCAGGAGTTATTAAAAGAATTATCACAGCATTTCTTTGAGGAAAATAGACCAGAGGATACCTCAGATTTAAATACCTGGTGTACATATAAAGTGACTATAAGAGGACATTGTATAAATATTAAAAGAAGAGTCACAAAAAAAAGAAGGAATAGGGCTATCGGAATTATATATTCAATTATTTAAAGTTTCTAAAGAATACAAATTAAATCCAGATAAAGAAGGACAAATATAAATAGCTAATATTAAGCATATCATTAAGAAAAAAATATCAGAAAACATAGAAAAGAAAATAACTAAATTAAAAATTAAATATTATTACCAACAAAATAAATCAGACAATCTTATCAAACCAATTGAATTTTTTTTAGCAGATAATCTAATAGATAAAATTATACATGAAGGTAAAACATATAGAGCTCCGAATGAAATAGGGGAGACCTTTGATCAATTCTATAAGTCCCTCTATAACTTGCCTAATGGAGCTACGGACGATTAATAGATAATTATATAAAGGATCTTGAGGTACCAAAAATATCCCCAGACCAATTAGAATTATTAAATAAGGACATCACTAAAGAAGAAGTAATAGAAGCAATAAACAAATTAGCCAATTTTAAAACTCCTGGACAAGATGGATTCGGTAATAAGTACTTCAAGGTAATGAAAAACATAATCGCGGAACCATTAACTAGAACTTTTAATGATACTGTAAATAGAGGATCTTTTCCACAAGAGATGTTGAGGGCTAATATTTTACCAATTTTGAAACCAGGCAAAATATCAACAGATGTAAAAAGTTATGGACCGATTTCTTTAATAAATGTGGATGTGAAGATTTTTGCTTCAATTATTGTAAAGAGATTAAAAACAGTCTTGCCTGAAATTATTAATCCAGATCAGGTTGGATTTGTTCCTGGGAGAAATGCAGGAAACAATATCAGAAGGTTAATAGATTAAATCGACTTATCAGATAAGAAAGGAAGTCCCCTGCTGATCCTGTCATTAGATGCAGAGAAAGCGTTTGACAGGGTCAGCTGGGGATTCATATTTAAGGCTTTGAAGGCCTTTAATATCTCGGGATGGGTGCTGGATGTGATAGGCACCTTGTACAAGAAACCTGCAGCAAGGTCTATAGGTCAAAATATATGTTCAAATTGGTTTGGTTTGGAAAACGGTACGAGACAAGTCTGTCCTTTGTCGCCAATTTTGTATGTCATTACTGTGGAAATATTTGCGTCTAAAATCAGACAAAACACGCTAATTAAGGGTTTCCCTATTTCTAAAGGAAATCTAAAGATCTCATAATATGCAGATGACCCAGAAAATTCTTTGCCACATTTGATAGCAGAAATTGATCAATACAGTAAGGTATCAAATTATAAATTGAATCTATCCAAATCTATTGCAATGTATAAGAACATAGTACCGGATAAAATAGAAAAACTACAAAACAGATTTAACTTTTCACAACCAGAAGAATTTGTCTACCTAGGGATTAGAATAAATAAAAAACTAGAAAGAATAATGAAATCAAATTTTATACATCTTTTGAAAAACACAAATTAAGATCTAAAAGAATGGCGTCATTTAGAAATATCATGGTGGGGTGGAGTTAACACTCTGAGATCCTACGTTCTTCCTAAGTGGATTTATTTGTTTAGGATGTTGCCATTAATAATTCCTATACCATGGTTAAAAATTATCAAATCCTCCTTTGCCAACTTTGTCTGGAGGGGGAAAAAGCCTAGAATAAAATTGAATACAATGAGCTGCAACATAAATAAAGGGGGATTAGGTTTCCCAAACATCGAAAGATATTATGAAGATGGGATAATCTACCATATTGCAATGTTGCAAAAAGAGATATACCCAAAGGAGGCATGGTGTAGGATAGAATGAGATCTATGCCAAACCAAAAATTTACCCAATATTGTGATTACTCATTATCATTTGTGTTGAACCAAATAATTCCCATATGGGAAAAAGAAAAAAGAAAATAGATATTAAGAATAAGATCTTGGGTTTTCAAAGTATAGATTGTCTTGAAACAGATATAATAAATATTTCTCTAAAAACCTGGAGAGATGTAAATATTATAAAAGGTGGAAGATTTAATAACGAATAATGACTTAAAGACCTTTAACATATTAATAAGGACAACGTCCCTTCCAAATCGAGAGGCTTTCTCATACTTAAGAGTCATGAATTATTTGAAGAATAAAACAATCCTGAACTGAACAATGGGGAAATATACAATACGTTAAAAATAATATTTAATAGGAAGGATTTATAATTTTTGCTAAATGTACAAAATTACTAGATACTAAAGAAACTACCTAACTGCAATAAAAAGTTGGGAAAAAGCCCTGAACTGCCCCATAGATTTAGAAGAATGGTATGAAGCAATAATCAAAATAAATAAATATGTCCACAGCCTTTCTTTAGTTGAAACATTTTACAAAGTGATCAATAAATGGTATTTATAACGAGTGTGAAGGTGAAGCGCTATATAAATGGGTAATCAAAAAACAGAAAGTGTTCCGTGCTATGGAGAACAGAAATATAATACAAAAATACCTTGGCTTGTCTTATTATAAATCACAATGGTTCTCATGTAATTTCCTAAAAATATAAACAAGAAAACCAAAACATAGTGCAAACTGTGGTACAAAGGTAAGTATATATAATGAATAATACAAATTTCCCACTCACACTTTTAAGAGCTAAGTATATATAGCTCAATAAAAACACTTTCCAGGTCCATAAAGGCGACCCTTATCCCTTCTTTAGTGTGAGATCTTCTCTTTCTTGTATTCTAAAACGGATAAGGGAAAGCACATCTGGTGCAATAACGTAAGTTTTAAGTTATATGGCAAGTAAGAAAAATGGGGTACTTACAAACCCAGAGCTTTCCACATCGGCTCTGATCCAATAGCATATGTGGTTAAGGACCACACACCTTCTTTGAAAATAGCAGGAAAATGCCAATAGTGATTATAAAAGATATATAAACTTTATTATATTATTATCAGTAAAATATATAAAAAATATGTATAAAATAACACTATATAGGCATAAAAAGTCAGTGTTCTAAAATCTGTTCGTCACAATATTCCCAGAACGCGTTTCGCTGTGAAGGCTTTTTTCACCACCTTCACACTGGTTATACTTTGCTGTTGAAAGATAAGACCTGGGTGATATAGCAGCTGAATACTAGTGGGGATATTACACTGGTTAATTAAATTTGTCAGGATATTAGCGCTGGTACCTTCCTCTGTTTTTGAGCAAAAAAAATGGGTTGCAAGAGTATACTGAGAACGGGCAGCAGCTGAAATAGCCTGCCCTTCGGTGGGTCCCCGCTCAGATCTCAAGCTGGTTTTTGCTCATCCTGTGCCGTTACATAGAGAACATCTCTGAAACATATCAGACTGGTCCACCCCCATACGGGCAGTCCAGATCCAAAATGCCAGCAAGCTCTCTCTGCACGAGAGACACAGCAACCCCAGACGATCGTTTCAGCCTTGTTAGGCATTATCAGTGAGGCATAGCTGATATCTCCCAAGGCACCGTGAGCAAGGGGTCCACATCTGGATTATCCCTTTAAACTTGTGGAGAGCAAAAACATGGGTTGCAAGAGTTTCCTCTGTTTTTAAATAAATGGTATTTAGTACCTTCAAAAATTTCCAGAATGTTACACGATAATAACAACTTATGTTGGAGATGTGGAGAATCTAGAGGGGATTATCATTTGGTGGAGTTGTAAAAAAGTAATCCCCATATGGCTTATGGTTAAATCACTACTGTGCAGTCTAAATGATATAAAAATAAAAGTTAGACCAGACATTATGTTGTTGCACTTAAGATGGCCTCTACTGGCAAAATGAAACAAGTGCTGTCAACACACTGTCTGGTAGCGGCAAAGATTATCATTGCCAGGAATTGGAAAAAGACACAGCAGTTCAATAAGCTACAGCTCACTCAACAACTAAAATTCCAGATTCAATAGGAAACAGGGCTGAATACAATTAAAAATTAATATAAGGAGTATGATAAATGGGCAAATTGGCTAAAAATATAGGGGCAACAGGAGCGGGAATTGACAATAGACAATCAATAAGCCCTAGAGTAATAAGAATGAAATAGACATTATTTCCCATGAAAGCAATAAAGATGACTGACATAGCTGGAAGGTATGGTGTGAATGGTGGTATGAATGAGGTTATTCGTCTTTTATTTTAATTTTTGTATATGAAGATTTGTTGGGTTTCCTCTACTCTTACTTTTCCTCTTTAGTAAGGTTGATACCCTTTAAGGAATATTAATAGATAAGGGAATAAAATAGGTTATAAGGTTTAATAAAGTATTGTAGTTTTAAGTAATGAGTAAGATAGGGGAGTTAGGGATGAGCCAGCAAATATTTATGATGACTAACATACCAAGCCATAAACAATGAAATATTCGAAACTATTAATAGGCTGGTATGGTCTGAAATATAAAAAACAAAACAAAAAATAAAATAAAAAATAAAAATAAAACTGGCATTAAAGTTTGTCATTGTTAGTGATCACACAGTCTTGAGATTTATATGTCGACATTGCAAGGTTTTCAGAATTGATATTTTGCGACATTTGTGGCATAATCCTGTTCTTTTCCAAGTCTGTGCTCAGTATATAAACATGTTAAAGAGCTTGTGTAGGCTGGTGTGGCTGTTTAGGTGACTGACCTCATTCCGATCGCCCTGAAAAAGTAAATTTTCTCACCTCTTCTCCCACGCCACACTGGACTCGCCGTGGCTGGCCCCGCCTCCATGTAAAAAGGCATAACTTATCTTGTATAATTCTTTAATAGCTCATTGGCAGTCGTTAACATTGAGATAATATCAATACCGGAATCTTTACTTTTGGCTATATTTTAAAGAGGATCTGAAATTTTACAGAAGCAGAACCACGTATATTTCCATATACTGTATACAAACCTTGATCCTCTATATTTTTCTTTCAACATCTATTGTCTGAACCAACAACAGATAATTTGATTTCAAATAGAATGTAGAACTGTAGATGCCTGCATTAGCCTATAAAGTACCAGTTATACCTTAGACCTTGGATGTAAATTCTTTCCCTACAACTTCAAAGATTTTCCCTTCTTACCCAATATGTCTGAAATTAATTACTACATAAACTATTCTAAAGACTCCTTACTCCTTTAGCATTTTCAATGTTGTTGAGCCCCCCCCTTTGTAAAATAAAAATACTACCATTTTCTTTTCTTTTTATCTTCCTTCAAACCACTAAATTCACAACCGTTTGACACTGCATACTATCGTGTTCTGTCAATGATTGAGGTGTAAAGGCTAAAGGAAAAGTGAAACAAGGATGTTTATTTTATTCATTGGAATGAGTTAGTCACACACGCATGAATGGAAGCTGGAGTCATTTTCATTCTCTTGCACAAACGTTATTCACTGCTTTACATTACTATATAAAAATGTCAGGTGATGGTAATATATGAAGGTGGGTTGTGCATGCATGATCACCATACATTTTTATAAGCCTTTATAATGACATTTCAAGGAGGAAGGGGAGCCTTGGGCTACAATGACTGATCATGTTTCAAAGCACATATCTTACTCATCTTTGGAAATGAAAAACAGGGGAATAGTCTAGGGATAAAACAAATAAATATTAATATTGCAGAATCTGCATAACTCTGAGCACACACACACACACACACACACACATAAATATATATATATAAAGCTATCATTACAGGTCTCTCGCTAACATCTCCTTAAAAATTCAATACAGATTTTTTAAATAAATATATATATGGCAAAAGAATATCAAATTACCAACGTTACCATTGAGCAGCCTTGATTGCTCAACTAATAGAATTTCTAAATCCCAATAGTTATAAACAATGGATAGACACTGTATCTGCAGAATATAATCACTAGAACCTCAGCTCTCTTTTGCCTGCCTTCCAATCCCCCCTCCCCTGTAAAATATTATTACTCTCTAAAACTTTCCAAAAATGCCTACATCCTTCGGTGGATTTTTATCTTCCAAAAACATAAGATGTAATCTTTAAGAAGAAAAAAATAAGTCAATTAGTTGAAAGTTGCAGTGTAAAAGTTTCACGTGCGGTATAAAGTTGATAGCTAATGGATTTGGTGGACCTTTGTTTATTTCGTACATATCTCTCAGAATGAACCACAACTAAGAACTCAAGAAAAAAAACAAAAAATGAAAATCTGTAAAAAAAACTCCACAAATTCTGCATAATTTTAAGGTCTTTAATTTTAAACAATTTACACTTAAAGGGTTACTCCAAGCTCTATGACTACTTCCTTGATTTGAAGACAGCCAACGGTCACGTAAGTTATTTTACCATGAGATTTAATGAGCATATGAGATTTTGCAGATACCTTTAAGAACCATACTATGAGTTAGAATCTCTAAACATGTCACCAAATATCTATGATTAAAACATTTTTATTTATTTTGGTGAGTAGAATTAAAGAACTAGAAAAACTATTTTAAATTAAAGAAAGACAAGCTATTTTTATATATGCTAATAAATCAAAATAGATTTGGATTGTTTTAATTTTTTAAAGGGTACTCTTCGATTTTCTCAAAATATAATCCTTGACTTCCACCCAAACATTGATTTATTGCCCTGATTATTAAAATATATATATTTACTGTATCTTTAATACCCCTTTCAATGTGAAAACGTTTAAATCACAGAGTTTCATTTTTTATCTTTATGTTTTTTTTCTTTTAAGCACATTTGGCTTGGCATGCCGTACAAACATTTACAACAGTTTACAAGAAATGTATAAAAAAATCACTAACATAATATTCTTACAAAATCTGCCACAATCAAGCAATGAAATCTGACAAATATCGTCAGCAAATAGCAGTGGGACATAATGTTCAGTTCAAGCATGGGTGCCAATATTCCTGTCATTTTAAGTAAAATTCACTGGAATATTGTGGCAGTCTCGCTTGACTCTTTTGCCATTATTTAAAGCATATGACACAATGACATTGGGGTTTTATTTGGTAACACAAGCTGACCTGTCCAATCTACGCTACAACAAACTCTCACCGGAGATCTTTAGTCACTTGTAAAATGACCTCACGAATAATGCATGGTGGTAAATCAAACAGGGTTTAACTGATCTGCTTAGAAAAATCTTTGAAAGCATCTTTTACAGCAATCACTCAGTCCCTGCTGTTAACCAACTATTGCAATTCCTGAGATTATAGTTTATCATATAAAGTCTGCTGTAGCCCAGCTGGTCTTTAAAGTGTTTAGGAAATAGTTCATTCTTCCATATATTCATATAATGTTCTATCATACACAATGTATCTGCTCACGGCTACTACATTAAGGACACATTATGTGCTAGCTACAATCCAAGTAATAAATATAAATAGAAAAACAGTGTTTTTTTCTTCATTTCATTTTAAAATAATAGCTATGAAGCAAACCAGAGAAACTAGGCTTCTGAAGATTTATTAACCTTATATTAATAGGCAGTATTGCTGCAAATGCTGATATATACCCAATGCAAAACATATGTCAAACTTCAGGTATCTCTAATGCTGTGAAGCAGTTGTCTTAGGGAAAACGCACATGAGAAAATAGTAGATAAACATAAGAGAACATCATGTTCACTCAATTTAGAAGGTCTTATATACATAAGTGTGAATTGTTGGGAATTAAAAGTGAATTTTAAATGTCATTTACTGGGAAATAATAATAATGAGAGGAGGACAGTTACAAAGGTCAGTGGGATTAGGGGGACAGAGTGACCATGACACCGGATTATGGAACAGAGGGACAAAGGGTGAGAGGGACAGGAAGGTTTATTTTACATTGACCCTTACAGCCTCGGTGGTGATGGTGGTGATAGCATCTAAAGCTGTCTGCAGCGTTAAGGACTTGCACAAATGCCCTTTGGGTTCTTTGTTGGTTTGCCAGGCCTGTTGGGAGTCTGGGGGGTGGTGGTGTAAGTCACTTCCTCCTGATGTCTGGAGGGGCTGGCCGACCACTGCTATTTTGGAGCCCATCCAGGGCTCTGTGGGGAATGGAACCAGAGATTACATAGGCAGCAGGTAGGTAAGCGCTGGCCCTGCTGCCCAGGATATACATAGGCAGCAGGTAGGTAAGCGCTGGCCCTGCTGCCCAGGATATAGTTAACTCATGCGCACAATTTACTAAATTGTGCGCATGAGTTAACAATATGAGTTTACTAAATTGTGCGCATGAGTTAACTGTATCGTTTCCATGACCTACTTTCTCACGCGCACGTATTCAGTATCTAATAGGAACGGTGTACTAAATCGTGCCTACGTGATCATGCAGCATGCACATAATTAAAAAATTTAATAAAATTATATGTTAACTGGGGGCCTCCGTAGAGAACACAGGTGACTTGGAGAATGTTTCTAAAGGGTACAGTCAGTTCACACTCAGTCAGGGCTTGTTATATCTATCTGCTGAGTGAGAGTATGATTGATTGGCAAGCACACATTTTATCTGTATGCATGATTGCACAGTCAGTACATGCGTGTACTGTGTGTACTACTGAAGCCAGGCTATGTATATTTATATTTTATGCTTTCTACAGGCATTTAGCAAATTTGGCACTTCTGACATGTTTGGGCATGTTAATTGGTTGTGTCATCATTTTCAACAATTTTCCGGCACCAAGACTCACTTGGTGCTTCTTACTGCACCACCTCTTGTGACAACATCCTAGAGATTGTCCAATCCAGTGCTTCTAAAAGAGAAACATTGAGGATGATATGCACGTCGTGGTGACTTTCGTGCATGTCCAATCAAATACCGTAAAAACAAAGGGGAAGAGTCTGTGCTTGGTAACAAAGATGTAAGCAGCAACCCTAAAAGGGAATCCCTCAAGACCCTTGATAAGAAAAAAAAAGGAAGAGTTAATGGCTGCGCTATTAGACAGAGAACAGTACCATATAAATAAGACAAAATGGTCAAAATAAATAAACAGCAAACAATAAACCTGGGTATTATAGTCTCTATTACAACACCTTCAAAGAAGTAAGTAAAACAGAGTCAATTAAGTGTTCAGTAAAAAATGTTCAATAAAAATCAATAAAACCGTCTCACTGAAATATGGATAGGGTATGTGTACAATCCTCAGGAGTTGATCCGTCCGGGTTGTGGGTAATCCGTATATGTGAAAATAAGAAAACACGAAAAACTGCCAATGGTGAAATATTGTAGCTCCAAAGGTAGAATAAATAAAAAGGAGGATAGTACACTCACATTTGATGGAGCTAGGGCCAGCTCTGGGATGAAGGACACTTAGTGGTATGATCCCCACTAAGGGATGTACTGGAAAAGTGAGTCTGTCCGTCCGACTTTGGTTCCGTCGTACTCCACAAAATTGAAGAAACAGCAATAGTGCTCTCAGTAGGAACAATAAATAAAATAGGTAAAATAAAATATACTCACAATGGTAGAGCAGAAAATACTGCTCTGTTGCCACAGCGCTGGTGGAATTATCCCCACCTATGGATTTCTTGAAACAGGACAATAAAATGCCAGGAAGAATAATAATAAAAATGTATATAAAATACAATAAAATAAATAAAAGATTGGTCCTATAAAAAAGGTAACCAAAAAATAATATTTATTGCTTTGAAATACATAATATAAAACCATTTAACGCGTTTCACCTTTAAGGCTTTATCAAAAATGGTAATAGAACAGTATACCTGGCATATATAAAGCAGTACATGTAAATGATGTAGTAAGTACTTACAAATAGCAGTACATACAAAGAGAAATAGATGAAAAAGTCCTAAAATAAGCAAAGGATGGTCAAGTCCGCTTGAGGGAAAGAAACAGTCCTTGTAGAATAAAGGAAATGGATATGACGTCTTGTTCCAGGTGCCAATATGCAAAAGAGAACAAAATAAAAGCTCCAATGGTATAGATAGTCTTTTCCGCTTCTTTATAGGAATACAGAGTAAAAAGGTATCACACTCACCTATATTAGAGCTAAAACTAGCTCAGGTGTATGTCGCATTCAGTGGTACTGGTCCCCCACTGGTGGGATGTAGACATGAATCTGTGGCCGAGATTCTCGGGAAAGAAGAGGATAACACAGAATAGTGCTCACTGTATGAATAGATACTTAAGAAAGGTAAAATGTGTATAAAATACTCACATTTAAGTGAGCAGGAGATACTGCTCACTAGTATAGCGTAGGTGGTATCATCCCCACCTAGGATTCTTGAATATAAAATAGTAGTAACCAGGTCCAGGAAATAATAAGTAAATAAATAAAATAAAAGATAATAAGTAATGTATAAAAGGTAAATAATAGGCCAATAATACTTTATTAATAGATAATAAAAGATATGTATAAAATAGCCAAAACGCGTTTCACCACACAGGGCTTTTTCAACTGGCAATAAGAAACAGAGACCTGGTTCACAATGGTTTAAATAACCTCTCAATGCATTAACAATTTCAAAATTGGCGCCAAAATGACGTCATAATTTATGCATAAATTAGTAATGCAAATTTTGTATGATAAAACAATAAATAAAGATTCAAAGGTAGTATAATAAAAGAGCATATGTGAAACATATACAATAATACATAAAGAATGCACAAAATAATGAGTGGAATAAAATTAAAAACGAAGGGTTTATTGTGTTAACTTGCGGTCATATGACCGCATAACAACCAATGACATAGTCATAAAAACGGAGTGAGACACAGAGGAGAGTGGGAAATGTAGGCTTAGTATACTTCCTGGTATCGGCGGTCACGTGACGTGGAAGAACCAATAACGTTCTAGCGTCTAATCACGCCAGGTATACTGTTCTATTACCATTTTTGATAAAGCCTTAAAGGTGAAACGTGTTAAATGGTTAATATTATGTATTTTAAAGCAATAAAAATTATTTTTTGGTTACCTTTTTTATAGGACCAATCTTTTATTTATTTTATTGTATTTTATATACATTTTTATTATTATTCTTCCTGGCATTTTATTGTCCTGTTTCAAGAAATCCATAGGTGGGGATAATTCCACCAGCGCTGTGGCAACAGAGCAGTATTTTCTGCTCTACCATTGTGAGTATATTTTATTTTACCTATTTTATTTATTGTTCCTACTGAGAGCACTATTGCTGTTTCTTCAATTTTGTGGAGTACGACGGAACCAAAGTCGGACGGACAGACTCACTTTTCCAGTACATCCCTTAGTGGGGATCATACCACTAAGTGTCCTTCATCCCAGAGCTGGCCCTAGCTCCATCAAATGTGAGTGTACTATCCTCCTTTGTATTTATTCTACCTTTGGAGCTACAATATTTCACCATTGGCAGTTTTTCGTGTTTTCTTATTTTCACATATACGGATTACCCACAACCCGGACGGATCAACTCCTGAGGATTGTACACATACCCTATCCATATTTCAGTGAGACGGTTTTATTGATTTTTATTGAACATTTTTTACTGAACACTTGGATGGACTCTGTTTTACTTACTTGTTTGAAGGTGTTGTAATAGAGACTATAATATCCAGGTTTATTGTTTGCTGTTTATTTATTTTGACCATTTTGTCTTATTTATATGGTACTGTTCTCTGTCTACAGGGAGTGCAGAATTATTAGGCAAATGAGTATTTTGACCACATCATCCTCTTTATGCATGTTGTCTTACTCCAAGCTGTATAGGCTCGAAAGCCTACTACCAATTAAGCATATTAGGTGATGTGCATCTCTGTAATGAGAAGGGGTGTGGTCTAATGACATCAACACCCTATATCAGGTGTGCATAATTATTAGGCAACTTCCTTTCCTTTGGCAAAATGGGTCAAAAGAAGGACTTGACAGGCTCAGAAAAGTCAAAAATAGTGAGATATCTTGCAGAGGGATGCAGCACTCTTAAAATTGCAAAGCTTCTGAAGCGTGATCATCGAACAATCAAGCGTTTCATTCAAAATAGTCAACAGGGTCGCAAGAAGCGTGTGGAAAAACCAAGGCGCAAAATAACTGCCCATGAACTGAGAAAAGTCAAGCGTGCAGCTGCCACGATGCCACTTGCCACCAGTTTGGCCATATTTCAGAGCTGCAACATCACTGGAGTGCCCAAAAGCACAAGGTGTGCAATACTCAGAGACATGGCCAAGGTAAGAAAGGCTGAAAGACGACCACCACTGAACAAGACACACAAGCTGAAACGTCAAGACTGGGCCAAGAAATATCTCAAGACTGATTTTTCTAAGGTTTTATGGACTGATGAAATGAGAGTGAGTCTTGATGGGCCAGATGGATGGGCCTGTGGCTGGATTGGTAAAGGGCAGAGAGCTCCAGTCCGACTCAGACGCCAGCAAGGTGGAGGTGGAGTACTGGTTTGGGCTGGTATCATCAAAGATGAGCTTGTGGGGCCTTTTCGGGTTGAGGATGGAGTCAAGCTCAACTCCCAGTCCTACTGCCAGTTCCTGGAAGACACCTTCTTCAAGCAGTGGTACAGGAAGAAGTCTGCATCCTTCAAGAAAAACATGATTTTCATGCAGGACAATGCTCCATCACACGCGTCCAAGTACTCCACAGCGTGGCTGGCAAGAAAGGGTATAAAAGAAGAAAATCTAATGACATGGCCTCCTTGTTCACCTGATCTGAACCCCATTGAGAACCTGTGGTCCATCATCAAATGTGAGATTTACAAGGAGGGAAAACAGTACACCTCTCTGAACAGTGTCTGGGAGGCTGTGGTTGCTGCTGCACGCAATGTTGATGGTGAACAGATCAAAACACTGACAGAATCCATGGATGGCAGGCTTTTGAGTGTCCTTGCAAAGAAAGGTGGCTATATTGGTCACTGATTTGTTTTTGTTTTGTTTTTGAATGTCAGAAATGTATATTTGTGAATGTTGAGATGTTATATTGGTTTCACTGGTAATAATAAATAATTGAAATGGGTATATATTTGTTTTTTGTTAAGTTGCCTAATAATTATGCACAGTAATAGTCACCTGCACACACAGATATCCCCCTAACATAGCTAAAACTAAAAACAAACTAAAAACTACTTCCAAAAATATTCAGCTTTGATATTAATGAGTTTTTTGGGTTCATTGAGAACATGGTTGTTGTTCAATAATAAAATTAATCCTCAAAAATACAACTTGCCTAATAATTCTGCACTCCCTGTAATAGTGCAGCCCCTAACTCTTCCTTTTTTTCACGTCCAATCAAATGCATAGAGAAGCATTGGATACACTACTTAAAGTGTATTACCAAATTAATATATATATATTACAAATGTTTGTTTACATTAAAATTTATTTATTAGAAGACAACAACACAATACTAAAAATTTATCACAAACACACAGTCCAGCCCCACAGAGCAACATCCCCTTTAAGCCCTTTCTTTTCTCTCGCTGTATATGTACATATACACACATATATATATATATATATACACACAGCAAGAGAGTGTACAGTGAGGGAAAAAAGTATTTGATCCCCTGCTGATTTAGAACGTTTGTCCACTGACAAAGAAATGATCAGTCTATAATTTTAATGGTAGGTGTATTTTAACAGTGAGAGACAGAATAACAAAAAGAAAAACGCATGTCAAAAAAGTTATAAATTGATTTGCATGTCAATGAGTGAAATAAGTATTTAAACCCCTATCAATCAGCAGGATTTCTGGCTCCCAGGTATCTTTTATACAGGTAACGAGCTGAGATTAGGAGCACTCTCTTAAAGGGACACCGGTCCACAGAAGCAATCAATCTGGTGCTCCATGCAAGATCTCACCTCGTGGAGTTTCAGTGATCATGAAAACGGTGAGGAACCAGCCCAGAGCTACACCGGAGGATCTTGTTAATTATCTCAAGGCAGCTGGAACCATAGTCACCAAGAAAGCACCCGCGAGCATCCGCAAGGTCCCCCTGCACAAGACAGCACATGTACAGGCACATCTGAAGTTTGCCAATGAACATCTGAATGATTCAGAGGAGAACTGGGTGAAGGTGTTGTGGTCAGATGAGACCAAAGTTGAGCTCTTTGGCATCAACTCAAGTCACTGTGTTTGGAGGAGAAGGAATGCTGCCTATGACCCCAAGAACACCATCCCCACCGTCAAACATGGAGGTGGAAACATTATATTTTGGGGGTGTTTTTATGCTAAGGGGACAGGACAACTGCACCGCATCAAAGGGACGATGGACGGGGCCATGTACCATCAAATCTTAAACCTCCTTCCCTCAGCCAGGGCTTTAAAAATGGGTCATGGATGGGTATTCCAGCATGACAATGACCCAAAACACACAGCCAAGGCAACAAAGGAGTGGCTCAAGAAAAAGCACATTAAGGTCCGGGAGTGGTATAGTCAGTCTCCAGACCTTAATCCCATAGAAAATCTGTGGAAGGAGCTGAAGTTTCGAGTTGCCAAACGTCAGCCTTGAAACCTTAATGACACGGAGAGGATCTGCAAAGAGGAGTGGGACAAAATCCCTCCTGAGATGTGTGCAAATCTGGTGGCCAACTACAAGAAACGTCTGACCTCTGTGATTGCCAACAAGGGTTTTGCCACCAAGTACGAAGGGGTCAAATACTTATTTCACTCATTGACATGCAAATTAATTTATAACTTTTTTGAAATGCGTTTTTCTGATTATTTTTTTTATTCTGTCTCTCACTGTTAAAATACACCTACCATTAAAATTATAGACTAATCATTTCTTTGTCAGTGTACAAATGTTCAAAATAAGCATGGGATCAAATATTTTTTTCCCCTCCCTGTATATCATATAGTAATCCTCTTCCCCACATGTTTGATCTCACCCACGGTAGGCCTTCACATCTAGTCATGGCTCACTGCTGCAAGTTTAACATCATATCAACCATGGAAGAAAAGGAAGCAACAGACTCATTTCCTGGCTGGCATTATCTTATATACCCTTAATTGAGATGATGTGTTTTACATCACATCCTGGTTTCCAGTGTATTCATGCATCACTTCCTTTAAGCAAATTGTAGGAGGGAAGGAAAGATTCGTAGCTCTCCTACCAAGGGTTATTTCTTTGTTTAGGGAGATCCTGAAAGTAAGACAACATACCATGAAAGGAAGACAAGTTACCACACTACTTACCAGTGAGTTGCATTTTATTACTTTCATCGTCCTAATGCAATGCATGAGGACCTTGAGCATCACATTTACAGGCCCATCTGAAGTTTGCCAATGAACATCTGAATGACTGAGAGGAGAACTGATGGAAAGTGTTGTGGTCAGATGAGACCAAAATTGAGCTCTTTGGCATCAACTCAACTCGCCGTATTTGGAGGAGGAGGAATGCTGCCTATGACCCCAAAAACACCATCCCCATCGTCAAACATAAAAGGTGAAACCATTATGCTTTGGGGGTGTTTTTCTGCAAAGGGGACAGGACAGCTGCACCGCATCAAAGGAACGATGGACGGGACCATGTACCGTTAAATCTTGGGTGAGAACTTCCTTCCCTCAGCCAGGGCTTTGAAAATGAGTCATGGATGGGTATTCCAGCATGACAATGGTAGTGTAGGAACCCTCTAGTGGCTGTCAGGAGAAGAGTCACTAAAAGTTTGTTTGACCCTAAATTATCATAATATTTCTGTATCTACTAAACCGCAATGTTTTAGATTGTAAGGACAGTGGGATGAAATGGTCTGGGTGCCTTTAGAGGCTATTTAAATTGTGGGCCTACAGGAATTAAATCTGGACATGTAAATTGTTTTCACAAATGTTTTGAGTTTCTAGATCTTTCACTCTCATAGCCCATCTGCCTGTCTCTCTGTTCATCCGTCTGTCCATCTTCCCTTTCATCTCTTTATTTGTCTATCATAATAGATAATGTGCAATCTTTCTAAGAACACAAATCAAAAATATATATTTTGATTTAAAGATTTTAAGATATTTATCCAGTTTCCTTAGCTTGAGTGCACAAAATAAAACGGCAACAATTTTGGAGACATGATCAATCCATCATGTATGCGCACTTTATGGCCTTCCTTTCTGGTATTTCATGTGGCCTTTATTCAGATAATCTTTAAGAGCTTTTTCTTGGTCAGCTTGCTTTGGTGACAGCAAGTACACTTTATAATATTGCTATACTTGAAAACCACATTGTACTCGGTTACATTGCTGAGCTTAGCTTATTGGAACAGAAGAGCAATGATATCCGTCACGGTGACTGATGGTATTTACAGTATCTACGCATTATATATGGTGAACAAAAGTACCTTGGATACAGTCCAGACATAAGTGGGATTCTACAACAATGAATTAACCCTTTTTAGTACAGGTGGGCTGTGATGGTAAACTAACTGGTGCCACACATAAAGGGATAGACGCAGTTTCAAGTCTAATAAACATAATATATTTTATACTCCGTTTAGGGTTGGCATTTCACAAGAAATTGCTTTGATTAAATGCAGTCATCTTTGAAGCTAATGAGACTGTGAGATTATCACTAGTTGTGTATCAAGAGGAGTCAGTAGACACGCAATTATAACAGAGTGCTCGAGACTCAATAGTTTGCAATATTTGTTAATACATTTACCTAGTGGTCTAGAAAGAAAGCAGGAACTGTTTACATTTCAGATTAGCTTTTTCTTCCCTGCACTGTGACAGACCATTGTCTATTTCATTGCAGTAAGACGTCATGTCAGCTCCTTCAGTCTGTGGTTATTATTATAATTTTATTATTTATATAGCGCCAGCAAATTCTGTAGCGCTATACAATGGGAGAGAAGGTATTCATGTTACAGTGGGTCCAGATCTATCCCTATCTTCACAAGACCATCACTAATTAGGCCAAAGACACAACTTTCTCCCTTAAGGCATGCAAGGAATTAGTTGCAGAAGGGTAACCAAAAAAAAGCATGAATTGGACCCCATTGGCTTGTTATGCCATAAAAAATGATTTCCCATGGCAGTGGTGTAATTCATGGATGCAAAACAATAGAGAAGTAGAGATGTTGGTACAGTGGACGTGGTTCCAGCTACACAGCACCTGTACTTCTACTCCTAGCTTTTACAGCAATATATTCTGTATATACTGTGAAACTGTGCTCCGATTTACAAAGGCAATGTTAGGATATGTTACTAGTTAGACTACACTTCACCTATCATTGCAACCCTCATTTGTGAGACATGAACAAGGCAGAAGCACACGCAGCTCCTTTACCCCTACAGCATCTGAAAATTCCTAGCACGTAGGTGAAAGCTATGGGTTGCGATACAACTTGCCCAGCTGCCTTGTAGTCATAATAATATTTGTAGTCTTTACAACTATGCCACAATAGCTAAACAAGTCAATCACAGTAAAGATGGGGGGGGATTAAGTTCACTGTAAAAAAAATGACTTATTTATTTACGTTTTGCTGTACATTAACATATATGAGGAGAAGAAAAGAGGAACTTGTGATTTCTCTTCCCTATAAATCTATTACCCTGTCCGGGAGACATGCAGGAGTTGATGTACTAACTGCCTGTGCCCTGCGAAAACTAGTGGTTGACTGCCAGATTTCTACATTCTTTAAAATGCTGATTACATGACTTTTGCTCTGGTTTAACCCCACTCTTGATAACCACAGATATTAGCTGTGCTGCCACTATTACAATATGTGACTGGTTTCAAACAGCATGAGTGTAGTAGAGTGTCCATGACATACTTCTCAAGGCTGAACTTCCACTCCCCAAAGGCTGGGGGGTCAGTGGGAATTTTGAGCCCTGCTGTCAAACACCATATGATCACGGGCCATGTTCTATAATTTAGTTTCCACCAGGAGTATTTAGGACTAATACAAGGAGGGTCACAGGGTATTATCCATAAGCAGGTGCTAGCAACGTAGGATAATGAGCTAAATTCCATGTATAAAAGGACATGCATCACTGGACAATATTTTAAAAACAGCAAGCACTTTTAAACAAATATGCAAACCAAAATAAAGCCAGATAAACTTAATCTAATAATAAGCGCTTCTAAACACATTTCTAAAATTACTATAAACTTGGTCAGAATGCATTATTAGGCATGCCTCTCAGCTAGGAGAGTTTCTTCAACCCCCCTTCCTTTTTTTACCTAGCCATCTCAGCTTTAGTCCAGTCCTCTAATGGTAGAAACAGGAGATCATTGTGCAGAAGCAGGAGAGAGAAATCTGTGTCAGGATTACAGAATGATCCAGCACGTAGAATTGTGTAACACAGAGGACTGATAGGTAATGTATACCGGATCTTAGAATGGCCGGACTAACGTACCAAAGAATAGTCAGGAATAGCCGAGGTCAAGGGATACAGAGACACAACGATAAGGAAAAGCCAGGGGTCAAGGATGCCAGAAAACATGTAAGTCAATATCAATGCCAAAGTCAAATAACCAGAAAAAACAGAATCAATAACGTGCTCTCGAACAACCACTAGGGAAACCACGCCAGGGCACTGAGCAAGAGGGGAACTGGGCCTAAATACCCAGCCTGTGGATCTGATTGGCTGTAACCGGCCATGGACCCCGAAGGCAGTTACCAGGTTCCTATTTGCATAATTGTTGCTCAGCACAAACCCTCCTGTGGATTTGGTTGTTGCTCGGCACAACTTTTCCTGTCAGGACAGTAAATGCCAATAATCACATTTTTATGCGCAGATGAATACGTGACAATCTGACATCGAAGGTTGCTTTGCATGATCACACTGATCACAACTGCACATGTATAAATCTACCAGGCATGCACTTTGCCAGAATTCCTAGGGATAGGACACTGATTTGGTTAGATCAGTATCCCCTTGAAATGGGTTTGGAAAGAATAAGAATATTTACCTGCTTTTTCCACCCTAAGCCCAGCCCCACCCCACCCCCTTTGGACCAGTGGAGGGTATTCCTGTCCTCACTTAGGTAATGATGAGGTTACAACGACGACAACTCAAGCAGCCTGGTTTTTGAGAAGGTTGAGGCCTTACACACAAAATGGCCACCCTGTTGGGGTCTGCTGACATGGGCAATCCCTAGCGCTTCCCTACACATTGGATAAGTTCCTCCTGAACTTCAAGTGCAGTTTTGGACGAAGCATTATGAAAGGAGACTTACCCCTACTTCTGCTAGCCAAATCTCAGCCCCCAGGAGCCCTCCTGTGAGTCACCAATGCCTATTACCATGTTCCCAGCATCTCCTCAGAGGGACACAGCGGAGGACACAGCGGACGAGACAGTGCAAGAAGCCATCACAGCGGCCAGCTCTCCCTCAAAGCTCTGACCTACCTGCTCATCACGGCCCACATCACCTATGGAGAAACAAGTCTCCACGCCCCCGGCAGAGCATGCCTAACCTGGACAACTAAAAATTGTGCCTTTGGATGTGCAAGACCGATGAGCTGCAACATCGAACCCCAGTTACCATCCAGGGTAAATTGCTACCGGTTTGTCTTGTCGTCTGTAACAGATGGAGGAGTGGCAGACTTTGGAGACAGGGCTTGCCACCTCTTGGCATCAGCTGAGTGCTCCACATGCCTTTACTGTAATCTAGTAGTTTGATATTTGTTCTCCTAACACACAATGTTTGCTGCAAGTCAGTTATAATGGGCTGCCTTATTGTACCCTAACTACATAACTACTACAGTCTAATCATTTTACTAGTTTGTTTTTTGACATATTCTACTATGTAAATTTAAACACTTAAAAAATAAAGATTGACAAAAAAAAGTGATGCATGTGCCTTTAATGTAATAAAATGAAAAGAACATATTTTAAACCTGCACGACTACTACCAGAACATTGTATTCGCATGAGCTCTCCTTTTATGTACTTTGATATCTTGAATTATACTTTTAGATTTCTAAATGATCCAATTTCTCATAAATAAGAGGATTGTTCAAGTGCTCTTGTAATTTTACTTGTTGGAACAGATAGATTTATTTCCACCAAATCAGAATTCACTGTTTGAAATTCATTGTTCGTGTTGTTAACTGAAATCCTCTCTTCCTCTCATGTATACAAAATCAGATATATTTCCGCTTGAATAATAACCGAAAACATTTCTTACAGATACCTTGCATGCTGCTAGCATTTACATACAATGGGTTTTTTATACAATCTGCTGAAAGTGACTATGGGAAATCAGATTTTGCTCAACATTTTAAGGAATGCTTGCGCAGAAAATTATATTTAGTTGGAAAAAAGTTATAATGATTTTGAGTATTTTGTCACAAAACATGATTGCACATAATTAGCAGTTTACCTTCCTAAAATAAAACAAAACAAGACTTGGCTGCTATGGTTTTGTTAGGTCCAGGATATAAAAACTACATACTTTAATGGTAATGTAGGTTGAAAAATGCCTCAAGTTCATAATGTTTAGCCTTTCACTCACCTCTGTTGCAGGTTTTGTTCTAAAATAAGACAAAAATAGAAGTTTAGGGTGTCTTAGAAGACAATAGTCAAAGGAGTGTATACATAGCATTGCAAAGGCAGGTACAAAGTTTGCAGTGCACAGAGGGACTGACAGCCTAAGTATTTAAGGAGTAGCACGAGAGCCGTCATTGTCTCTCTTAACAGACATACATTTATTTTTTAAGGAGACAGAATAATAAAAATGTAACAATATATATTTTTTTCTCCTCCTATAGCCCTTGAGACGCAGAGGAATTTACATAAATATATAGTTAATATATATAAAGCAAGGGAATTCATAGATTATAATGCAAAAGGAAGCCCAGAGGTGACAAGGGGAGGGGACATTTCTGACACAGAGGACTGTGCTGCCTGTCACTAATTGTTTTAATAACGCCTACTGCACATACCCAACAACTCCTTTAAAGTGATCAGTCACTCTTCAGTTGAGACCGTAGACACTCATGTGTGGATGAGTTGAAAAGTTGTGAAGATTCAAACCGCAAGACTGGGGCTGTGACTCTAAGGACTGATCTGATTCAGATTTCAATCTGCTTTAATCTGTAATGATTGTTACTTCTGTTAACCATGTTAGCTACTTCTTGGCTCCATATTACCACTGCAGATTAATTATATTGCCAGCTGAAAAGGAAATAAGGAGTCTATTAGTATCCTGCTGCTTTAATCATGTGCACACTGTGTGCTGAGAGTTAATAGTGAGGCAGGTGTAGCTAATATGATTGGAGTCTATCAGTATCTTGATGCTTTAACCATATGCATACTGACATGGTTTCATAACAGCAGATATTTAAACATAGAGCTAAAGTTATCATGACTATGGGAAATCAGATTTTGCTCAACATTTTAAGGAATGCTTGCACATAAAATTATATTTAGTTGGAAAAAAGTTATAATGATTTTGAGTATTTTGTCACAAAACATGATTGCACATAATTAGCAGTTTACCTTCCTAAAATAAAACAAAACAAGACTTGGCTGCTATGGTTTTGTTAGGTCCAGGATATAAAAACTACATACTTTAATGGTAATGTAGGTTGAAAAATGCCTCAAGTTCATAATGTTTAGCCTTTCACTCACCTCTGTTGCAGGTTTTGTTCTAAAATAAGACAAAAATAGAAGTTTAGGGTGTCTTAGAAGACAATAGTCAAAGGAGTGTATACATAGCATTGCAAAGGCAGGTACAAAGTTTGCAGTGCACAGAGGGACTGACAGCCTAAGTATTTAAGGAGTAGCACGAGAGCCGTCATTGTCTCTCTTAACAGACATACATTTATTTTTTAAGGAGACAGAATAATAAAAATGTAACAATATATTTTTTTTTCTCCTCCTATAGCCCTTGAGACGCAGAGGAATTTACATAAATATATAGTTAATATATATAAAGCAAGGGAATTCATAGATTATAATGCAAAAGGAAGCCCAGAGGTGACAAGGGGAGGGGACATTTCTGACACAGAGGACTGTGCTGCCTGTCACTAATTGTTTTAATAACGCCTACTGCACATACCCAACAACTCCTTTAAAGTGATCAGTCACTCTTCAGTTGAGACCGTAGACACTCATGTGTGGATGAGTTGAAAAGTTGTGAAGATTCAAACCGCAAGACTGGGGCTGTGACTCTAAGGACTGATCTGATTCAGATTTCAATCTGCTTTAATCTGTAATGATTGTTACTTCTGTTAACCATGTTAGCTACTTCTTGGCTCCATATTACCACTGCAGATTAATTATATTGCCAGCTGAAAAGGAAATAAGGAGTCTATTAGTATCCTGCTGCTTTAATCATGTGCACACTGTGTGCTGAGAGTTAATAGTGAGGCAGGTGTAGCTAATATGATTGGAGTCTATCAGTATCTTGATGCTTTAACCATATGCATACTGACATGGTTTCATAACAGCAGATATTTAAACATAGAGCTAAAGTTATCATGACTATGGGAAATCAGATTTTGCTCAACATTTTAAGGAATGCTTGCACATAAAATTATATTTAGTTGGAAAAAAGTTATAATGATTTTGAGTATTTTGTCACAAAACATGATTGCACATAATTAACAGTTTACCTTCCTAAAATAAAACAAAACAAGACTTGGCTGCTATGGTTTTGTTAGGTCCAGGATATAAAAACTACATACTTTAATGGTAATGTAGGTTGAAAAATGCCTCAAGTTCATAATGTTTAGCCTTTCACTCACCTCTGTTGCAGGTTTTGTTCTAAAATAAGACAAAAATAGAAGTTTAGGGTGTCTTAGAAGACAATAGTCAAAGGAGTGTATACATAGCATTGCAAAGGCAGGTACAAAGTTTGCAGTGCACAGAGGGACTGACAGCCTAAGTATTTAAGGAGTAGCACGAGAGCCGTCATTGTCTCTCTTAACAGACATACATTTATTTTTTAAGGAGACAGAATAATAAAAATGTAACAATATATATTTTTTTCTCCTCCTATAGCCCTTGAGACGCAGAGGAATTTACATAAATATATAGTTAATATATATAAAGCAAGGGAATTCATAGATTATAATGCAAAAGGAAGCCCAGAGGTGACAAGGGGAGGGGACATTTCTGACACAGAGGACTGTGCTGCCTGTCACTAATTGTTTTAATAACGCCTACTGCACATACCCAACAACTCCTTTAAAGTGATCAGTCACTCTTCAGTTGAGACCGTAGACACTCATGTGTGGATGAGTTGAAAAGTTGTGAAGATTCAAACCGCAAGACTGGGGCTGTGACTCTAAGGACTGATCTGATTCAGATTTCAATCTGCTTTAATCTGTAATGATTGTTACTTCTGTTAACCATGTTAGCTACTTCTTGGCTCCATATTACCACTGCAGATTAATTATATTGCCAGCTGAAAAGGAAATAAGGAGTCTATTAGTATCCTGCTGCTTTAATCATGTGCACACTGTGTGCTGAGAGTTAATAGTGAGGCAGGTGTAGCTAATATGATTGGAGTCTATCAGTATCTTGATGCTTTAACCATATGCATACTGACATGGTTTCATAACAGCAGATATTTAAACATAGAGCTAAAGTTATCATAGCAGGAACACTACTGAAGATGAGATCATGAGAGAGAGAGCTAAAATAGAGAGAGGAAGATAAACAGAGATATATAAAGCATTTTACAGAGACACATAATGTGTGAGGATCTCTATATTGCAGCTCTGTGTAATCCATAACATTGATCCTGGCTGTGTGGGATAATTATGAGTATCTCCTTGTTGTTCTAGCTCTGTGTGTCGTTTCTCTGTATTTTTTTTTATGTATATGTATCTTTGTGCTGTGTCCAGCTCTGTGTATTGTATAGGTATCTTTGTGTTGTGTCCAGCTCTGTCTATTGTATAGGTATCTTTGTGCTGTGTCCAGCTCTGTGTATTATATCTCTATTATTTCTTAGCTCCATTTGTGGTGTGGGTATCTCTGTATTGTACTCAGCTCTGTGTTTCTCCCAAACAGGGCTTTTTCAGGTGGTTATCAAAGTTTGATAACCACTTGAAAAATCCCTGTTTGGGAGAAATGGATTGCTTTTTTTTATTTATAATAAAGATTTATTGGCTATTTTATTCAGAGATTGTGCCATATACCTTTTCTATTTTATTTTTTATTTATTTGCTTTTATTTCTTTTCTACCTGACATCCTGTTTTACTTCCCCAATGAGGACCTCACAAAAGAATCCCAGGTGGGGATTATACCACCCACGCTGATTAAACTGAACGGTAATCTGCTCAGAATATTGTGAGTACATTTTATCTTTTATTACTCCTGGCCTATTACTTTATACACAGAGCACTATTGTTGCCTTTTATTCTTGTTGTTGTTTGTTTTTGGTTTTATGTATATTCGGCTGCTACGAAATCTGCTGACCGTACCTACCATTGATATCCTATAAGTGGGGGATCAAAACCACTGCATGCACATCACACTAGAGCTGGCTTAAACTCTATGATATGTGAGTAGAAAATCTGGAAGTATTATATAATTGTGCACATTACGTTGGACCTATTATACTATTGGAGTTTTATTTCTCTCTCTTTTATATATACCTGTGGACCCTGAGCAGCCCGATAACTATCAAGTCTGAAGAAGGAGGATACCTATCAAAGGCAACTAGAGACCTTATTTTATCCCCAAGACTTTACTTTGTTATGACTGTCACTGTCTTAGGGCATCTGCTTTTCATATACCTATTTTATTCCCTATTCCTTATTTACTGTCCATATTGTCTTCTGTCACACCCTATATTTTTGTCTATTTTACCATTATTCAAGGGTTCTTGGAAAGAATTTCACTTTTTAGGTGTGCTGCCTTTTATCCTGTTATATAGCGCTGCCCTATTATTTTCTCTCTCTCATACAGAGGATACTGACCAAGGCTCCTGGTATTTATCTCTTTCCACTAGCCACCTAAGCTCCAAAATGGTACACGTAGGCAGGTGCCTTGTCAACCTATCAAAGTTTCCTGGGACATAGTTGTACTGCACAGACATAAGTAACCAGTTCAGTTCTCTCTGTTTACAAATGCCTGAGAATACTCTGACCGAAAATTTGTTGTATGTAGGAAAACTGTTACTTACCTGTTAAGGAAAACATGCTTGAATTTCTTGTGATTCCATTCACAAACTGACACGCTGATACGATCTGACTTGCAATTTTTAAAATAACAATAAATGCATCTAGCTCACCGTCTCAACTCTCAAATTTAACTCTGAGTCTGTGAATAGGACCAATACAACAGATTGTTACCTTTTTTATAAAGGCTAGTCTCTTCCCTTGCATATTGATGTATTACTGTACTCTTACCACTAGATGGAAGTGTAGGTTATACATTGTGATTTATACGTATTAAGAATGAAATGCATTAGTAATCTTGATATTTCTATGGATACAACCTTTCATGGGGCAGGATTTTCACTTCACATTTTCAGATTTTCTGCACATTTTGCACTCAGTCTATAAATATTCTTTGACAGTTCTTCCTTTGTCTCTCTTCCCCCCCAGTTCTATTAATACATATTTGCAAATATTTTTACATGCGAACACATCTTTCGTGCTCGAAGATTTCAAAAATAAATCAGCATAAAGATCTGTTCTACAAAAAAAAAAATAGAAATTAAATCTGCATTGTGAGCTATTAATGATAGTGAAACACATATATAATAATTCAGTATAATAATATAAGACAATATGCATTATTTAACAGATTCAGGACCCATCAGGTAGCCTCTAAGCACAAACTAGTTTATGCTTTGTTCAATATAGGCCTGTCCATTAGTGCAAACTTAAACCAATCTAGAACAAAACAGCCTGAATTTAAGTGCCACCATGTCCCCTACTTTCATGTCACACTTCTGAAACACCCACATCCATTCTGCCCACACTTTGCAGTGCTAACAGCTTTGGCTAGGTAGTTACCATAGCAATCATAGTGCATGCGCAATGGTTGCTATGGTCAAGAGCTGGAGTTCTGCCTGTAGGAACTTTCTTCTGCTTTCCTTGTGTCTGTCTGTGTTTGTGTGGAAGAATTGATTGACAGGTGGGAGAATTACCTATTTTTAAACAGGTTTTTCTCCCAATCTATATATTTGCTAGCAAATCTTCAAGCACAATATATACATAGTATTTAAAAAAATATTTTTTTTTTTTTTTTTTTTGCAGTGCATAGGGTAGTTACATACGAGCCCAACTGCATTCCTCTGACATCATAACATGCTTTACATTTGGGGTATTAGTTGGTACATGCACAATTTTTATTAAGAGAAAAACAAGCTGATCTTGTGTGTGATCGTCTAGAGCTATGTCGTAGATACTCATGAGGTGTATGTCTGGTCGCGTGTCGACAAGCTCTTAACTAGGTTAGGAGAACTAAGTGTGGTCTTGTGAGACAAGCTACGTAAATGTATGGGTGGCTGGGGGTATGAGAGCAGCTAGCTAAATGTGTGTAGACAACATGATCCTGATCGTGTCATTGGGTGCTCGTGGGTACGACCTGTGTGTTAGGATGCCAAATAATTGGTCCATGTGTTGTTGGTTAGAGTCCAAGTCCATGGTCTTTGTTCCTTGTTTGCGGGCTCTCATGCGTGCCCTCTCATGCGTTTTGATGCGTCCGCCATCTTGGAGGCCCCTGTTCCCCCTGTGCGTGTGAGGGTTGTGGGCTCCGATGTGAGGTATAGGGCATGAGCCTCTCTGTCTGGAGGAGAACGGGAAATCCCCCACTGGTTCATAGGGGGGGGGGAAGTGTTTCATGCTAGCCTGCTGCTCTCTGCGCCGGGCGGGAAAGTGGCCGTCTTTCCCTGTCACCTCTGCTAGTAGGCCCCAGGTTGCTGCTGTGGGTCCCGGTTGTCCCGGGCTTCGATTTTGGCATCGTTAGGTTTGTGCAAGTGTCCCCTGTTGAGTGTGCATATTCGATAGGGAGTTAGGGGACTGCAGCCCGAGGAATTCGTAGATTAGTTGCCCGTGGAGCAGGAGCTCATGCAGGGCACATCTTGTCCACTTGCTAGCCAGGCTCCACCCCCATACATCGAATTTTATGCTCTTTAAAATAAGCATATGTTGTATTCACCATTACAAGTACCTTTTAAGAGCTCTGTCTATTGATACAACCATTGCACAACTTGAAACAATTGCCATCATGGAATTGCCTGCACAAATGATATGGTATGAAAGAGATCCGCCTTGCACGAATAGCCCTATCCGTCTGTATGATTTGGCAAATATCTTTGTAAATAGGTATGCCACTAGATACGATCTGGAACCTTCCTAGCGGTATTATTGTTATTGCTGGCATTTATAAAGCGCCAACATATTCAGCAGTGCTGTACAATTGGGAAAAATGGCAGTAGGAAACCGACAGACAATACAAATGAAAGAGTTAAAGAGGGCCTTGCCTGTGAACTGAGATCTAGCCGTTGAAACTCTTTTACACAAAGTACTTAGCGAGAAAACCTTTGAGCTTACAATCTAAATTAACCGCAGCCAAATTGCAAGAGATATTTTTTCACTCTGTCCATGCCAAACAAAAAAATATTTCCGTGACGGCCATTGAATGATTGACATCTAAATCACAGCTTGCTCTTTAGATGGCCTTACTCGTAAGTATTAGTTGCAGGAGAGTATCTCACATTTCTGTGCTGTGAGCATTGTGAGGATAATTCACTAAACAATGGATTGGGTAAACTGAAAATGAAATTTCAATGTTTAAAACAAAAGAGACGACCTTGAAAAATTAGAACATTTTTTTCCAATGCAGCAACTGTGTCTTAAAATTTGCAAATTGGTTTTCAATCCACTTTTTGATAAATATATTCTAAAATGTTTTATAGTTTGAGCAATGATTTCCCCCCCTCTATTGGCAGTGGAAGGCATTTTAATGCATCTTTAAAATTTATTTTAATATATGCATTTTTTTTTCTGATCTTCTTGACTAACCAGAACAAGCAATATATGAGTGTGTCATAAAATACCAACAGTAAATCAAAAAGCCATTACTAGTATGTATCCATGCTTCTTTTAGCACATAATCATAATATTAAATATAATTTCACTACATTCCGAACCACAGAGTAAAAGCTACACGCAATGCGGTTGTGAATAATGGACCCTTAATAAAAATATAACTATATTAAAGGTGTTTATTTTTTGGTTTGTCATTTTCAGGAAATCTTGTTTTCCCCATGCATTTATTTTCCATGTTTCCATGTAAATGTCCAAGTTGCAGAACACAAATGAGATCTGGGCGATTCTACTTATTGATTGATCTAGGATCAGCTAAGTGATACAAAGGGTTAATCACGCGAATAAAGCGTGAATTGACATAGAAACATAGAAACATAGAATGTGACGGCAGATAAGAACCATTCGGCCCATCTAGTCTGCCCAATTTTCTAAATACTTTCATTAGTCCCTAGCCTTATCTTATAGTTAGGATAGCCTTATGCCTATCCCACGCATGCTTAAACTCCTTTACTGTGTTAACCTCTACCACTTCAGCTGGAAGGCTCTTCCATGCATCCACTACCCTCTCAGTAAAGTAATACTTCTTGATATTATTTTTAAACCTTTGTCTCTCTAATTTAAGACTATGTCCTCTTGTTGTGGTAGTTTTTCTTCTTTTAAATATAGTCTCCTCCTTTACTGTGTTGATTCCCTTTATATATTTAAATGTTTCTATCATATCCCCCCTGTCTCGTCTTTCCTACAAGCTATACATGTTAAGATCCTTTAAACTTTCCTGGTAAGTTTTATCCCGCAATCCATGAACCAGTTTAGTAGCCCTTCTCTGAACCCTCTCTAAGGTATCAATATCCTTCTGAAGATACGGTCTCCAGTACTGTGTACAATACTCCAAGTGAGGTCTCACCAGTGTTCTGTACAATGGTATGAGCACTTCCCTCTTTCTACTGCTAATACCTCTCCCTATACAACCAAGCATTCTGCTAGCATTTCCTGCTGCTCTATTACATTGTCTGCCTACCTTTAAGTCATCAGAAATAATCACCCCTAAATCCCTTTCCTCATATGTTGAGGTTAGGACTCTATCAAATATTCTGTACTCTGCCCTTGGGTTTTTACGTCCAAGATGCATTATCTTGCACTTATCCACATTAAATGTCAGTTGCCACAACTCTGACCATTTTTCTAGTTTACCTAAATCATTTGCCATTTGGCTTTTCCCTCCTGGAACATCAACCCTGTTACATATCTTAGTATCATCAGCAAAAATACATACCTTACCATCAAGACCTTCTGCAATATCACTAATAAAAATATTAAAGAGAATTGGTCCAAGTACAGATCCCCGAGGTACCCCACTGGTGACAAGTCCAATCTTCGAATATATTCCATTAACTACAACCCTCTGTTGCCTGTCACTGAGCCACTGCCTTACCCATTCAACAATATTGGAATCCAAACTTAAATATTGCAGTTTAATGATAAGCCTTCTATGTGCAACAGTGTCAAAAGCCTTACTGAAATCTAGGTAAGCAATGTCTACTGCACAACCCTGATCTATAATTTTAGTTACCCAATCAAAAAAATCAATAAGATTAGTTTGGCATGATCTCCCTGTGTTTTTAGATGTTCATCAATCCTATCCTTTAACATGGTTTCCATCACTTTCCCCACTACTGAAGTAAGGCTTACTGGCCTATAGTTGCCAGACTCCTCCCAATTACCTTTCTTGTAAATGGGCACAACATTCGCTAACTTCCAATCTTCTGGGACTACTCCTGTTAACAATGATTGGTTAAATAAATCTGTTAATGGTTTTGCTAGTACACCACTAAGCTCTTTTAATAGCTTTGGGTGTATTCCATCAGGTCCCACTGACTTATTTGTCTTTACTTTTGCCAGTTGAAATAGAACCTCTTCCTCTGTAAACTCACGTGTAATAAATGACTCATTTATCCTTTTTCTCAACTGAGGTCCCTTTCCTTCATTTTCATCTGTAAATACAGAACAAAAATATTCATTGAGGCAGTCAGCTAGACCTTTATCCTCTTCTACATACCTTCTTTCTTTTGTTTTTAATCTAACTAATCCTTGTTTTACTTTTCTTTTCTCATTTATGTATCTAAAAATGTTTTATCCCCCTTTTTTACTGACTGTGCTATTTTCTCTTCTGTGTGTGATTTGGAAGCACTTATAACTTGCTTAGCCTCTTTCTGCCTAATCTTATAGATCATTTTGTCTTTCTCACTCTGGGTTTTTTTAATTCCTAAATGCTAACTTTTTGTTTTTAACTATTTTGGCCACATCTGTGGAGTACCACAGTGGTTTCTTGAATTTTTTGCTTTTACTGACAAGCCTAATGCAATTTTCTGTTGCCTTCAATAGTGCAACTTTTAAATAATCCAATTTCTCTTGGACTCCATTTAAATTGCTCCAGTCTGATAATGACTCCTCTACACATATTCTAATTTTAGAAAAGTCTGTTTTTCTAAAGTCTAAAACTTTTGTTTTTGTGTGGTGTGACTCAGTCACTGTTCTTATATTAAACCACACTGACTGATGATCACTGGTTCCTAAACTTTCACCTCATTGGCGGATCCAGGGGGGGGGCAACGGGGCAATTGCCCCCCCCGAGATTCCCCCCTGCCGGCTAACGCAGGGCTGGCATTGCCCAAGTGTCAGCCCTGCAATGTGCCTGCGGACCGGGGAGGAAGATCAGAGATCTCCCTCCCCGGTCCGCAGGCACCGTGCTGACAGCTGGCGGCGGAGGGAGGGAGTGAGAGAGAGGACCCGGAGCTCAGTCTGCAGCTCCTCCGGGTCCTCCTCTGTCGAGATTTGGAGCGTTGCCGCGGTTACCACGGCAACGCTCCAAATCTCGCGAGAGTGAACTCTAGCCCGGGAGCGCGGGCTAGAGTTCACTCTGACCACCTGACCACCAGGGAATCACCACTGGGACCACCAGGGAAATGTCCCCCCTCCTCCTAAATAAAGGTAAGAAGGGAGGGGGGACATAGAATATTTATTTTATAAAATAAAAAAAAATTATTATTTAAAAGCCTCCTTCCCCCCCCATACACACACTGCCCCCATTACACACACTGCCCCCCATGCACACACTGCACCCCCCATACACACACTGCCCCCCATTACACACACTGCCCCCCATTACACACACACACACACACACTGCCCCATTACACACAGTGCCCCCATAAACACACCTGCCCCCATTACAATACACACACTGCCCCCCCATTAACACACACTGCCTCCCCCATAAACACACTGCCCCTACTACACACACTGCCTCCCCCATTACACACACTGCCCCCACACACAGTGCCCCCATACACACACACTGCCCCATTACACACACACTGCCTCCCCATTACACACACTGCCCCCACATAATACACACTGCCGCCCCCCCATTACACACAGTGCCCCCATTACACACACAGTGCCCCCACACACACAGTGCCCCATTACACACACTGCCCCCATTACACACACTGCCCCCATTACACACACGTGCCCCCATACACACACAGTGCCCCCATACACATACATTGCCCCACACACTGTCCCCTATACACACACATTGCCCCACACACTGCCCCCCATACACACACTCTGCCCCCCCATACACTCTACACACATACACTATCCCCATACACACACACTGTATGGACTCAGCAGTCTGTGTGTGTGTGTGTGTGTGTATGGACTCAGCAGTCTGTGTGTGTGTGTGTGTGTGTGTGTGTATGTCCAGCAACCCCCAGCAACAGACTCCAGTGACAGGTAGGCTTGGGAGGGGGGGTACACACACTCTACACATGCAGTGCCACCCATACTGCCCCCCCATACACACACACTGCCCCCCATATACACACATTGCCCCCATACACACACATTGCCCCCCATAGACACACACTGCCCCCCATACACTGCCCCCATACACACACACTGCCCCCATACACACACTGCCCCACAAACATGTCCCCATACACACACACTGCCCCCCAATACACACTGTCCCACAAACACTGTCCCCATACACACACTGCCCCACAAACACTGTCCCAATACACACACTGCCCCCATACACACACTGCCCCCATACACACACTGCCCCACAAACACTGTCCCTAGACACACACTGCCCCCATACACACACACTGCCCCACACACTGCCCCATACACACACTGCCCCATACACACACTGCCCCCATACACACACACTGGCCCCCACAAACACTGTCCCCATACACACCCTGCCCCCCATACACACACTGTTCCCATACACACACTGCCCCACAAACACTGCCCCCCATACACACACACTGCCCCCCAAACACTGTCCCCCATACACACACGGCCCCAAAAACACATACACTGCCCCCTCACACACACACTACAACCCTGACATACACTGCCGCACTCACACACTTCACCCTTAACACACACCACTTCTCCTATACCCTATATCCCAGCAGACCCCAGGTAAGTTGTCAAACTGTTCTTAAACGGTATGACTACTTACTCTGGGGTCGAATCCTGGCACTACTGACACCATAACTACTACACTGAGCTGTAGTGGTTATTGTGCCTGGATTATTTAATTAAATAATCTACAAGTGCCCCTCCCGAGATCAGGCTCTGGATCCGCCACTGTTTCACCTACAGTAATATCTGATACCAACACTAAATCTAGTATGGCCTCTTTGCGAGTTGGCTCCTCAACAACTTGTTTTAGAGACAATCCCAGGAGGGAGTTTAGAATATGTGTGCTCCTGGCACAAGTAGCTAATTTTGTTTTCCAATTTACATCAGGAAGATTAAAGTCACCCATGATGATAACTTCACCCTTCATTGTCATTTTAGCTATTTCCTCAACTAGTAGATTATCTAACTCTGTGTGATTACCAAATTCTAACGTAACCCAAACATAAACTCAAATTGATTTAAAAATGAATTTAGAAAAAAAGTCTTGTTATGAGACTTTGAATTCCCTTTAAGTTACAGAAAATTCATATTTTATTGAACAGCATTTTTTTCAGGGTTATTTACAAAGCTTATTCACTATTTATTAACTAAAGCAATTTCTGCTGTAGTGACTTACACACCAAATTGTTTCCCTACTGTATCCACATTCACAGTGAAGAAGCAATGTCTTATATATGCCAATCATCCACAAACAGCCTGCATATCACCCTGTAATCTAACTATTTTGGAATTTTGGGAATGATTAATAAATATATGCATTTATATGTGTATGATTTTTATTTCACTATTGCATTCAGGAGCAGACTTGCTAATTCAGTTCGAACCAAATTGAATTTTGGCAGATTCAGTGCATATGCGTATTTTTTCGAATTCTGAAACAAATTTTTCTACATTTCTGAGCAAACTGACTCGAGAGATAGCTGCTCTTAATGGACTGTGGCGAAAGCGGCCTCGCCACGTGTCCTTGGAGGGGGCTGCTTGCCCGCCTCTTGCCTTTGGACTATGGACCAGACTTTATGTGAATGTATTAACCCAGATAGCTATGCCATGGAGCCCATTCGTGTAGTTAAAGACTTCGGCTCCATGGCAATTGAACTGTGTGAATAGGATCTGAGCGCTATTCGGTAGTTTTGTGCGCTCAGATCCCAGCTATCTGGGGATATGTGACATGTCTGTGTTTTATGTATAAAATGTGACTTTGTGTATTTTATAATATTTTAATGCTTTGTGCTCACCATGTGCATAATGGAGTCTTGTGTCTGTCCTGGGAGATAATTGAATTACTTCTCAATTCAATCTCCAGGATAGAAGACTCTGAAACTGGTTTGGGCCGGAAAGCCATGCTTCATTTAGTCACAAAGGACTTTCCCTTAACTTTTGAACCCCTGGTCTGATTCGTGCCATTTTTTAATATGTTGTTCCCCTGAATGGATTGATTATGAAAATGTATGCTTTATGTTTGTGACATGTATATTTTAGAAGTTATAAATATTGTGTAAAAACTGTATTCCTCTGCCGGTGATAATGAGATTACCCATTGTGTTCAGTAATCATATCACAGGCAGAGGGGAGGAGTTTGTGTGGGAGTGTCTGGGTGTATTGTACGGATTGATTGGTTGTTTTGTAACGCCCTGTGGGCTGTACTATGTTTGTGGATTGGGAATAAAAGAGACTGTATGTGACAGTACAGGGAGTTCCTGTTTTAACCCTCAAAGTGAAGTGTCGTCTCATTATTGGGGGAAGGACTTATTGTATGCTGTTCCAGTTTGACTACTAGGAGAGTAAACCTATTCGTATGGTTCCTATTCAACTGTCTACAGCATTCATATGCTCGAGAGGATTCATATGCTTCTCCGGTTCGGTGGTTGTGGTGTCTGCTGCAGTGTTTGGAGTCCTCAGGAAGCGCTAGGAGCATCCTTTAACGGAGGTACCCAGTCGGGGTGCCAGGTGATCCGTTACATGGACTTGTTTCTAATTCAGAATTAAATTAGTGGCAGCAACTGCTAGTAGCCACTGCAACTTAACAACACCAACTTTGAGTCACTAATATGCAGTTTGGGAGTCATCTTTTTTTGTTAAAGGGGCAGTAAGTAGAAGTAAGTAGAAGTATAGATCAGGGTGTTGCAGTGGATGTGATCTATTTGGTTCCACACAATAGATTAGTGTTCAAACTCAAGGAAATTTGTCTAGATGAAAATGCTTGTTCCTAGGTAGAACATTGGCTTAAAAACAGAGTACAAAGAGTAATGGTAAATTTTCAAGCTGGACAGAGGTGGCAAGTGGTGTCCCTCAGGGGTCTGTTCTGGGACCCCTTCTATTTAACATGTTTATAAATGATCTTGAAGACCGCATTGAAAGTCATGTTTCAGTGTTTGCAGATGACGCAAAACTCTGTAAAATAATACAATGTGAACAAGATATTACTTTGCTGCAGAGGGATTTAGATAGACTGGGGGACTGGGCACTCAAATGGCAGATGAAATTTAATGTTGAAAAATGCAAAATTATGCACTTCGGCATAAAGAATACACAAGCAATGTATACCCTTAATGGCAGCGAATTAGGGATAACAACACTCGAAAAGGACTTGGGAATTGTTATAGACAACAAACTATGCAACAATGTGCAATGTCAATCAGCAGTGGCCAAGGCCAGTAAGGTATTGTCATGCATGAAAAAGGGCATTCATTCTCGGGACAAGAATATCATTTTGCCTCTTTATAAATCACTGGTAAGACCCCATATTGAATATGCTGTGCAATTTTGGGCACCTGTTCTAAAGAAGGATATTATGGCACTAGAAAAAGTGCAGAGGTGGGCTACAAAATTAATAAAAAGAATGGAACATATCAGCTATGAAGAAAGGTTAACAAATTTAAACCTATTTAGTTTAGAAAAACGTCGACTAAGAGGGGATATGATAACATTATACAAATATATTCGAGGCCAATACAAACCATTGTGGGGAAATCTATTCACAAACCGGACTTTACATAGGACACGAGGTCATGCGTTTAGACTGGAAGAAAAAATATTTTGTCTAAGGCAAAGGAAAGGTTTTTTTACTGTAAGAACAATCAGGATGTGGAATTCTCTGCCTGAAGAAGTGGTTTTATCAGAGTCCATACAGATGTTCAAACGGCTACTAGATGCATACTTGCAAGAACAGAATATTCAAGGATATAATCTTTCAATGTAGGGTAATAACTGCTTGATCCAAAGATAAATCTGACTGCCATTCTGGGGTCAAGAAGGAATTTTTTTCCTAGCTTGTTGCAAAATTGTGCTTCAAACTGGGTTTTTTTCCTTCTTTTGGATCAACAGCAAAAAACAAATGTGAGGAAGGCTGAACTTGATGGACGCAAGTCTCTTTTCAGCTATGTAACTACGGGGACTCTTTCTCCTTCTTTTTAGTGCGTCCCTGACAATATTAGTTTCGATCCAAATTTTTCAGAAACTAAATTAGTTTTCGGTACAAAAAAATAAAATGAAGTAGGGCTGTGCCAATGAAACTTGTAGAGAGTGTGACGAAGTGCCCTTCGCCACTTGTGCCTGGAGAGGACTGCTTGCCCGCCTCTTGCCCTGTGACTATGGCCCCTGGGATGTATTGCCCTTTAAAGACATGATTTAGGAATAATGGATTTGTGTTGTGCTGCTGCTGGCCCTTTAAGAACCATCTGGGGACATACTGTGGAGTTACTGGGTGGCCACCATTTCCTGTATCAGAAGCACATGGTGAGAACAATGGATGGCGGCCATTTTAACTCACAGACACTGTTTGGACTTTTCAACACGGTGCCATCTAGCCAGTATTTGGTGCACAGAGACATCGTGCAGTGGTTTTGGACTATACAGCAGGGGACACATTATAAAGTGATTGTTTTTCATTTAGCCTGTATATGTTCTGCAGAATCTGCATTAAACTGTATTTTCCAAAGTACTGAACGGATCTGGGTGAATTTTGGCTATGTGGTTCACCCAGATCCCCCAGTTCCAAGGATATACTTTTTATGGGGTTATTGCATGTTTTGGGGTCCCTGTGTGTTTTATGAAACTGTATTATTTCTGGCCAGCAGATAATTGAGTTTTGTGTATTGTAGAAACTCAGTTATCTAGCCTGGCCCAGAGGAGGAGTTTTGTGTTGCATAAATTGTTCTGTGTGCCAGTAAATCAGTCTTGTTCCAGCATTAAGCCTTGGCTCATGTTTGGGGGAAGGGATACCTACACTCTGGGGATTGCTATAATCACTTACTCCCCAGAGGAAGCTCTTGCAATAGCTTGATTTGTTCCTGTTCCTGCTCTCTGGGGAAAGAGAGGTTCACCCACTGGAAGCTGGATCCTGGCCTTGGGTCCAGGGTGGATGGAAACAGCAGAGACCCCGGCGCAGTTGCATCGCTGGAAGTGGGGTCTGCAGTGCTGATGGTGTCGGTTGGAGTGCTTGGAGTCCTCAGCGAGCACTAGGAGCATCGATTGGCGGAGGTACTCAGTCGGAGTGCCAGCGTTCCGTCACAGAGAGTAAAAATAAAAATAATAATGAATAAATAGTCCAAAATAAAGTCTCACTAGAACAGCAGGGGAAGGTCAAAAGTACTTGGGAAGACTCTTGTTCAGAGATGGGTACGTCAGAGTGGCTAAGGATATTCATATATATATATGGAGACAAGAAGGAGATACGAAGGCAACATATAGTGCAATAAGTCAAGATCCAAAAATGAGATAGATGTAAAAAAATGGTAATACACTCACATTTAAAATAGCTATGAGCAGCTCTAGTGTGAAGGGTGTACAGCTGTATAATTCCTGCTTATGGGATATGCAGGAAAAGTGCACCAGTCAACACAGTCTGGTTATCCAAGGCTCCAAAAAAAGGAAAAAAAGGCAACAATAGTGCTCTCAATATGATAAAATACAGTATAAGATAAATAAAATTATACTCACAAGTCTGGAGCAGAAAACACTGCTCTATAGGTAAAGCATTGGTGGTATGATCCCCACCTCAGATTGCTTTGAGTGCAGGAACAGTAAAATGCCCGGGAAAAATAAAAAAGTGCATATAAAATACAATAAAAAGAAGATTGGCACTACTAAGTGACCCAAAAACTTTTTTTTTATAACATACACAATATAAAAAAAACAATTCGCATTTCACCATATGTGGCTTCAAATGGAATAAAAATAACAACCTGGCAAATTGTGTTAATATCGGGGTACAATGTAATTAAAATTAGTGCCAAAAATTCAATTAGCCAATCAGGAAATAGAGTGTAGAGAATATATCAAACATAAGTGGAAATTATATAGTTAAACTATATGGGGATCGAAGATGCTATATTATTATTATTATTATTACTATTATTATATTTATAGAGCGCCGTCAAATTCCGCAGCGCTTTACAATGGGTGGACGAACAGACATGTAGTTGTAACCAGACAAGTTGGACACACAGGAACAGAGGGGTTGAGGGCCCTGCTCAATGATCTTACATGCTTGAGGGAGTGGGGTAAAATGACACAAAAAGGTAAGGATAGTATTAGACTAGTGACAGTTAGAGAAGAGGAATCAGTCAGGAGCTATTAACAGTTTAATTAATACGCTTTTATGAAGAAGTGGGTTTTTAACGATTTTTTGAAGGAGTGGAGACTGGGTGAGCATCTAACAGAGGAGGGAAGCGAGTTCCACAGGAACGGTGCAGCCCTCGAAAAATCTTGAAGGCGAGCATCGGAGGAGGTAGTACGGACAGATGTCTTCAGCAGATCGTAAGGGCCTAGACAGGACATACTTGTGTATAAGGGAAGATAGATAGGCAGGAGCAGCATTATGTAGAGATTTGAAAGCAAGATCCAGAATTTTAAATTGAGCTCTTTATTTTATAGGAAGCCAATGTAGGGACTGACAGAAGGGTGTAAGAAGATGTATAAGCATCTTTAAAAACGAGCATTAAATATATAGACTCTCTCCTATACAATTTATCAGAGTACGTCGACATACTTCTCCAACCCTCTGTAAAACTAATGAAATCCTACCTCAAAGATTCTATGTCACTATTATGCTTTTTAAACAATTTTAAATGGCAATCCAATTTTATTCTAACCACATGTGATGTGCAGTCCCTATGTACTATAATTCCCCATCATGTAGGATGTCAGGCAGTAAAATATATTTTAACTAAAGAAAATAGAATTCCAAATACTCAGACTGATTTTATATTAGAAGGTATCGATATTTTTTAAACAAATAATTATTTTTGGTTTCTTGATTCATTTTACCTCCAAAAAAAAGGGACAGCTATGGGGAACAGGTTCGCCCCCACTTATGCCGAAATATTTATGGCTGATTGGGAATCCACAGCCGTATGAGGTGGGCATGCTTGGTGGGCGAACTTGGTCACCTATTTTAGATACTTCGATGGTTTATTTTTTATCTGGGAGGGCACAGAAGACCTTTTTATTTCCTTTATTAACTATTTAAATGATTACAGTAGAGGCATCATTTTATCTTGTGAATTTAATAAGGTATCTTTCACACTAAATTTTTTTTTTTTAACGTATGCCTTAACACAGCAATCGAACAATCTAGTTGCCATTATAAACCTTGGTTAGAAAGTGCCCCAAAAAGCCAGTTTATGTAGAAACGGCTCTCATATAGAAGATTTTAATACACAAGCCGAAATTTTAAAAGATAAATTTATCGAAAAAATTATTCATTTTATTAATGTTTTCCTTCTTTACCATACAGTTTGTGCCAAGTTTCCATAATACTAACAAGTTATGTGATATTATCTTTGAACAATGGATGTAAATGTCAAAGTTCTATTGCATTATGTAGACACTAAATGTGAATAACACATGCTCCATAAAGTTTTGTGAACATTTTCCACGGAAAAGAGAATGGTATAGAATATAGGAGCAAATACATCTGATGAAGATCCACACTGATTCTTATTCGTGAACAATGAACGAGCAAGGTCATTTTACATTTGTAATGTATGTTTTCTTGAATATTCTGTTGGTAGAGATTACCTCTTGATCCTACTATCAATATTAAATATTAATACTTTTCTTCAAGAAAGGTAGCTCTCTATTATTACATTTAGCAAGTAAAGGATCTGTTTTATCTGTCTATGAACATAATTAGAATCGGAGAAAAATAAGATGTTAGAATGAAATGTACTCGACAAACAGATATTGGCTGTGGGTTTAAATGCCTCTAGATATCTGTCTTGTGTTTATCTAAGTATTATCTATTTTTTTACATGCGTAATTGTCTCTGGAAATCTGTACTTCACAGTCCAGGCTTCTGAATCATAGTCGATAAAATGGAATCATTCTAACAAATATATTGAAATTTACAGTACGTCATATTTTTAACCCATTTGCATAGATGTTCCACAGTCTAGGGAATGTTATGACCATACTTTTAAGAGTTACAAAGCTGAAAAGAGACATGCACCCAACTTGTTCAGCCTTTCTCATATTTGTTTTTAATGTTGATCCAAAATAAGTAAAAAAAAAACCAGTTTGAAGTGCTTCCAATTTTGCAACAAACTAGTCAGATATCTCATTGGACCAATAAGCTATTACCCCACTAACTAAAAATGATATCCATATAAATTATGTTTTTGCAAGTATTTATCCAACTGCTGTTTAAACATCTGTATAGACTCTGATAAAACCACCTCTTTAGGCAGAGAATGTCACATCCTTAATGTTCTTGCTGTAAACAAACCTTTCCTTTGCATTAGACTAATTCTTCCAACATAAAATGGAAAGGCTGTGATGCGAACTGGAGCTACACTCTATAATAAACATAAAATCAGAATGTAGTTATTTATAAATAAGGCCTATTTATTATTTAAAAATCACTATTTAATAATTACAGATTACCTTGTCACATAACCATTGAAAAGCTAGTACATATCTATATACATATAATATATCCAAATGGGCATCATAAAGATTGATAATAGAATGTTAAAGACAGTTTCAGCACTATAACTACTACTTGTACTACTTGCTGTTGTAGTGGTTATGGTGCCTTTAGATTGCTTGATTCTTAGTCAAACAGTTTTCAAGGTAACCCAAGGTATGGCCCAGTCCTTTCCAGATATTGCTAATATGAAAATTCCACATTTTCACTAGCAATATCAGTTTCATCCATAGTTTAAAACCATTCCTTGACTCATTGGGTCAGCTGATGTGGTCAATCATTGAGTGTATTAGCATATAGATTAAACAGATATGGCTAATGTGGACATAGGTGTCCTGAGGTCCAGTGGTTTTGATCAAACTGCTTAAAAATGGTTTGACCAAGGTAGTCTATGGTGCCTAGACTTCTCCTTCAGTGTATTGATCTACCAAGATTAAAAGTAAGCAAACTAAAGTTAGCAATGTTTGACTTACAAGGGTATTCGGACATTATAGTGTTATTTCAGAATTATATCAAATGAAAATAGTTTTAAAGTTGCTATGGCAGCAAACCTTTGCAAAAAGACAGCCATTTATTTTGTCTCATGACTACAGACAAGAATTTATCAAAACAAAGAAAATACAAATGTGACAATAATCACATGGACATTCATGAGGGTATAGGGAAGGATACAGGCACATAAAAGTAATGCATGCTTTTCATAGTGTAATATTACAAAAATGGTTTATACAGCAGAACTGAAAGAATAATACATGTGGACTATTGATTAATTTGCATGTTCACAAAGGATAAATAGGTAGCCCCTGGATTTCAAAATTCTGCTGCCCTATAGTCGGCAATTTGCACATGAATGGCACACCTCAAAACTTGCACTTCCTATCTCATATAACTTAGAAACCTGAGAGGAAGGTCCCAACAAAAACAAAAATTTACCTTACCAAGAATTTTAATTTGCACTTGTAGATCTTACCTTGCACATCATGCTTTTCTTTTCCGACTGTTTGGAACCTGTGGCGCCGTGGAAACTAGATGCTACAAAATAAACTCTAAAAATTTTAATTTAATAAGTAAATTATGTATAGAACTGCAAAAAGGTAGTTGTTTGAGAAATCACAATTATTGGAGATCAAGGCCACCTCATTGACGTTTACAATATATTTCCGAGTCCATTTGGAAAACAGGAGTTGAGATCAGGGCAATTACGTCTGAAAGCCATGAAGTAAGCAAATAAACAGTTGAACAGCAAACAGCTTAATCACTTGATTTGGTAGGCACAAAGCAGCATGTAGCAGCAGGATGGAGGTAGGCAGATCCGGGGCTGCTCACTCAGGACATTGTATCAGGGCCATTTGAAGGGGTACAATGTCCCGGGCCCCGGATCTGCCTTCCTCCATCCTTCTGCTAAATGCTGCTTCATCCTGCTACTACATAATGAACTCCTACAGACAAAGTGAAGGAGACCTACAGTAGATGAATCCATCCTTTTCCTACTTTCAGGAGAATCTATACATTATGATTGTCCACCAGGAGGCCTCCTTGTATACTTTTGGGTGAGATCTAACCTAGACTTTACTACAGAATGCTTTTTTGATTTTTTTGAATACATATATTTTTTCATATTTATTTCATTTTTTATATATTTTGCATTTTGATTTTTTGTTTTTCATTTTTTTCTGTTTTGGATCTACCACCATACACTCAGGATTGGGACAGATCATTGACACTTTAAGTATGCTTCAGGAACTCTGTTGCACAGATTACTGACATCTGTGTGCTCTCTACTTATCTAGTTATTTGCTCTGTGCAAAGGAACTGTTGGCAGGCAGTATTGTAATTGTATATGTATATTTGTTTGTACTTTAGTGTATAGAGTTATAATACTTATGGTGATTTGGCACTAAGCACTTTAAGTAATGTTTTGCACTTTAAATTTGGTGGACTAGTTATGTTAACTGGGATATATATTTATCTTTACATAGGATAAATTTGCACTCTTTCCTATACCACTATGTTGTGTCAATAAACTAACCTATTTTGCTATAAAATTTAGTGCGGTATCATTTTGATTGATAAAATATTTGTATCTCTTTTTAACACTGTAGAAGCATGGGTTAATTGTGAAATACGTATTCTCAGACCCGTATTTTCTATCTATTTACAACACTCTTTAGTGCAATAAATAACATTCACTTTTTGAACATGCATGTGAAAATATTTGTGATCTTGGTATTTTTATGTCCGTTGTACTCAACATCAAGAAATATCATTGGTATGTGGATGGATTTATATATTGCAATAGCATCATAACTCTAACGTCAGTTTGAATTGTAGTTCCAGCTAGGATTTCAAGGTTCCCCGGGGCTTTCTTAAAAAAAAAAAAAAAAAATTAAAATCTTTAAATAATAATAGTAGCTCAGGATGTTTTCGATGTATTCAACACGATATTTTTACAAACGTTCCAGCCACACAAGATAAACTGTCTTTTTAGGCTGTCTGTGGTGAGATGGATGCATTTTAGTGTGTGGGTAAAATTATATTATGTGGACGAACTGTCAGCATTATAAATGATAGGGTTTAGTTTACTAGTTTAGTGCCTGACTCTAGGGCATTTTATTCCAAGTCACACACATCGCAAAGTCATTTTAGTTAAAATTATCCCTGTGTGAGTTTAGCTTCATTGAATTTGGTTCTAGGTTCTGGGAAGGGCTTGCCCTTTATACTTTTTTTTTGTTTGTTTTAATTTCTCATCTTTATCTAAATAAAGTTTTCTAAAGAACAAGCATTAACCCTTTCTAGCTCATAAAGCATAAAGGGTTAAACATACAATTAATTGCAGGCACCAACAATGCATGGAAGCTTCATGTATGTCAGAGTATTGACAAAGGACAATCTATCTTTAAGTCATATAGCTGATAAAGAATTGTAAGAGCTCAGATTCAAACTGTCTACCTTTAGCACAGCTCCTACATCCAATCTTTTGTCCATTTTCAATGTTATTTTAAGTTTTCAGCTCTGACCAGATCTAAAATATGAAATATAGTCTTTGAATGTAGTAGTGTTGTTCTTATGACAATATATCTTGCAAAACCTTCAACAAATGCTTTTAATATCCACCTCATCCCTGTCATTATGACGTTTAAGATTGTGAACATGTCTTATTGATCATTATTTGCAGCATCTGTTGTTGCTATGGAAACCTTTTCCTACGCAAGATGACAGCTGTTACCCACGCTACTGTGATGAGATTACAATTGAAATATTTCCAGTAGCATTTCTTTTATTTACATTGTATCCCATGTGCCTTTTTTTTTTTTTAATAGAAGACTACACCAGTAATAACAGTTATAAATCATGTATTCTGTTGCTCACTATAACACATGTATTGTTAAATAATATCAGTTTTTCAGATGCATTCAGGGACATAGTCACTTAGTGATAGGAGACAGGGATATTAAAGGGAATATAAAAGGATTTTTTAAAAAATTTCTTCTGATATATGGAATTGTTTTCTATTCTGTGGTGAGTATATGTGAGTGTGAGTGTTGCCAAAATTGTTTTGAGATCAAAAAGGGAAAATAAATATTAAAAAATTTCCACTGATTTAATGAAATTCTAAAATACACCAACATGTAAAAAAAAAATATGCAAACATATTTTGGACCTACTTTTCCTTATTCCCCCAACCCTTGTATGTTGCGCCTACTGTTTTGACAATATTGTGGGATACGGACTAAGCCTTTCCTTTACTTTATCTGATTTGCCATGTTTATTGATTGGAGAAATGAGATTGCTTGACTATAACTTTCACTGGGATACTTGACATAGTTGTGCACAAAGTGAGTGCTGGGTGTGGGGTGATACCTGGGGGGGAATAGTTTATCTTTACTATTTTTATTTAATTTTTTTACTATTTTTGTGTATTTCTGTATACGTCTGGTTATCACTAGATCATTTAAAAAAAAATAGTATTTTTTTCAATTTGATTCCAGTTTTCTGGAAGATCCTAATATAATGTCTGTGAAGATTGGCTTGTTAAATTTTATGTTCACAGTTGTTGTGGTGTACATCCTGGTATTTTCATGCATGAACCAACAACTCAAACAAAGGAAAATAACAAAGTAAAAAATGACAGAACAACATTGAATGATTGTTTTCCCAGCTTTCCCAGAATACCATGTGACATATGCAAATAAGCTCAGATAATACAGTATTTTTTTTTTTAATTTTCCCACTCACATTTCTGTAGCACACCTCCCAACAGTTCCAGGTTTGAAGGCACAGTCTTGAATTTGTCTGTTTTATTTTTCCTGGTTTCCCGTATCTGAGAATAACAAAGAACTGTCTCCAGAAATCACACAGTGGGAACATCGATAGACTCATTAGTGAAGGACAAACTGCAATCAGTGTATTCACGCCATGGCTGAGCAGAGCACTTTAACAGAACTCTTGACATGTATAGTCCTGAGTGTGAATGAGCAACACAATTCATGCTCCATTTTCAGAGTTTGCTGTGTCTACATCCCTTAGGGCCTCAACTTGCTGCATAATATTGGCTATATGAATTAGACTTGTGCACAAGAAATTTCAGATCTACCAAAATAGTTTTTTCCATTCATAGATAATCTTTGGTTAATATCGGTTGAATATCAGTTCGGCTTGGCCGAATAACAATTCTCTATCTGAATCTGATGAACAAACCAAAAATATATTGTATTATGTATATATTTTCCTAGCATACACTAATAGGAAAACTTCCATGCCGTTTAGTTCTCAGATCAAGTGAGTAAAAGTAACCAGTAGAGGGAAAACAGGAGAAAACAGTAAAAAAACAAAAAACTATATAGTTATATTTCTTAAATATATCAAATATAAATATAGATTTTTTTTTCCTGGTCGTTCTCTGTTGCTCACTTGATGAATAAAATAAATATTTAGTGACTGTCCATTAGTCTCAGTCTTTTTTTTTCTCCGCATCAATTATCTCTCTTTTTAAAATTTTTAAATTCTTTATTTTTGCACTGATAGATATGCGGTATTTCGAACAAAAAGCGTTTACACAAAAGCCAGGTCACAGTATAGGTATCATTTGTTTACAGAAAAAAGACAGTTTGTTAGTGCAGTAAACCTTCCATATCATGATATTTGACCTGCGTGCATTCCATCAGCGTTTTATTTTTTAGCAACGTGTAACATAAGAGTTACAGAAAAACATGAAAACATAAACACATGAAAACATGTAGTGAGATAAAATCCAATAAATCAATTGTCTCTTTTTTTGGTGCATCTGGCTGAATTTCTAATATTGACCACCCAACATGTTTGGCACTTTTCTTTCCAGTTAGTCCATAATTCAGGTATATTTTGGCTCAGAATTTACAAATTCTGCAAAACAACTGATTGGCCCAAATTCCGTCAAATTTGCTCCAAATCGAATCTCCAGCTCTAAAATGAGTACCTTTTATCAGTAATAAAGCAATTTCTAGCCAGTCAACTATTCAGGTCTTTGGGTCTGAGCTACTATCCATAAAAAAATAGGTATCAACACCCGGACTACAGTTCCTGTTAACTTCTTCAAAGTGACATAGATGGCATCTATCAAGAATGCAGTACAAAAACATTGCCCAAATTGTGATACTTAAAGTAGGTTACATTCTATAAACAATGATTGATATGTTTGTCACGTACAGATAACTGCAGCCAATTTTTTTCGAGTCTGACCTAAAAAAAAGCTTTAATGTAGAACTTTAGAAGTATAGAATAAAGCTTTCACTTTTTGCCTTCCGATGAGTTCTTTAAATTTTTACTTGTTATAATGCATTCAATTAAGGGCTACTAGTACACGTTTTTTTTCAACACTTGCTAAATATATAATATTCCCTATTGTTGCAAAATGCAAATTGTGCCTATACATTGTACTACCTTACAGAATGTGCAGCCTAGTGACGCATCATGATATAACATTATGTTTTACAACTTACATAGAAACATAGAATATGACGGCAGATAAGAACCATTCGGCCCATCTAGTCTGCCCAATTTTCTAAATACTTTCATTAGTCCCTGGCCTTATCTTATAGTTAGGATAGCCTTATACCTATCCCACGGATGCTTAAACTCCTTCACTGTGTTAACCTCTACCACTTCAGCTGGAAGGCTATTCCATGCATCCACTACCCTCTCAGTAAAGTAATATAACTTAAAATACTGGAGTTGTGCACAATGATTTGCACTACGCTACATACAGAACCCTTGTACCATTTAAACAGTTATATAATTATGATCAAAGTCTGCTTCTTAATACCGTGCAAATTTTGTACGGTTAATTGTCTCGAGACAGGAAGCATATTGTGGGCAGAAAAAAAAAAAGAGGTGTACGCAAGTAAAATGGGGCTGGCAATAAAAAAACAAACAAAAAAGAAAACACTGATAGGGGATTTTATGAAGCCTGAAGGTTTGAGAAGAAGAAAAAAAATGCATCAGTAATATTATAAAATAATGTATGCGATAACCATGGAAAAATGCTTGGAGGGCGAATTTCCGCTGTAGAGTTAGGCTTTCTGTAATGACTTAGCTGGGTGTTAATATGGAGACAGTGTTGTAAAAATCGACAAATCTGTGAACACAAAAAAAAATTAAAAAAATTGCTCTGTAAATAGGTTAACCCTCCCTGTGCCATGGTAGGGATGAGCAGTTGAAATCAGAGATTCTATAGTAATGAAATAAATGGTATCATTTTGTGCTTGAGCATGTGATTGAAACCAGCCGCACATTGTACGACAATGGAAAGGCAATCATCATAAACAAAAATCTATTCCTTTTAGCTGTCCAATACAATTTCCAGGACAACATTTCTGTGACCACTTACAATGCAGAGAGGGGTCACAGCGCACATGTTTCAGTTTGGACGCTGGAACAGAAATAATGATGTATAGATTGTGCTTATAATCCTTGACATACAATTTCCTTCATGTGTAATGTCATGTGTTAAACAGCTTGTTCATCTCACTAGCCTATTACGGGAAGAATTGAACAGCAATGATGTAAAGATCTTGCCTATAGAACTTATCTCTTTTCTTCTAGAATAGAACGATTGGGTCCTTTTCTCAACTCTAGCTATACTAATTTGAATTTAAATATGTACAAAACTGATTAGTTCAACTAAAAATCCATGATAATTAAACTCATTCATCTTATCATTATGTTAAAGAATTAAAGGGATAAAATATTATTATGACTTACATTTGGATTTACCAATAGCTTTCTGACATGTGTTTTGTTCCTATTTTAAAGGGGCATTGTAGACACCCAGACCACTACAGATCATGTAATTATTGTAGTTTTTAATAAACTGCAATAATTACTTGCTAGAGTTAACTCCTTCTCCAGTGGCTGTCTACCACTTCCGGGCCCTCAGGAAAGCATTGAATAGCCTCATAGGAAAGCATTAGGTATTCCCCGCCAGCTCACGCCGGGGAAGGAGCATGGGCGGAGCCGAGCCAGCACCGAGGGACATTGACGCTGGACCCAGGTAAGTGACAGAAGGGGGCGGGGGCCTTGGCAAAGAGGGAAGCTATAGAGCCAGGAATACAAGCTTGTTTTCCTAGCACTATAGTTTCCCTTTAAGCTTATGTACTTCTTGATTAGGATTGGAATGAATTTGAATGATATTTTGGAGACAAAAATCTACTATTGCTCAGTATGTGATATGTCTTTGGATTTGTTAAGTGTTCCAGCCACTGGAATGCAAGAGAAAACATAATGAGTGGGACCATAACGCGCCTGATATTTTGTTGCATTCTCCCTACATCCAGAATATAATGCTGTCCAGACACATCTATCTGGAATGAGTGCCCCAACCTGAAAAAGGCAATCATATAAACTGAAATCTGTCCTATCTCCTATTTCCACTAAAACATGTAATTCATTGAATAAAACTGTATGTGTGTTCAGGGACACCTATCTCAGGCAGAGCTGGACTGCTGGAGTAGTCAGCACCGAGGAATGCAACTCCCACTTATCTGTGCTTCACTGGGGCATGCACGTTATGTCCAATGATTCCCTAACATTAAACAACTTCCCTTAACCCCTACACTAACCTACCACTTAAATTACCCCGAACCTTTACTACACCACCCCTATACTACCCCAGCACCTAACACTAGCTCTAATCTTAGCATGAACCCTAATCCAAACTTCAACCTTAATACCCTAACCCTAGTCTAAAAATATAATGTATTGTAAAAGATAAAAGAAACATAAAAGCAGGTTCTCACTTTGTGTCCAGGAAATGGCATGTTCCAGTAGCCCACTTGTCGTCAGTTTGTACTGGTTTCCTAACATCTGATGCAGACTTTGTTAAACCAATCGATATTTGAGCCAGCATGACTCTATTGGTTCGTGTTGCTCATATTATTGACGTGGGTGGCTACATATCATTTGGTATCTTGCCCAGGGACACTTACTGGTGAGATGGTCTGGGTTTCCCAGTTCTACGTTCTACCACTGCGCTAACTAGTCGATATATATATATGTATCCTTCATTTAATATCATGTTTTTCATAAATATTAATTACCCCACTGTTTGTCTTATTACAAATATAATCAAGAACTTTTCTCTTGTGCAAAACTTTCTTGCTCATAAGTTTATCTTATGTAGAGCTGGTGAATTCTCTGCAGTAGAAAAGCATTTTAATTCCTTTTAAGGAAAGGTACATGATCAGCAAAGTATTTAAAGATTGGAATTCATTAAGCCTCAAATATTTTCTCTGCTTCCTGCTCAAACAAGCAAATTCTCAACTAATCAAGAACTAATCCCCTTTTGATGTACGTTTTTGGTGTTACTTCCGAGCCTATTTGACAAATTATGTATGTACAGTATTGCATTTCAGACCTTGAATACAGTATTTTTCTTCATGTTCTTTCACTGATTATTTCAAGCTATAAAGGAAGATGTGAAATACTTTCACAATCAGCACATTCATTCTTTTATTTTATTACCTACATTGAAATCTCTTTTTCTTCTTTTCTTTCAGATACTCTTGAAAAGGTTGTTTATCACATCAATATTAATATACCAAACTTTGCAAGACACTTCAAAGGTTTTGATATATTGGGTAAGGAAGATTTTCATTATCGGGAATCAATTTTGTTGTAAAGTATGTACTCCATACCTTTGGAACTGATGTAATGGCAATAAGTGTATGTATGTTCAATCATAGATGTAGACTATATAGTGTAAAAATAAAGGAACATATTCTCAGGTACCCTGTATTACTTAATCGCGGAAACTAACCATTGCTTTAGAAGTAGTTATGTTTTGATGAGTATGTGTTTTATATAAATAGGAAATATCCCAAAGCTTTTAGCAAAATACAAACTGACACCATTATCTGTAGAATAGTTAGAATAAGAAAGAAGACATACTGTGAAATTTGAGAGAGGTACGTTTCAGAGTAACATCAGGTAATAGATTTTTAAGAAGAGCGTTATAGATATATAGAAATGTCTTCAAGCAGAAGCATTAGAGACTACTACAGTAGAAGGAAGTGAAACTGCTTGTGGTTGGCGTATAGGTAGAAGCCGAGCATGGAAGCAAAGAATGGCCTTATAGACCCTATTTGTAAGATAACGGCCTACCACAGACTGTTGAGTCCCCCATTTCATATCGCCATATTCAAAGACCTTGTAACCTGAATGGGAGCCCAATGTTGCATGAAATCTATCTAAGACAAAATGAAGAAAAAAGACATGGTAACAGAAATACTGCTTCTCCAGGTAGCCAGGAACAAGGTTACAATAGTACCAGAGGCGAGATACGCAGTAGGAGTAATAGGGAGACAAGAGAATTTTCAAACCATAGACAGACTGAAAGCTAAATCAGTGGTTTTAACCTGGCATTGTAAAACATTGCTGTTCTGTAAGAACATTTAACAAAAAGACAGCTACAAGAGGCACTTCCTAATATAACCTAACGAAACTTGGTATTTAATTGGTGCAGCATTGGTGCACTTGCCACTCAATGCATCCCTATGAGGAAGCATTGGGTGATTTAGATCATGATCTCAGCCAAGGAGGTGAGACCAGCATCATGAAGACTGGCATTGCAAGGGCTGAAAGGTAAACAAAATGCAATTATTTATTGCAAACGGGGGTTGGGTGTGTTAATCTTAAACAGCTAAAAGAACATTATTGTGCAATAGAAATGATCTCTACTCCAACAAAACACAGTAAGTAGAGTACAGTAGTAAGATAATTTAATTTTGCATAAAACTTCTGCTAATGCTTGGTATTGCACATGAATGAAGTCTGATTACTTGGCCATAACAAATATCCTTACTCTGCAGAAGCCTCACGTAATCTAAAGAAATGGAGGAGGCACAACAATTGCATTCTAGACATCCATTTCATAACTAAGTAAATACATAGGTACTGGTAACATCAAACAAGATAAAGCCAAAAAGAAAACATGTTAACTTAGTCAATGGTTGAGGGGCGTGGCTTGGGCTCTGACCAGGATGGACGCATAGACCTTGAACTCTGCTCCGCCGGTGCCTAAAACAGCATAATAATCAGCAGACAATAGCGCTAATGGGACACCACCGACGCACAGATACCCCCCAGACCTTGAGGGACTCCCAAACGGGGTACCCACATGGCGCGATGGACAGATTCATCAAGACACGAGCGGGGAGGCAAGTGTATCTAATATGGCCCCGACGGCCCCATCCCCCAGGGAACCTCATGGCGCCACACTGGAAGGGATCGGGGATGAGCTCCGCACCATAGCTGCTGCCATGGCCACAAAAGTAGACCTCCTGGTACTTACCACTACCATACCTTGCGAGCTGAGATGGCGGGCATCCGGACAGAGGTAACTGCCCAAGCAGGCCGCATCCAGGATCTGGAACGCTCACATGAGGCCCAGACCATGAGACAGTCGGCAACCGACATGGCCCTTGCACGCCAAGGGGAGATGTTGCTGCACATGAGAAGGATCATTGAAGACCTGGATAACAGGGGGCGCAGATGCAATATCAGGGTCCGCAGGGTCCCTGAAGCAGAGGACATACTCAACGGCTTATTCCACATGATTCTGGGCAAGACCGCACCTGACACTTTTAAGTATAAACGGGCACATAGAGCCCTACGCCCCAGATCCCTGGATGACGACCCACGAGACATAATATGCTGCCTCCACTCTTTCCAAGATAAGGACGTCATCATGAGGGACTACCGAGGAGCACCGATCTCCCTGTTTAATGACATCTCACACATCACGCTGGAAGCCAGAAGAGTGCTGAAACCTTTAACTGCGGCCTTACAGGAACAGAACATACCTTACCGATAGGGCTTCCCTTTTGCCTTGCTTGCTCGCCATCGGAATGGCTGGACCTCAGTCCGCTGGCCCAAGGAGATCCCGAGATTCCTGGAGGAGATGAGCTTACCACCTATCTCGGTCCTGGACTGGGTTTTGGGCCTTCTAGGGGGGAGACCCCGCCAGCAACTAACACCTCGGAGGCGGATAACCACATGGCACGGCGCCACGCAGACGCAACAACCCAGAGGCACCAGAATAGCAGGTATGCCTCCTGCCCCCCTGCTCCCGGCCACGCTCGGGCGCTCACACCGTTGTCCACTTTGACCTGGGATTACCCTACCGATCATGGGCCCTGTTACCGGCACCAATGACTCGCCTGCCCATTTCCTGAAACGGGGCTCTTGGGGGATGCCATATGGCCATATGGCCCCTCTTCTCTACTAGGACAGCGGGTTTGGAATGACTCTGCTCTGACTTCCTCTCTCCATGGAGCTTTGGGGGGGGTGACGGGTAAGGCTTCTCACATCTGAAAGGCAGGATCCCTTTACCGAGGGCCCATGGGACACAATGGCACACATTCTGGGTGTTACCACAAACTAATTTTTGGTTGTGGGGATTGTTGGGGGGGGGGGGGGTTTCCCTGTCCTTGATGGGCACTGCTGGCGACCTCCTGGGCACATGTTTATCAACTAACTGCAGCAAGGGACACCACCGCACAGGAGATAACCGAAAGCAACAAGAGGCTGAGATCTCCACACCATATCGCTGCCCTGGAGGACGCATACTATGGACTCACAGTACAGGGCACTGCCCGTACGCACATAATACTGGTCACACTCCTCTTATAGCAAATGTGCCTCATTTTTCAAAAGTAAATGTTATACAAATTACACAGGGCTCAGGGTTCATGCCACACAGTAAATGTATTAAGCTTCTACACATTACACAGTGTTCAGGGTTCATGCCACATGGTAAATGTTTTAAGCTTTTTGTGATGACCAATGTACACCCACGCAGCAAATGTGGTACACCGCCTGGTACATAGGCCGGGGAGATGGGATAACCATCCCTTCGACATAATTTCAGCAACGAAGCGGGTGGGGGAGTAGACCAGGATACGACGGGGATATTGGTCCCTATGGGAAGGAGTGGGGTGTGCACCACGCCACTAACGTTATAAGTTAGACATCAAAGAGATGGGAGATGGGAAGGGTGGAGGGTTTAGGACAGAGGGAGGCGGAATCTGGAGTGGAATCTCTGGCAGCTACTATTACGGTCATGCTTAAATCCGGAAAAGACCCAGAGAACTGCGGCAGCTCTGGCCAATTTCTATGCTAAATGTGGATACGAAACTACTCACAAAGGTGCTGGCGACCAGACTACAACGCACACTACTGAACCTGATCCACGCGGACCAGACAAGGTTCATCCCGGGACGGGAAGCACGGGATAGCATGCTACGCCTTTTCTCTGTACAACATCAAGCGTGGAAATCCCGAGACAGCATCTTACTACTATCCATGGACGCCGACAAGGCCTTCGACCAGGTCAACTGGTCATTTTATGATGGACACACTAGAGGCCATGGGACTGGGGCATAAAATGATGATGTGGATATCTGCCTTATATTATAAACCTCACGCAGCAGTCAGGGTGAACGGAGCCCTGACACCTAGCTTCGAGATTAACAATGGGACCAGACAGGGATGCCCTCTATCACCGCTCCTGTTCGCGATGACTCTGGAACCGCTACTTCAGGCGGTACGACAAAACCCCGACATCACACTTGGAAGGGAACGAAACACAAAGTGGCCGCATACGTGGATGATCTTCTCTTCTTCATCACTAACCCACAAATCACGATGCCCTGTCTGCTCCTGGAATTTGAACGCTTTGGAAGGATCTCAGGATTCAAGCTTAACCTGACAAAATGCGAGGTTCTCAATGTCACCTTCCCGCCGGATGAATACGCTGAAATGGGCACCGCATTCCCACTAGGAAGATGAAATACTAGGGCATATGGATAACCACGAACCCGCAAGATATGTACCGACATAACTTTACAATCATCCTACAAAAGATAACGTTGGATCTTGACCGTTGGGCATACCCACACATTACATGGCACGGCTGAATAGCAGTGCTTAAGCTGAACGTGCTTCCGAGGATCCTTTATCTGTTTCAGACCATCCTAATGGCGCAGCCGGCAGCCTTCTTCTCCACTCTAAAATCAGCGGTCATCTGATATTTCTGGAGGGGGGAGAGGTCCCGACTGCGTCATGGGATGTTGTGCTTGCCCAGACCCAGGGGAGGCCTGTCACTAAGTGAAGTCCTAGGAGAGGAATCAATACGGCCCCTGAACTCGCTGCCAGCTGACAGACCTAAGATGCTCATGGCGCCCCTCCGATATCTACAGCTGACACACTATTACGACTCACTCCCTTGTAAAAACCAGACACACAGGGACCTCATATGGTTTGAGGACCTATATCACTGAGGAGCCACACTTGAAAAGGCAGTATCAACACTCTACCAACATCTACTGGTGGGGTCCAGCACGGATAATAACGCCTTCAGAAGACTATGGGAAGGACAAATGGGTGGGCCAATCCCACCACCACAATGGGAAACGGCTCTGTTCTGGCAACATAAAAGCTCCTCCAGCTCTCACTACCAAGAAGTCAATTATAAATTGATATTCATTTGGTACAGGACAGCGGTTGCAGAAGATCTTCCCGATGGCATTCCCGTCATGATAGAGATGTCAGGAGGAGAGAGGGACTGCAATACATTTGTGGTGGGAATGTCGAGCCATCACCCCATATTGAGATCAAATCCAATCAGAAATCAGAGCAATTCTGGGGGAATGGTTGAAAGAATTGGCCCTACTACACATCACCTCACAATCCATTCTGGATACAAGAAATCGATTCTACGCCACCTGTTGAACGCAGCCAAATCCCTTATACCTTTCTACTGGAAATGACCTGAGATCCCCCACGATCGAGGAGTGGCTCCACAGGGTCAGAGACATACAGGCGGCGGAGGTGCTACAGGCATCCTTGGCAGGTCAGGAAACCAGGCACACTGAGACGTGGCAACCGTGGTTCGCATACATAGCTGGATGATAACGGGCGCCTCGTGGGCGGCATGGGAATGGATGGGCAGGGCGACGGGTCATGACCCCCCTCAACACTATAATGACCATAAGCCTCCCTTGAGGAATTCCCCCAGCGCTAGGGAGGCCACTCACAGACGAACACCACCACACGACAGAACAGGCCACACACGAAGAGAGGCCCCGCACCCACCCATGACTGCCGAGCGCACTAGGATACACTACCCGCAACTCCATGCCTCAACCATATGGCCCTATGTTACCACCTACACGGCCCAAGAGGTAGCCGGCAGGATACCGAACTCAGGCAGGTGTCCGGAAGACCATTTACTCGATCCTGACGACTTGGTCATTGGAGAGACGATTGGGGGACACTTCTACAATCTGCTCCCCAGTATCTCACAATAGGGATCCGACACCCTGAAATTGGCAACACACATACAGCCTCACTGACTTAACTACGACAGACTGTAGAATAATCATAGAATACCCGGCACTCCCCAAGATACATACCATACGACGTACTTATAACGGGACACGGAATACTCCCCATAAATCTCATATAAATTCAGGACTCACACATCGCTTAGGACATGCAACTCAGGGTCCAGGGGAAGACCCTCTCATATCTTCTACCTTTTCTTCTTCTTTCCTTTTCCAAACACACTTACCATCTCTCCTTCAAAAGACCTCCTAATACAGGAAATATCAAGCTCGCTCTTGGTGGAGGAAAACAGTCATGCACTTACATGGTGACATTCATCAAGCCTGGGATGGCAATTATAGACGAGTGTCCATATGTAAAACAAAGTTTAACCGATGAGACAATGCTCTCAAGGCACGCTTATATAAACTGCAATTTTACTCTTCATGTGAAGTAACAATGTATCCAAACATTGTTCTGAAAATTGTTATGATGTATTTAAAAAGCTTGATAATCGATCTGCATTATGTGTTTCGAATGTTTCATATGATGGCCTGCTAGCCTGACCCGTTTACTCACTACTTCTCAATAAAAAAGATTTGGAAAAAAAACAACCCATAGTTAATGGTTAAAAAAGAGGAGTGGATACTATACCTTCACTCTGATTAATCTTTGACTCAATTGCTATTAATTTATGAAATCACCTATTGAAGTTGTGGAGATCCTTTTATGGACCCAAGGTTGAATTGGTGTGTCAACCTGACATCAAGCATGCCAGACAGCCTCCTGATTGGCCCCCAACCTACAGGACCATGCAGAGAGTGCTACTGAACCGTTCCTTTCATGGGCCTGGTGCCTGCTACATAGGACAGTTATTATTATTATTATTATTATCACCATTTATATAGCACCAACAGATTCCGTAGCGCTTAACAATATTATAAGAGGGGGGATTTAGCTATAAATAGAACAATTACAAGAAAACTTACAGGAACGATAGGTTGAAGAGGGCCCTGCTCAAATGAGCTTACAGTCTATAGGAGGTGGGATATAAAACACATTAGGACAGGAAATAGCAATCAAATAAGGTTGGAGTGAGGCAGAGCTGGAGGAGAGAGTAAAGTGCTGCCCTTTAGGAGAGAGCAAGAGACCGTGAGGTAGAGGTTACTCTGGGAGGCCATAAGCTTTCCTAAAGAGATGGGTTTTACAGTTCCCTGGTGTCCCTGTATGTGGGATATCTGAACACTAATTCAGGATGGCAGTACAAAACCTCAAAATCCAGGCTATCCTACCAAAAGTGGGAAATAAAATGAATAACATATTTGATTATTATATCGCTTCCATTCATTTTTTTAAATCTCTCTTCTTCTGATGATAATTTATATTATATATAAACATTTAAATATAATTGAATTGACTTGGTTTGGTTCAGATGAATAAAAAACACAATCTAATTGAGTTAGTTTTTTTTTTTTTACTTTCACAGAAGAGTTAAATAGTTAATTCCACAATATATAGCAATGTGATATTATATTGCACATCTTTCTTCCAATGGTCATATGCGGTAATAAACTGGAGTCATTGTGTGTCACTGACACCGGGTGACATCTGTCTCACCCAGAACAATTACCTTATTCTTTAGACCACTAATAATGACTTGCTCCATCACTATAACAACTTGGATGAGTCATATCTCGAATAGTATAAGAAAGTACCATAATCTGTAAGGTTTTAAGATCTACATTATTCTTTAACTACACTATTTTTCACTGTCGGGATGTTTAAGTAATGTCTATTTGCATGTTTTAATTTACACAAAGACTATAAAATACAAGAGTCAACTTTGAGAGGTAATGTTTTTGAAAATGGGTTTTCAAAAATGTTACTTAAATACATTTTTTATGTTGCCTTATGTAATATATTTAAAATAAGTAACAAGAGACATACGTATACTTCTTTCTCACCTCTTACCTGAAACATATTAAATTAGTACTCTGGACTATTTTGTTGGACTCCATGAAAAGGCTACTTTTGAGTACTATCCCAAATTGGCAGTAACTAGCATAATGGAACCTGTTTCGGCAAACATTGATCCAGCTCACTGTAAGTAACCAATTAAATGTAGCAGTAAAAGGAACGTGTCATTGACAAATCTACCTTAGCTGTTTTAAAAGAGCTTGAAATTCCATCTATACATTATGCTAGTAGTTTTGCTGGCATATGTATGGATTTGAAGAATTTTTTTTATCTGCCTCTCAATTCTTCGGCAGAACATCAATGCCTAAGTGCACCAAAGAAGGGCAAATCAATAAAGATCAGAAGTGGAGCACTGGTAAACTGGAAAAGTGTAACACCCACCTCTGTAAGAAGATTGGAGGATCAGGTAATATTTCCCTTTAAAACGGACTCTGCATGGGTACCTTACAACTGTCCGACTTTTGGTGGGACAGTCCCGATTTTGGGGTGCTGTCCCTGCGTCATGCTTGAGTCACCCAAGTGTCCCACCAGTCTGTGCACTCACACTGTGCAGTGGGCACTAGGACCATACAGGGAGAACTGCATGGTCCTGATAGAGGGGGGGGGAGTGGGGGGAGCAGGCTACCTGTCAGTTGGTGAGCCTGCCCCTTCTCTGCGTTGACCTGCCTGCATTTTGGATAAGATCAACACTTTCTGGGTGGACTGCCCATAGTGGGTGTTGCTAGTGATGCAACATGTGTCTTTGGTGATGCCACCTCAGGACTCCACACACCTGATTTAAGGAGGATGCATATTGGAAGGTATGGTGCTCAGTCATCTGATGTTCCAAAAGGGATGGCCCATCTAAATGAATAATAATGCGAGTTAGGTCTTAAAAAAGTTTTTAAACAAAACTCACACACTCTAATAATTGTTCTTTCTCATTGCCATATCTGCTATGTATCAGATTTTCTTTTGTCATCTGGAAATGTAAATCTAATTTTACAGCTCTGTTGGATAAATAAAGTGTATGTATTTTACAGACCTACAAAGTGAATAAAGTGTATTTCCCGGGAATGGACATGGCAGTACTACTCTCGGATTAGCTCCTCCCATCATTGTGAACAGAAGTAAAATCAATATTTATAAATAAATCTCCTTCAGCTCTAGATTCCCAATTTGTTGCAAGCCATACAAACAGGGAGTGGGGGGTGGGGGTGGGGGTGGGGGGGAGGGAATGCCGTGCTGCCATGGCCCATTATCAGGAAAAGAAAATACCAGTCAGTATGAATTCATTTTTCAATTTCACAGCAATGGCCATGGCAGCACTAACCTTGGGTCATGCCCAAGCTCACAAAAAATCAGGAAGATAATAAAAGAGACAACAACATAAATATTGCTGAACATTTTTTCTTTTTTAATCCTAACATATTAAGACACTTTTAAAACTGCTTTTACAGACTCAGTCCTATTGAAGACAGACTCAGTCCTATTGAGGTCATTTCCTGAGCAGCTGCTACACATGTTTCTCCAGACCTGGTTTGTAGGGGAACTACATGGTTTTCTATCAGCATGTTTATGAGTATTACCATTGGATACATTGGTAATACTCATAAACATGCTGATAGAAAACCATGTAGTTCCCCTACAAACCAGGTCTGGAGAAACATGTGTAGCAGCTGCTCAGGAAATGACCAGAGACCCGATGCAATGTGCCTTCAAATCATTAGGTACAGTATTCATCACCTTTGGAGATAGCCGATACCATCTTTCTGGCAATGGAAGAATACATGCTGCTTATCCCTTTCTGTGATCAGTGGGAACAACTAATAGATGAGAAGATTTCCTCCAGTCTGCTGAACATGGAGATAGATCTTAATTGCTCAAACCACATTGAGTGTTTTCCATGACATTTTCATTTTCCAGCATATGAGACAAATTAATTGTTGATACGACTTTAGAACGAAACTCCAGAACAGTGCAAAGGACCACCTTTTGCCATGAATGATGTCTGAGGATAAGGAACTGAGTAAAAACACTCTTCTACCTGGTGTCAAAGCAACCAGCATCATCACCTTCCAAGTCAGAAACATCTGAGGAATTTGTTCCAGGGGTTCAAAGTGAGAAGCTGGTAATGCTAAAAAAAACCAATGGCAAGTCCCATGGAGGAGAGCAAGACTTTATCAGAGGCCTAATATTTAAAACTGCCTCATGAAATGGATGACATGCTCATTCGAAGCCCATCTCACACTAGAAATGGCTGACAGGGCAAAAACTTGCATTTTTAAAGTATTCAGGCTAAGGCCTTTATCTAAACATGCTAGCAGAAAGTTCAACAGTATGAAGGCTGAAAATTCAGAGGTGGAAACTCAATAAACTCGATAATAAGAGGAGGAAGATTTTTTTTGGTCTGCATGAGGGTTTACAGTTTCTGAGAAACCTTTTGTTCTCAACCTTCCTCTTTCAGTTTCCAGGAAATCAGCTGTAGTGATTGAGGAGATGGATGGAGAAGAAGACTCTGGATCAACAAGTCTTGATGTACTGGCAAAGAAAGAGGTGAGCACTGATGAAGGCACCTGGACAAGCCTTATAATAGGGGAAACCAAGGTCTCCAAGGCCAATGAAGGATGACTGTCAAAACTGTCACTCTCTCCTTCTGAAATCTTCTCAGGATTCTGAAAATTACTGGTATAGGAGGGAAAACATACCCCTGTGGAAGTTCCAACCACAAGATAGAGCATCCATCTTCTCCTCTTGGGAAGATTCTACTGACCTTACTGTTGGATATCGTAGCCATCAGATCTGTATCCAAACTCCCCCATTAGTCTACAATCATTTGGCACATCAGTTTTGCTAAACTCTGCTCTCCTGGTTGAACCTGATGTCTGCTGAGGAAATCTGCTTTCCCATTGACTTTCCCCAGAAGGTAAACTGCCAATAAGCCTTCCAGGATCCTCTGAGCCCAGTTCATTGGTAGGGACAGTGTTTCAGTCATACTCTTGGTCCACATTCCACCTTGGTGAATTATCTATGCTAGAGGTATTGTCTACATTGACTTTGACCCAACAATTCCTGACTTCCAAATCTAGCTAAAGAAGAGCTCTGTAGCCTGCCTGCAATTCCAGAATATTCAGAGATATCTCCACAATATTTCTGGACCATAAGCCTTGAATCTGAGAGAATCAAGTGTGGGCACCGCAACCTGATAGGCTTGTATCTGTAGTTAACGTCACCCAATTTGGTTCTCTGAGAATTAAACCCCTGAAGAAGTTTGTGTCATTCAACCACCATTTTGACACTTTCTATACTTTGAAATAATTATGTTCTGCCATAAGTTCTCATTTTTGAATTGTGATTAAAAGGCCTGTAATTTTAAGCATTGAGGAGCTAAATAAACTTCTGAGAGTGCTGTATACAGTGCCTTGTGAAAGTATTCACCCCCCTTGACTTTTTACCTATTTTGTTACATTACAGCCTTAAGTTCAATGTTTTATTAATCTGAATTTTATGTGATTTATCAAAACACAATAGTCTAAGTTGGTGTAGTGAAATGAGAAAAATATATACATAAAACTATTTTTAGAAATAGAAAATAGAAACTTGGCATGTGCGTATGTATTCACCCTCTTTGTTATGAAGCCCATAAAAAGCTAGTGAAATGATGTCCACCTGTGTGCAATCTAAGTGTCACATGATCTGTCATTACATATACACACCTTTTTTGAAAGGCCCCAAAGGCTGCAACACCTACCCAAACACTGCCATGAAGACCAAGGAACTCTCCAAACAAGTAAGGGACAATGTTGTTGAGAAGTACAAGACAGGGTTAGGTTATAAAAAAATATCCAAATCTTTGATGATCCCCAGCAGCACCATCAAATCTATCATAACTAAATGGAAAGAACATGGCACAACAGCAAACCTGCCAGGAGACGGCCGCCCACCACAGAGTGGCCAGAAGAAAACCATTACTTTCAACAAAAAACTAAATGGCACGTTTTGGGTTTGTGAAAAGGCATGTGGGAGACTCCCAAAAGGTATGGAGGAAGGTGCTCTTGTCTGATGAGATTACAATTAAACTTTTTGGCTATCAAAGAAAACGCTATGTCTGGCGCAAAAAAACTACATCACACCACCCAAAGAACACTGTGGGGATGTTTTTCAGCAGCCGGGACTGGGAAACTGGTCAGAGTTGAGGGAAAGAAAAACCTGTACCACTCTGTGCGTGATTTGAGGCTAGGACGGAGGTTCACCTTCCAGCAGGACAATGACCCCAACACACTGCTAAAGCAACAGTGGTTTAAGGGGAAATATGTAAATGTGTTGGAATGGCTTAGTCAAAGTCCAGACCTCAATCCAATAGAAAATCTGTGGTCAGACTTAAAAATTGCTGTTCACAAGCGCAAACCATCCAACTTGAAAGAGCTGGAACAGTTTTGCAAGGAGGAATGGGCAAAGATCCCAGTGGTAAGATATGGCAAGCTCATAGAGACTTATCCAAATGCAACTTGGAGCTGTGATTGCCGCAAAAGGAGGCTCTACAAAGTATTGACTTTTTAAGGGGGTGAATAGTTATGCACATTGACTTTTTCTGTTATTTTGTCCTATTTGTTGTTTGCTTCACAATAAAAAAAAATCTTCAAAGTTGTGGATATGTTCTGTAAATTAAATTATGCAAATCCTCAAACAATCCATGTTAATTCCAGGTTGTGAGGCAACAAAACATGAAAAATGCCAAGAGGGGTGAATACTTTTGCAAGGCACTGTATATCCATAGTGCCTCTAATTAAAATGCTTTGCCTGTTTGTTACTTTTATTATGTCTAATGGGAAATATTTGATGAACCATGCAATTATTGTCTTGCATTGTACTATTGTTTATTAAAACGGATGAGATAATCTTCAGTCACTACATTGAATTTTTTTTTTATATTTCTAAATCTCTTGGGATGCTTCCCTCCCAAAAATATAATTTTAGAAGAAGTGAAAAAGTCTAAAAAGAAAAAAAAAAGAGAATTTGTGTTTTATTAAATTTCTACTAGACTTGTTAATTAATTATCTACGAACAATATATTCTAATTTGTTCCAGTATTGAAGATTCCCAGACAGCTTTAGGGCTCAAAAAAGAAGAAGCAATCATTTTAAAAAATGTTTTTTTTACATTTTTGTTTTAAAAAAACTATGACTTTATTTAGATTACATGGATGTAAAATAATACAAGTAAATCGTTAAAAGGCTGGATATGAAATCAATGTATTTTCAGGAAATGTATACACATTGTGCCTCGCCTTAGGTTAAAATATTGCAAGAAATTCAGAATTAATTAATTCAAATCATAAAGCTATAAAAATCAGAACCGTCCATTTTTTTTTTTTACGCAGTACATAGCAGACTGATATAATTTCTCCGCAGAGATATCTGAAACCATAGTTTAATGAAAAATTATGGACTTCTGAAAGAAGATGTATTTTCTTAGTAAAATTAGCAATTTATATCTTGCAAAAATATTATGACTTATGGTTTCAAATCAGCAGGGTATGATAAAGATAACCTTCTCTCAAGGTACATCTATAAATGCAAGGATCTTAGCCTATTTCATGTATCATAAATTTGTCGGTTATTGCTCGTTCTGTCTTGTGCTACTGACTTAGAAGGTTACTGTACCTTAGTAGCTGCTATACATAATTTTCTGCCATACATAATTTCCTTTTCATGTCTTCTTTTTGTACATATGTCAGAGCCACTTAACCATTTAGCAGCTGTAAAGAAAAGTTAGACTTTACTCATTCATGTTCACTTGTCTGGAACTATTAACTTTGACGATGTCTAAATACATATGTATCTTGATCAGTGCTTTTCAGCCATTGTGCAGTGGTTGCTTGTGTGCCTCAAGCCACCTTGTACTGTACCACAAGCAAATTGAATTCAGGGCTTTGATAGGTTGAATGTGGAGTCTTTAAAATGTGATTTTTAAAATGTCAAATGTGCACAAGTAGCAGCGTTTCTTTCTGACAATGAATTAAAACTAATAAGTCAGGTTGGCTAGATGTATGTATATTTCTCCAGTAATGGCTCAAAGACATGGGCCATTTATAAGCTGCTGATTTAAGGTAAAAGAAATATGAAGCAGGTGTGCAATGGAAAATTGACTTTTATTCAACGTGTGCCTCGGTCCAAAAAGGGTTGAGAACCACTGATCTAGATCAGACTAAATTATCAAAGTTGCACTCAGGAGATGATTGTTGATGCAGATCAACGTACATCTTGTATTGTTCTTGGATTTTAGCTATGGTAGACTGGAAATGATGAAGAATTTGTAATAACTATTGAATAAAAAAGTAAAATATTGTGACAGGCATTCTTAACAAAAATAAAAACTATTTATTGCAACAAACAGAATTCCATAGATTCCAAATGCCCTGTATTCAGTGGGACAGGCCCAGAAAAAGGCCATCAAAAATGTAGCCCAAACAGCTCATTGACTATACTTAGAGTTGTGTAAATGTGTGAATCCTTCTTAACTTTCATATAAGCAACAGTTGTCGAACATGCCCCTAAGGAGACAAATGAGTTGCTGGTAAATCCCCTTTCCGAGTCACACCTCACGATAACAGTTCAATTTGTAGGTTCAGAAGTTAGTATGTTTGGTAACAATAACATATCTGGTTATATGCCTATATGCTAACAGGCCTAGTTACTTTTATATATACAGTATACCTGTACATTTAAATATTTAAAATACCACTCTCGTCTACTTTTTCAGCAACATATTAACTATACCACATAATGACAGATTGGTGGAAGCAAATCTAGCACAGAAATCATTATGCCACAAGGATGCTAATTTATCATTATTTTGACCAACTACAGTAATTCTTTATTCTGTCAGGCAGAGCTTGTAAGTGTTGCCCGGCAGTAAGTGGAATTTATAAACTCGACTGTGAAATCGATAAACCTAATCCCGTCCATGAAAAAATATATACTTTTTGGCAACACTTTTAAAGGGACACTGTCGTCACCTGAACAACTTCAGCTTAATGAGGTTGTTCAGGTGAGAACTATAGCTCCCTGCAGCCTTTCTAATGTAAACACTGTATTTTCTGGGAAAATACAGTGTTTACATTGAAAGCTAGGAACACCTCCAGTTGCAGTCACTCAGAGTGAACCAGAGGGACTTCTGAGTTGATGGAGGCATAATATACCTCCATCCACTCAGATCTGCTGTGCACGAGCATCCTGTGATTCAGTATCTCCTCCCTCTGCATGCAGACACTGAACTTTCCTCATAGAGATTCATTGATTCAATTCATCTCTATGAGGAGATGCTGATTGGCCAGGGCTGTGTTTGAATCATGCTGGCTCTGCCCCTGATCTGCCTGCTTGTCAGTTTCAGCCAATCCTATGGGGAAGCACTGTGATTGGATCAGGCTACCACATGTCAGCAGACTGCTTGTTTTTCCTGAGTCTAACAGCATGCAGATTTACAGCTTCTGTCTTGAATACAGTAAAATTTTTACTATATTTATGGAGGCATGAGGGGCCCAGGGGGGCTAGATGGTTGTGTTAACACTATAGGGTCAGGAATACATGTAGTTGTACTGGTGACTATAGTGTCCCTTTAAGTCCCATTAAACAAAATGACAAATTCATGAATATCATGCCAAAAATACTAACCTGTGCTATCAGTATTCCAGGTTACTGAAAACCCTTCTATGGCATTTTTTCAGCATCCTCGTAGACATCCTTCTGAGATAAAACAGAAAAGAAAAAAACAAACAAAAAAACACTAAGTTTCACTTAGCAAAATATTTTCAATAAATTCACAACTTCCCTACAGCACCCTGTTCAGTATTATATCATTTATATAATTGTGGTCAAGCACAGGAATCTATAGCTCTATCCATTGTTCTAATTAAAATGCCGGCAGGCTGGATTTAGTGTGTTAATACTAAGTATACTCCGCAGAGAGACTTTCTTAATGATCATTATAAACAAAAGTAATTTTATTGGGAAATAAATTCCACTGCTTGGTAATAGGACACCGAACGGGTGATTTAAAATTCACACATAAGTTTGATTTTTCTCCAGATTTTAATAGCAATATGTGTTTTTATTGATATGCCTCCACAAGGTACACTTCCATTAACCCTTATTAATGTAGAGTCAGTCAACTACGTCCGCTTATGCCAACTCATGGCAGACGCTCAAGTTCTGGAAAGAGTTAATAGCTGCAACATAGTAATTCACCTTGACATTGATTGGCCAGCATTGATTGAAATTCTGATGTAAGCTTTACCAGTTCGGCATAATGCAAAGATGTTTAGTAATGGGAAAGATCACCATTTGAAGATTAGCATTTGTTGATTTTTTTCTGTTTTCATGTAGTTTCCACTAACCTCTTCATGAACAGGGATCAGGCAGAACACAATAATGACATTCCAGGCAAGTCATCTGTCACTGAGTGGATAATAAAGGAAGATGATCTTCATCTGGGTTTGGTCTGAGATAATACATACAAAAAATTCCTGAGCTTTATATGCCTATTGTGTGTTTCATATGTCTAGGGAAGCTACACGTTATTAAAGCATCATAGAATGCTGATATGGAATATTTATCTAACTCTCATATAGATTGTATTATTATTTAGCTTTAATTCCAATGCAATTAAAAGATATGAAAAAATAAAGTTGGGCTACTCTATTTTATTGTAAAAATGTTACAACTTGTTGAGCTTCTGCAACCACTGACTGCTACTTCCATCCACCAACAGGCACGGTATAGTCCCTTGTCTTTAGCTAAATATTGCTTTATCCCCAACATTTACCATAAAATTTATAAAATAAAGGTTTTTGCTTAATTTTTTCAAGCACCAAGACTCGTTTGATGCTGCTCACTTCTCCACCTCCTTTGACATCATGGAGAAGTGATGGTCTACTCTGTGATGGTCAAATCCTATGCTCCTCATAGAGGAGTGACCTCATGCATATGCCTGACAAACACTGTGCACCATTAAAGCTTTACGTTGTCAGCAAAATTAAAATGGAGATATTATCTGTTCGATGCTTGAGTATTGCCTATATGTTTTGACATGCATTTAGTCTCATAGTTTCCTCTCTTTCATCACATGCTATCTCATTTGATCTAATTACTCTTCTAGTTTATTTTCACATTTTGTCGGGGTCTCAGGTAGAATTGCATTGTAATTGAGGCTATAGGCGGGCATGGATTACATCACCCCATTCTTTTGTTGACCTTCTGGACAGTTCGTATTTCTGCGTGATTGCTCATTTTCTGCTCACATTGGCTTACCTTTCTCTTTGGAAAATATCTTTGATATGCTGCATTCTTTTTTCATATACTATTTGATGTACATAAATTATAAACTTACCACCCATCCACCTGTTTACGTTTCATTAATTTGGATTCACATTGCATATACTTGCCATTTAATACAGTGAAATAAAGGAACATTTGAACCAGAGCTGGTGCAAGGAATTTTGGCTACACAGGCAAAAATGCATTTTGCCACCCCCCCCTCCACAAAAAATGCATCTTTACCTGTGTGTCTCTTAACCTCCCTCTCTTGAATTTATTACCCCCTTTTGTGTTTCTTATCCCCATTTTGTGTCTTACACCTCACTTTGGTGTATTTTATTCCTAATTATTCCCTTTTGTGTGTCTTACATGTTTCTCTTTCTACCCCCTTTGTTTGTCTCTTAAGTCCCCCCCAGCCGTGTGTTTCTTACTTCCTTCCAACTCAACTGTACATGCTACCTAGTAAATATTTGTATGTGGATATAACATAGGCTGAGGCTATTCATTTTAAGAGTAAAAGATTCAGTTCCAATAAAATTATTTGGCAGGCAGACCTGGTATCAATAACTCGAGCAGCTCGAGTACCCAGCATTAATTGAAATTGAATTCACTCGACTCCAAAATGAACTTAATACATTAAAAAAAAACACCAAAAAAAAATATTAAAAAAACAGATGGCTTTTTGCCTCACCTCATACTTGTGTATGCCCAGGTGAGAGTAATAAAATAGGTATTATTTAAGTACTAGAACTGATTATTTTTTTTCTGTTATATCTCTGGCACCAAATATAATGTATGTACAACAAAATATATACTAATCCCACCACCTATATAATATACCTAATTGTGTTTGGTAATCAATGTCACCTTCCCCAAAGGAACATCCCCGTAGGTATCCCTTAGTATACAACAGTTTAACTAAATATGTACATACAGTGTCTTAAGACAGTTGAGTCTCTGTATATATTTAGTAAACCATTGTATACAACGTATTTCCTCAGCAAAACGCCAGACATTATTTTACATCCATGCGCCTTTGTCTAATTTCATCACATTTCTTTTTTACTGTTTTAATTCTGTCATTTACAAATTCAGGGAAGATATTTGTAATACTGTACAGCAATAAATTGATTGGGTTTAATGGAAGCCAGATCCATGCTATTTTTCTCAAAATCCATAATATTAATTATCCATTCTGTTAACACGTTGTATAGATCAATACTTGGCTTTATTAACTTGCTCTCCCCCCAACACCTTAGTTGACAAATTCGGTTCAGTTGTGTCTAGTGCAAGTGAGATATGTATAGGGAGGCTGGAAGTGAAGATGGTGCTGAAATTGGGTAAAAGGAAGCTTGGAGACAAATTTTATAAATAACAACAAAGAATAAAATAAAGGTGTTCAGCAGCACACACACAATTCCAACTGCAGAGCTCCATGCATTTTTAAGTAGATAAGCAGGTGGATCTCACAACACAATGCTGTATTTCTGATACCAAGACAGGGCAGGAGATTAGAGTCATTGTGAAAGGGGCACTCTAGTATCTCACGTATAAAGCCATTTCCCAATTCATCAATAACTAATTAGAATTTTGCCTTGTTGCCGTTATTGTATTTTGCAGAGGTGCTTGAAGTTGGAAAATGAAAAAGTCACCTTAATCTCTTTACCAAATTCCATGTGTAGTAAAGTTTAAAGGGTCAAAACAATGAAAGAAAAAAGAAAATATATGTAATTGTTTTTGGTGCCGGTGATAGGTTGGACATTATGACATTATGCACTGTTACTCACTTGTGTAGCAAGTGATATCCAATCGACAGCTCCTAGAGGAACAATTCTTGTCCCATGCAGAGGCCAAGTAGAGGGGTAGGCAGTGTGAACAAGGGTTTAATGGTTTGAAGTAAGGTGGTGACCAAGAACACTGAGATGCTCTGCTTTGGTGGGGAAGTTTTCCTTTAAATGTAGTTTTTAAAACATTATCTGGATCATTTCTTCCCAAATTTGATATCGTTCACTCCTCAACTGTCCAGCGTTTAGCAAATTCCCAAATTCCATACCATTGGTGTCTGTATGGGAACTGGTTTGGGAGTTATTTAAAAAAAAAATGGATAAATCGATACACATGCTCATTTAGATTGTTATTTAAGGCAATATTCTTTGCTGTGATGAATCTTTGTAAGATCAAATCCAATTTTGTTGCAATGAGACACAAAATGTCAGTCACCCACGTGAACTCACCCTTATCATTGCCCTCATGACTGGGAGTTCAATCACATTATTTTAGCAGCCCTTCTCTTGTAATGATTCATGATGATCGCATAGCGAGTACTTTGTTTCTCTAGAGAGCGAACAATCTCACGGTGAAATGGTCAATTCATGGAAATGAGGTAAAAGAAAGAAAAAGCAAATCAATGTGTACTTTAGATGAACCTTTTATTTTGTTCCACCTTTGGTTCTTTTATGCTTCTAAAACTTTATTCATCTATGTGTGGTTCAATGATTTTCATTCAGTAGGCATGGGAAGCAGGAGGTTTTGCAGTACGGTTAAATAACAATAGGATTCTTATTTTGTTCTCTTTTTTATTTTCTATAATATTTTTTTAGCCAAGGATATATCCCTTTTTAAAATCCTGTAGAGGTAGGCCTTTTTTTTTTAGTGATGTAAGATACATATAGACATTTATAAACATTAAAAATCACCTATAACTTGGATTAAAGGAGCGGTATATGGTCAGGAACACAAACATGTATTCCTGACCCTATAGGGTTAAAACTACCTTCTAGCTACCCTGTTCCCCTCATGCCTCCCTAAATATAGTAAATCTTACTTGTATTCAAGCCTGAAACTGCTGACTTTGTCGCTGTTTCCTTTTGACCTGCACACTGCCTGCTGACATCATCAGAAGTGGTAGCCTGATCCAACCACAATGCTTCCCCATAGGATTGGCTGAGACTGACAAAGAGGCAGATCAGGGGAAGAGCCAGCATGACTCAAACATAGCCCTGGCCAATCAGCATCTCCTCATAGAGATTAATTGAATTGATGAATCTCTATGAGGAAAGTTCAGTGTCTGCATGCAGAGGGAGGAGACACTGAATGTTTGGATGCATTTTAGGCAGCCATGACCCAGGAAGGATCTCTAACAGCCATCTGAGGAGTAGCCAGTGAAGTTATCACTAGGCTGTAATGTAAACACTGCATTTTCTCTGAAATGAAATCTGAAGGTAATGATTCTACTCACCAGAACAAATTCAATAAGCTGTAGTTGTTCTGGTGACTATATTGTCCCTTTAACTCTTTACATGTATTTGTTTTCATATAGAAATCAGTGAGAGTAACTGGTTTTAAATAAAAAAAAAATATTGTCTGACAGAAAATTAGATGGAAACATTCATAGCACTTGTATTAAAGTGCTAGCTATGAGTGATTTCATTCAAATAACTTCAAGTATCACGACCTCTTCAGTGTTTCGAAGTGGTCATGGTGCAATGATCCTGTATGTGCAGCATTTCAATGTGAACTACTACACACAGAAAAGGACTAGGATAAACATTGAGCAGATTCAACATCCCATCATCCTTTTTAATGCAATAAAGGTGCTACACAGTGCCCCCACAGCCCATATCTCAGCTTCTAGCTTTCAATACCAAATTTTCTCTTTAACCAAAGGAACAATTTTCTCTTTAACCTTTTATCTCCAGTTTTATTCATCTTACCCATAGAACCCTGGCTGAATTGATCAGAATAGCTCCGAAAATTGAAGGGATAAAGTTCAAAGAATCCACTCACAAAATTGGCTTGTTCACTGATGATATTATTTTAGCAATTAAAAACTCGAAAGAATCTTTAAAACATCTCAAAGATATCTTAAATCAGTTTGGAGAAGTATCATATTATAAATTAAATGAGTCCAAGAGTCAGGCCCTCCCATTTCATATAAACCATTTAGAAGTCAGCACTCTTAAGAGATTGTATTTATTTGACTGAAGAAATGAATATTTGGTATACCTTGGCATCAATTTATGCAAAAACCTAGTAAATATGCATACCCATAACCTGGGGAAAGTGTGGCCGGACCTATAAAGAGAGATGGAGAGATGGGGCGGGATGGAGCTCTCATTGTTGGGGACGGTTGCATCTATTAAGATGACAATCATCCCAAAATGTTTATATTATTTTAGGACCATACCCCTGTCTACCCCATTATCATTTTTCAATAAAGGTCATTCAGTAATGTTAAAGTTTTATGGGGGAATAAATCTAGTAGAATTAAACTTACCTCCCTGCAGCATCATAAATCTGAGGGAGGTATTGGCGTACCGGATAGCCGAAAATATTATTTTGCTACTAATGCTGCAGTGGTTGTGAGTTTTAATAGTCAAGGCAATAAGCCAAGATGGATGGATATAGAAGAGTCACAAGTTTTCCCATTTAGACTCATGGAGATACCTTGGGTGTGTCCTGAAAAAAGCCCTAGAATTACTAAATTATTTCTATCAACCAAAACTACGCTCAGGGCCTGGTACATTGTTTTTAAAAATAATAGCCATACTACAAGATTGTATAGAGTGATGCCAATTGAATCATTGAAAAACCCTATTCCATCTTTGAATATAGAATTATGGAAAAAATGCTCTATAACAAACCTAGATAGCTTTTTTTCATGGCAATGCCATCCTTTCATTTGAGAAATTGAAATTCAAGTATGGACTAATGAATGACTCTTAATCTAAATGTATATTAATTATCGAAAAATTAAAATAACTATTTAGTATCAGACGTATCAGACACTGACAAAAACTATGTCACTAGAGATATCAACACTGAAAAACTTTTTTTTTCTATGATCCAAGCAGAAAGGGTACAGTATCTATGCATTACAACACAAAACCTAAAGATAAACTGAAACATATGGTGTCATGGGAGATGTACTTAGTTACAATATGAGCTTAAGGAATGGTTCAGTTTCTTTAAAGCACTAAAAGGAATCTCTTTTTGTATTGATTATTTAAAAATTACAACATTTTATATCGATGGTATCTGGCTCCATCTATACTGCATAATATGAACAAAATGTATTCTGACTGGTGTTGAAGGGATTGTAAGGGTATGGGAAATATGGCTCATATATGGTGGTATTGTGCCAAAATAACTAGATACTGGAAACTTATTCACGGCTTAATTGTTAAAGTAGATTGATCTATTAGTAAATTAACCTCAGAACTTGCATTATTCATAAAATTCCTTGAGTCCGTTAATAGAACAGATAAAAAGGAATGGTGAATGGCGGGTCTGCTTAACCCCTGAGTACTAGGAAGTTGCCTAAGGTCACTATATAGATAATTACTGGCCCAGACTGGACATTGGGCAAACAAGGAAAATGCCTTCACAGGCAGGTGGGGAGATCAAAGATATTTTGCACACTGGCACTTCAATTAGAGGAAAGGGACAGAGATTCTGAGGGTTCTTGCTTGCATGCCTGCCTGGCTCAGAATGTTCATTTTCCAAGTTCGGAGCAATGCTGCAGTTACCATGGCAATGCTCCAACATTGCAAAGTTTGGAGCTTGTAAGAGGAGTGACCTCAGCCCGCAGCTATAGGAGCTGAAGGCTAGAGTTACTCAATACCACTGGTCCACCAATGTTTGCAATGCCTACACTACCTGGCCAAAGTTCTTCAGCATGCTCACTTTAAGGCAGGGCATGCTTGTCATTGGTGATGACACAACACCCCTTCACACTCTGGCCCTGCCCTCTCCCCAGTCTGAAATATTTTTTCTTCCTTTCTTTATTGCTAATCATATACACCTCCTTTATTTATTTAGCTATACTTACGAAGTAGCTATTTAATGGAGCTTTGCTTGAAGCAGTGAACAAGAACATCAAATACACACCAAGCGTCGAAAAGTTAGTCACACTAATACATAAAGCACCCTTTTCTCTCTGAGAAAGCCTGACACACAGAATGTGTCTATTAAATAATTAGTGTAACACTATATTACCCAGACCCAATTTATTTATATCACTCGGAAAACTTTAAATGGATCTAAATATCCTCCAAAAAAGAAGCGTCCAAGTGGGAGGCAGAGGATATGTTTTTGCCAATGCCTTCAAGACCTGTTAGATACAGGGTCAAACATCACCACAATCAACACATCGGCCTAAACTTGTCATTCACAAGTACTATCACCACTGCCGTTAGCACTGTCACTAGCAGCACTCTGTCAGTGTCTGCTTCTAGCCATCTAATTGCTTAAAGTAGAACAAGCACTGTTGACTAATTCTTCACCACCTTAGCAACTTGGATCAAATGGTCTTCTTCAAGCATTTTTCAGGTGGTTTGCATTAAACACCTAGAACAGCAGTAGGAATGTCTTCAGCTGCTAAAGCATCGACAGCAGAAAGAAGGCACGCCTAGCTGTTGGAACTATGAAGGACCACTAAAAGCAGTACTAGCAGTAATCATCTTAGTCCACCTCCAAAAGTAAACAGGATAGGGAGGTAAAGAGAAGTTGTGGTTTCTGATTATAGACTTCTAAGCACCAATCAGTGTAGTAGGACTGGCTAGCAATCTGAGATTACAAAGTAGCCATCGTATGAAGGTTCTATTACCAAAACTATCTTCATCACTAGTAGTGCCAGTGTTACCAATAGTCTAACTAATGCCAATTCCATCACTTTCATATTTCTGCTATGTTTTATACTAGCAGAGTAGGTTCATCTGAGTCTGAGAGGTTGTATTTTCCATGTCCATATAGAAGTCCTACAAAGGAGTTAACACAGAGCAGGACTAGTAAACCTTGCCACCACTACTACAAGCAGTACTATCACCAGCATCCATATAAGGACAGACTCTGAAGGAGTAGTAGATATTTCCATTGTGCAAAGGATTCAGGTAAGCAAATGTCTCAAATCTCTGATTTCATCGCACATCTGCTAGCACATCTGCTATAGACTTTAGTCTTTTGTCTTCTTATAGCATTGACAGTGCCACCAGCATTTCCAATTGTGTCAAAGCAGCCTGTAGATGCTAGTAGAACAGTATCGCATATTATCCATCTTGCCACATCCTCTGCTAGAACAATCAGTGGTAGTAGTGCTACTATTACTACCTGTTGGAAGCCTAGCACCAGCCTAGTAGAAGTGTTCCTCTTAAGGCAGAGAAGGCTACGAGTAGTTCCACAGGTAAACCACCTACAAAACTTACATAGTAGCAGAATGGGAGGCAGAGGTGGCTACGGTGTCACATCGAGATCACTTTGACAGCATTAATGGGCAGTTAGCTAAGTGCACATTGTGTGGAAAAGAAGTTAGGAATGAGTTTTGTATCATCTTAAAAGCTCCGTGATAACAACATTTCAGCACACGCTACAAGACAGTTTTGTTGAAGAAGGAAAAGAGACCATCCACAGAAGAACAACTGAAGTTTCAAACTACATTACAGAGACAGCGATATTCAGTACACTCATTTACTCATACTTACACACAACCAACATTTTCAGAAAATCTTATTAGATATGACTTGACAACCCACATTATTCCACTGGAAGACAGTCTCCCCACCTATCGGAATCACAGGAAGAAGAAGACAATTGAAGATAGATGAGCAGAATACAACAAAAGTAGGAATAGGACCTGATCAGGACTGACTCACCCTTACATATGCTGATCTTGCTGCTGTACAATAAAATGTATATATCTTGCAGTGGATTTTTGCATTTTATTTCATTATTTTTTTATTATTTATTTTTATATTTCCAATTTAACTTTACTAGCAGAAGACTGAGAGTGGAATGCACTTGCTATATAATGTTAGTCTGTGGCAAATAATATGCCCCTGGCACCTAAATGCTGACACTGACCTACAACAAGCTATTCTAACTTTAATAGTGAGTGCAATAGCCCACCACTCATATGAAGTGGCAAAGTGGCTAACTCAAAGAGCTGTTTTCCTATCCCAATGTATCAAGTGACTGTCTGGCTAATGGCACTGGCTATTAAGGTTTGCTAGCTTTTAGTTAGAGGCCACTGTATGCATATAGGCTATTTGCCAAAGATCTAACACTAATGTAACACTCACTCTCAGTCTGTTGGAAGTACTATATGACCATATTTAAGATTAAAAATAGAGATACGTTTCAATTTTACAAAAATATAGAATTTTATCATCGAGTTTCACAAATATATATTTGCTATCAGAACACTAGATACAATAGGTGGGCATAGGTAGGTATAAGTTATTTATACAATATGTAGACACATGCATAACCACTACATTAAACATCAATGACTTGTGAATCAGATCAAATGCATTTGTAAGGAAGCATGCAAGACGTTTGGGCAGGGATTTTATTTTCTAAATAAAAACTGCAGTTGTGGGGTGAAAGTGTTGAAGTAAAAAATGCACAATATTATTTAGCATTTTAGACTTCAAACCAGGCACTCATTGTTTGTGCATTTTGCTTAGAATTGGGGATTTGATTTCATGCATGTTAGCACTGGCAGTTATTTGCTTATGGTTTTTCCTTGAATAGCGTTTGCTAATGCTACGTGCTTTCAAAGCATTCAGTTTAGAATTCAATTTGTCTAAATTGTTTTAACAAAAAGTTATCTTTCTAATGCATTCCAGATTAAACAAATCCACAAATCAATGAAGAATTGCTCGAAAAATTTGGACGAAGTGGATCAGATTTACAATTTTTTGTCTATAATTTAATTGAAAGCACAGTATATCTTTTACATTTCTTTCCATAAATATTTTTTTTTTTTGTCCAGACCTACACATAAAATGGATATTTTTTATGTTTCTAAGAAGAGCTTGGTCGAAATGATATATGCATGTTCTCTTGATATCGTGCACATCCTGTGTATATAATGAATAGGAAAAAGGGCCCTCCGGCAGGGAAACAATTCATGTATGATTAAGTTTTGACCTAATCTAATGTTATTTTTGTTAGAAGAAAAAGCACTCATTACAGACATTAATAGGCATTTATTGTATAAATGCTTTAAAAGGAACACTTCAGCAAGCTATATTGGTTATGGTGCTAGGAGTGTTCCTTTAATAATATCACATTCTCAAGTTAAATATTCTTCTTTAACCCCTTAAGGACCAAACTTCTGCAATAAAAGGGAATCGTGACATGTCACACATGTCATGTGTCCTTAAGGGGTTCAGACTAGAGCAGTTTTCTAAAAGAGGAGCAATGCAGCATTCCAACGTATAGCTTGCTTGAATTTGTAGCCCTTTACTTTAGATTTTATCCAATTTTTTTTTATTCTTTATTTTTGAGTGCAGAGTTAAGTACAGTGACTTGTTCAGTGTTATATATCACATGATACATTTGGCACAGGTAGTCAAGAGGTACTGCACTTTTTTTTTTGTTATAACAAGATAGGAACAAAAGTAAGACAGGTTATAGATATCACAAGTAAATCCACACACAGAGACATAGGTTATGTTTGAAATGTCCAGGAGAGCTTGCACTATTTCTATATGAAAATACGGGAGACTTCAAAAGCCCTATGCTATGTGGGTAAACAAGAAGAGAAGGAGCAGGGTTATAGACCAGGGCTATGATAGGGAACACAATGTGAATAAAAATAAAAATACCACTGGATAAGGTAAGTAGCCTCGGGTAGCCATGAAGTAAATATGGCAAAAATAGGGTCTAGTAGCTGAGCTAGGGCTGTGATTGGGAGGGGACGAGACTATTGTAAACCCCAGGGCTACCGGTAAGGCACACCGTGCTCTCAGCCAACGCCAAGTGCTGGTAAGTCCCAACTGTCCTTTCCCTCTGCCCCTCTGGGTGTGGTCCTCTGACTGAGCCAGGTCACCATATATTCCCGGAAGGATTGTGTCCAAGTTGGGAGCTGAGGTTCGGTGTTGTGGTTCCTCCGTGTTGCGTGCCCTATGAGTGGGTAAGTCGATGCTTGGTGCAGGCTGGTGTTGTCGTGGGCAATGAAGCTTGGTTCGCGTTGGAGGAGATGAGTTGCAGTGAGCAGAAGGGTCAGAGTGGCGAGGGAAGTGTGCCCTCTGTGCTGGCAGCTTATGCCGTCGTTTCTGCAATGTCCCTTTGGAGAGATGCCAGGTTCGTGTGAGCGTGCGTCGATGGGTAACTGGACATGAGGTCTCAGCCTGGGTTGGAGGTGAGTCTCACGGCCTGAAGCTTTTTCCAGAATAGCTCACAGATGTGATCGAAGGCTAGGAGGAACGTGTTCATGTCTGGTAGTGAGCATGGTGCGATGTCCGCTTCTGCTTGCCCCTGCAGGGTGGCCATTTTGGCTGCCAGATCTCGGTCCACCAGTGGGGACCGGGATATCCCCCACTGGTCCAAGGGGGGGCAGGGCTCTGGATCAGCGGACTCAAAGTCGAGGCCTTGGATCGGCCGCCTCCCGGACCTTGACAAACTGCAGGCCGCAGTGGAGCCTCGCACAGGCTGTGTCTGCAGGATTCAGGCTTGAGAGGTATCGATGTGTAGCAGAGTGCTCCCCGGGTATGAGGACAGGTTTGCAGACAGAAAAGGGAGCATTAAAACCCCATGTAATGTGCGGTTAGTGATTTACCCGGAGGAGCTGCAGCTGGATGCCACTGATTCAGTTGGCGGTCAGGCCCCGCCCCCCAGATTTTATCCAGTTTTGCTTTGGGTCTGTTCCTTTGGAAATTGGGATTTCTACAAGTCAACAAAGCTTGCATTTTTTGGCATTTCAACAAGTAACAATAAATAAACAATAAAACTAAAAAAATGTATATGCTCACTGTTTTCCAATTATGGAGTACCACTTCAGCTGGAAGGCTATTCCATGCATCCACTACCCTCTCAGTAAAGTAATACTTCCTGATATTATTTTTAAACCTTTGTCCCTCTAATTTAAGACTATGTCCTCTTGTTGTGGTAGTTTTTCTTCTTTTAAATATAGTCTCCTCCTTTAGCTTGCTAAAGTGCTTCATGTGTGAAGAGCATGTGTTTTTTTTCCCTCATTTTTCAAAAAGTACAGATTTCAGTAGAAATTTACATTTGTATAAATTCCCCTTGTTACACACCCTGAATGTCAATCAAACAACCAGCCATGTTACTTCCTGGTTGCTTAGCTCAGGGGAGCTCAAGAGGCAGCAATTGCCCAGAGCACATGCCTTGCAAAGACTTCTCATTGAGCTGAACTGGGAAATCAATGATTGGACAGTCACAGAAAGGCTGGGCGGGGTTAGAAGGGGAGGGCTTGCAAAGGCTGTAAACAAGAGATACGCCAGTGAAAAAATGCATAATAAATTTGTGTGCAATTTTTCATGGGGTGCATATTTACCAAACAGTTATGTTCATTTTCTTTGTATTTGGGTAGTAAAATGTCCCTTTATGAGTAATAACATACTCCAAGAGTCATACCTGGATATACAGTGAGAGGATGTAAATGTTTTTTGTTTCTAGTTTCTAATCCCACTCTCAGATTTTCACCTCTGTGTGATCCATCCATGTTCCGATATTTGCAAGGGAATTTGCATTAATCTAACACAAAAAAGAGAGACATGCAGAGATTTGCCGTTACTCTTCTTTGTGCCTTTTTTAATTAGTCCTCTTCATTAACCTCTTTCCTACTTGACTTTGCCTCTTTCGCCAGCTAATTAATATAGGTAATTTTCCCTCCCCCCAATTCCACTAGTAAAATTGAAAAATTACTATTTGTTCTGCTTGAATATATGGTAAATAATACCATGTAAAATATATCACTAACTTGAAATGTAATTAATAATTGAATTCCATTACATTGTACAATAATAGCCGGTATGAGATAATACCATAAAATGTAATAAATTATTTTAATTTACTGTATAAACAAGAACAGTACAACTGAGGTCTCTTGGTTGTTTCCGGACTGCAATTCATTATGATTGCCCAGTACTAGACCGAAAAATAAATACAACAAAACAAATAAAATTATTTTTGTATTCTATACTGGAAAGATGTTAGATAAAGAAATTGCACAGAGACAAATATACACCTTGATACAGTTTGCATTTGGAACTTTATGTTTACAGAGACAAAACTTTATAAGAAGAAAAAAAAAACAATGCTGTGAAATTTTTTATTTTGAGGGTTCTGTCAACACTTCTGCTTCTGAATATTTTAAGAAAAATAATACACATACACTAGTGTCATATTTTAAATATTTTTGTGATCACAATATTCATTTATTACTTGAACTACAGGATTTGCAGGGAAGTGTAAGGCATTTTCAATCAGTCCTCTGTTCTATTGACTGTGACGACGGTGGAAGTTAAATACAGAGATCCCATTGGTTCCTAGCAATAGACCAATGATAGCTAACTATGGTACTAGAGTCCCGGATGTGCTAATAGTCAGGGCTCTCAAAACATATGGTAATAGTTTGATTCTAGTCTTCAAACAATATTTTGTTTAATATTTATTCACTATATCAAGTACTGCAAAGGTTGTTCATGCTACACTATTAGTAGAACAGTAATGATGTAGCACTCTGTAAAATCTTTACGTACACTACAAAGGAAATTAGACTGTTGACTTATTTAGAAAGTCGCTTTGGGTCTAGAGTGGGAAAAATATATTTTGGCTGCAGCTATGCTTATATCAAAAATAGCATATTAGAATATTAGAACACACCATCTCTGAATAATGCTTGTTTTTTTTTTTTTTATATATTTGGTCTATAGTAGGACACAAGCAGACTTTCTAGAGCTCCATCACCGAGAAATAGGGACCAGTCTATAGATATTGAGCACCTTCTAACAATGACTGTACGTTAGCATATTATCTGAATTTTGAGCAACCAGGTCTCAGTCGTTTTTACAAAGAATCCAATTAGATTTTATTCTACTCTGAAACGATTGTAATTTTTCTTCCTTTTCCTCATTTTCAGCTTTATTTTTAAGCCTCATGTTTGTCACTAACCCTTCTTTAATCTAGAATTCCTTTTGTCTCTTGGCACTTATTCACATAATTATTAATTTTGCATTTGCCTTCTTTTATAGCTCATAGTAATAAATCACACACAAGAAATGTTCACAACGTTTTCTTATGTTCGCTAAAAATAACAATTCATCTAAATGAAGCTACAATTCTAGTGCATATTCTTGATGCCCCTTTCAAGACACACATAAAATGGAGTGGATCTATGTAGATATATGTATATACACTGCTTCATTTAATATATATATATATATATATATATTTAGGATTTACAAAAATACAGCGATAGACATTCTTACACTCAGATACTGAGCATTAACCCTTTGAGTACTAATTAATACCAACTGCAGAAAACATTCATAGATTTTCATAACATTTCAAAAGTTTAAAATATTCATTTTTAAGTAAAATATCAGCTAAGCATGGAGGGGAAAGTAATTAATAAAAAAAAAAATAAAAAAAAAAAATGCACATTAAAAATGGGCAAGTTTATATCAGAGGTTTTGCAATCCGTAATAAACTTTGATCAGTCCAATAATTAGTAACTACATCTCCCAGCATGCCAAAAGGCCGACAACACCAGGAATTGGAGTCCATCATAGTTGGAGTTCTGATGACTGCCTACGTGTTATTGCATTTTCTTAATTTTCACTATTGGTTTATATTATACTAGGTTACTGTGCAATTCATTTAAAGTTTGTTTTATGCAATTATTCATCAGGAACTTACTATACATGTTCAGAGATTTTACCTTAATAAAAACATCCTAGAGTGTTATAATTGAATAATAAATTAGTTATCACCAAACTAAAATATATATATATATATATATATATGATTCAGTTTTATGAAAAAATCTAATGCTAAACAACTGGGCATTAAGCTGATCACGACTTGTTGTAGCCAAAAAGAAAAAAAATAAATCCCAAATAAGCCACTTTGGATTTTATTTTTCAACATGCTATTTTGTTTAAAATTGTAAAAATTATTTGTCAGGTGTCTGAAATTAATTGTTTAGGAAACAGGCTTTTTACGTACTAGATAGTTTATATCTACAGCCACATTTCCACATTTCAGATTTATAGTATAGTTTAAATAAGGCAAAACTCTGTTTCTAAGAAAAAAACATTTGTGGTTATGTGTTTTTATTTTAAACTTTAACCTTTAATTTGGCACATAGAGCATTGCAAAATAATTGAAATGGCACATAAATATTGGATTGGGGGCGTCTTTTTCTTTGCTTTCAGAAATAGATTAAGTATTGCTAACTTTTTAATTTACCTTTTTTAAATAACTTGTAAACCATACCATAGAAATATGACAATAATGCGTGTTGCTAAAAATAAAATAAAAAAAATTAACAAATGTGTAAATGTTAAAATGATGCATGAGAATAAAAAAAAAAAAGACATTTACGTACCTATTGTTTTAAGCAAAAATCCATGGTAACATATTACAATCTAAGTAATTATTTGTATTTACATTACAAAGTTCTCAAAAGTAATTTGAAATGAATAAATATTTTGATGTAAAATAATATTCATTTTCATTAGAAGTTACACATGTATGCTTTTTATTATTAAAATATATGCACACAATGTATTTATTATTGATTTGGGTTGATTTTGTTAGTTAAGTAACAAACACGTTAAAATTAACTAAATGTTTACTTTAAAATGCATTAACTAATGTTCATCGAGGAATTCCTATAGTCTGGCAAATGTGTATAAGAACAGAGCTCTAAATGAAAATAAACACTAAATGTCAATAAAAAAAAGCTGTTGTTGCACCCTCATTCATCAACTTACTTTGTATACAATTTTTTAAAATTATATATTTATTATTTCTTACTTTATATTATTATATGTATATATATATATATATTTAGATTATAATGTGGCATTTTTTATTTCAAACATGGGTGTTGAACTTTATCTTTTTCTGAATTGAAGACTAAATAAAATGTAGGCTAATATAGACAATGTGTGACTTCAGCTAAAGTACTTTAACAATTTAACTACTTGTAAAAGAATTGCAGTAATGTGAGAAAATGTAGGAATTAATTTACTTATAGAAACGTAGAAACATAGAATGTGACGGCAGATAAGAATCATTCGGCCCATCTAGTCTGCCCAATTTTCTAAATACTTTCATTAGTCCCTGGCCTTATCTTATAGCTAGGATAGCCTTATGCCTATCCCACACATGCTTAAACTCCTTTACTATGTTAACCTCTACCACCTTAGCTGGAAGGCTATTCTGTGCGTCCACTACCATCTCGGTAAAGTAATGCTTCCTGAAATTATTTTTAAACCTTTGCCCCTCTAATTTAAGACTATGTCCTCTTGTTGTGGTAGTTTTTCTTCTTTTAAATATAGTCTACTCCTTTACTGTGTTGATTCCCTTTATGTATTTAAATGTTTCTATCACAATCCCCCTGTCTCGTCTTTCCGCCAAGCTATACATGTAAATTTCCTTTAACCTTTCCTTGTAAATTTTATCCTGTAATCCATGAACCAGTTTGCAGGATAAAATCCAGAAATGAAGTGAATTGAAACATGAATCACAAAATCTGGGGCCAAAAGTAGCCAAGCTGAGACTATAGGTGCATTGAGATATTTCTTAAAACCAGATTTGTTTGCCCTAAATTTTGCAAATTTCTGGTTACCAATTCACAAAATGTTAAAGTTTAATGAATAAACCTCTCATTGAAATAAGCCATGGTATACTTTATTTTAATACAAATAATTCTAAAAAAATAATGATTGAAACTGTAATTGTTACAAACTATAATTAAAAAATGAGATTAAAAAAAAGTTTTATCTGTTTAAATAGTTCACAAAAATAGTAGCAATCACATGGACATTTTGACATCAGCCTTTAATGAATTGACCCATAACTGTGTATCTGCTAAAATACTTTGCGGTCCAATAGTACGTTATTTTTAAGTAAAAACAACTAAATGTGTGTAGATAAATTTCAAGTCATTAATATCTTTATTCTTAAAATTTGTTTTTACCTTTATTTTTGTTTTATTAGCTATCTATATAAATTTCTGACATTACAAAAAGTAATATTTAAGTCTAAGTCACTACCTGTAAGGAAGTTCCTTTTAATTTAACAATATTTTTAAACAGCCGGGAAATAGTTATAATATGAAAATATTTGTATTTTTAGTATGTGTTCAATGTTCACTTTTTAAAAAAATAAATAAACTGAAATAAATTGTGTGCACTTTCAACTTCGGCCTGTGTCACCCAAGTAGTTCTTATAGTGAGGACTTACCTGTCAAATCCTCTTCGGCTCCGTTCTGACACTTCCGGGTAAGCGGAACAGTCCCCGCCCCCTTCTCTGATGCGGCTTTCTCACGCCCTTATAGAGAAACTGCGCCAGTTTTAAAATTGCTTAGTGATAGTGTTAGGTTACCTCTGTATTCCTTGTGCCGGCTAAGCTCCTCTTAGTTGAAAATTGTGTACTGAACTCCTGGATTGTTAAATGGATTCCCTGCCTTCTCCACTCCTTTGATCTCGGACTGAATTTCGTTCATCCTGCTCTCTCCGACCCTCAAGAACCGGACTGCTTGAAAGTTTATGCTCCTTCCTGACTACGGTGACCCAGCCTGTGGCAGACTACTCCCATCATTCTCTAAGTATACACTTATTCATAATTCTGGAAATTGCATTATTAGTGAACTTTATCCTGCTTGCTAATTATCTCCTGCTACAACTTTGTTGACACTGTCTCTGCTACAATTGCTTTTGCTTTTGCTTTCATCTAATTGCTTCCAACATCCTGGAATCCTTAAAGCTACAGTAATTGTGCTTACTTACAGGACTTTTTTTTCCTACCATTAGTTCAACGCCATTAAAATAAAGGAATTTTCTAATCTGCAGTTGTGTTCCACAGCTATTCAACTTGTGACATAACACTTATATGGACTTGTCATTCTGAAGACAAGAATAGTCATTTTCTAACTTCGACCAAAGCCATACATACTAGGCAGATATCCAAGGCATATTTATTGTGAGTATATAAATAAATATATGTTATATGTATTAATGTTTATGAAGTCAAGAGACTGTGCAAATCCTGTTTACACTCTTTAAAGTCGTGTGAATAGTTTTGCATTAATAATAATCATTTAAATTTACTCATATAAGAAAAAAAAAACATGACTGTAGTCCTCAAAGAGTTAATGAGAAACCAGCACAATTCAAACTGTGGATGAAAGTTTAGCAAGATCAACTCACGGGTCCAAAGGCAAACTTTACAACGTTGTGGAAAACTCATTTAGACAGTTGCTAGAACACTGCACGGTGTTACATACAATGGGTACTGCATGCTTTGCAAAAGACATATGAGTGAACGTTAATCAAATTTATAAAATCTCATAGGAAGGATTGTGCCACTTAAACTAGTGCAGAGGTGAGTTTCTGTTGAGTCTTAATGTTCTAGATTAATAACTCACGTGAATGTTGTTTTGCAGCCTTTAACAATACTGCAATTTAAACATATAACATTAAAAAAAAAACTCAACAAAATGGTAATACCCTGAATTGTTTCATGCAAAACACAATCAATACAACACAGCAGATGTAAAAGGAGACATTATCACTTCTCTCCAACATGGAAAGCGATTCACATTGAGCAGACTTGACACATTTCTGGAGAACTCATGGTAAACATCCCGAGGCAATGTCACCTTATAAAGGGCTAGAACTGAGAAATTCTTCAATCCTTAATTACTTCACATTACTGCCATGTTGTGCAGATTAAATACCTTGATACTATATTTACTCTGTACCATTGCATAATCAGAGAACAGATTATTGGTGAAATCACAACCGCTCAAAATATGGTACTCCAGGTGCTCTAGACTACTATAATATTGACTGGTAGTCATGTCAATGATGGCCCACAGAAGCTGGAGAACCGTATCTTTGCAGATACAATATATTTCCATATTTTGTATTACTTTTAAAATTGTGCCTGTATCGTACACGTAGAAGGATATTTTATTATACTTAATATGGGCATAACCTGTAGCCCACTAATAAAAATAACCCCCTATTGTCAGGTCATCTTCTGAGGATGATGGAAGGTTAGAGGTTATGTTTTAATTGATAGCTTATAAATATTTAATATGTGTCCCCAAGAGATATTTAAAAAAAAAAAATATTTGTAGAATTTGACAGGAGGGATTTCCACCATCGAGCATTCTGCCAAGTGTCCACCAGTATCCTAAAGAGGGCATGGACACATCCTTTTACAAAAATAATGACATTAAAGATTTAGAGTATTGCCTCTTCGATCAATCTCACATTCATGTTAATTTGCAAAATAGACTGAATTATTAAACCTCTTTAAATACATCTCTTTGATTACCACTTAATCCATTTCATAATTTGTTTGTAAAAAAAGAAAAAAAAGAGAGATACAGAACGAAGCATTGTACATCGATTCAATGTAATAGTGTGCTGCACGAACATTTAACAAGTGAAATTAAAAACATAGCATCATGTTTATCAGGGTGGAAAGACAAATTCACCGAACCCATTAACTAACTACACAGTAGTTTCATTTTTCCAAGGGCCGGTTTTGATATTTCCTGTACTATCTGAGCTATAGATCATGGCTTCGTGCATGTTTCCTTTCAGAATCCCATTAGGATTTGTTGTATTAAATGGATATGATTGTCTCCTTGGGTGCATCTCAAAATGAGCTGTATGGTGCACAGTGTCACTTTCTGGCATTTTACTACAGCTAAATATTGCAGTACTTGCTTCACTGCTTTCTGGCTGGTTGATAGTAGGGTAAGGGTCACTCCCTGCACAGCAGCCTCTCCTGTGGCCTGTCGGGCCCTCGTGGGTACTGTGTGGACTGTCTGTGTGTGAACTATGGATACTTCCATCAATGCTAGAAGGAATGTGATAAGCATACTCTCTCTCCGCAGCTGATCTGTGCCGGCTGAAGTAACGGGGTTTAGTTCTGCTTTTCAGACACCTGTGTACATGCATGTTGGGCCTAAATGCACTTTCATTGTGTACGTGTATGTGCCCCTCGTCCTCCATTAATTGTTCACAGTGAATCTTTGCACAGCATGGTGTGACCGGTGAAAGGCAGTTTACATGACTTTGGACGGCTTGTAAATTAGTCAGTTTGCAATGTCCTACGGATGGGTGGTTATATAAAGGTGATTTATTAGGACATGGTGAGTCCTGAATACACGTTGTGTGCACTTGAGCCTCTCCATTAATGTTAACTTTTTGGCGGGCACTAGCCTGCGAGGCATATGCATTTCTTTTCGAGGGGCAACACGACCACCAGCAATGCCAAACATCATCCCTCTTTGCACAGTGATGGATCAAGGTAAAGAGCCCTAGAGTTACACAAAATGCACCATAGAGGCAGCTAAATATCATATCCAGGAAGGGACCTTGGGAGACAGCAAGGGCACCGAAAGTCCAGGTTGCAGTAAACAGGAAAAGGGTGAACGCGGTTGCTCTTAACTGAGCTTTAAATGAATGTTCATTTTCCAGCAGAGAAGCTGACATCATAGAGCAAGTTGCCTGGGTAACAGGTCCGACATCGGCTATATGGCTGTGCCCCATTTCAGCACCAGACAACCTTTGCTGCTCCTCTGTTCTCTCCTTCAATTCATACTTGCGTTCAGGGTGACGCTTCAGCTGCACATAGGTGCAGAGAAAGTATATGCAAGTGACGAGTACAATAAATGCAACTGGGCCATAGAAAGCACCAAGGCTGGGTTCCCAGGCCATCCAACAGCTGTGAATGGGAATAACAGAAAGGTTATCAGAATGCAAAACAGTATATAACAGGAACAAAGCAAGGTTTTCTAACACCAAATAATTTTCTATGCATTACAGGTTAAGTCAAAAGTCAGGCAAATACCTGTAATATATTTAATGCTAGATTAAAAACATCATTATGTAATAGACAAAGAGGTGTACCAATGACATAGATTTCCCTAAAGAAAACATTGTTAAGAGTCAGAGAAGCATTTGAGTGGTTCCGACTTTTGAACCATCCTGTGTAATACTGTTATGGGTATCAATAGTGAACTGAGCAATATGGGAAGTAAAATAACAACAGTGTGTTATTAATTTAATGGCATTGTGAGAAGCTTCCTCCTGTCTTTTGTTTAACCACCAAGGAAGTAGCATTCGTCTGTCTGTCCCCCCATCCTCCCACCAATCCACCCACCTAACCATCCATCCACCAATCCACCCATCCTCCCACCAATCCACCCATCCTCCCACCAATCCACCTACCTAACCATCCATCCACCAATCCACCCATCCTCCCACCAATCCACCCACCTAACCATCCACCCACCCACCCACCCACCAATCCACCCATCCACCCACTAACCCACCAATCCATCTAGCCCCCACCAATCCACCCAACCCTATCCACCCATCCACCCACCAATCAATCTACCCCCCCACTCATCCACCCACCAATCCACCTACCCATCCACTCATCCACCCACCAATCCACCCATTTATCCACCCACCCATCTATCTTGCCAGCATCCACCCATCTATATTGTTAGGAAAAATCTACCTCCAGTAAATCTTGTTCCTCTATAATATTTTGTTTGTTATCTCAGTATTTTTAGAACAAAATTCTAGAAGGAATTGTCAACAATGTCCTTGTGCCATTCTATATATAGCATTTATTCTGTTTTGCCAGGGGCAGGTTGATACATTTCAGGACAAACTGACATCTATAAGCAGTGGCGTACACATGACCCATTGGGCCCCGGTGCGAAAATTGATCCGTGGGCCCCCCCGCGTGTGCGGGCTAGGCCGCAACACATGGCGGTGGGCACCTGGTCGCAGGGGTCGCGACCCCTGCGACCGCGGTATGTACGCCAGTGCATGCAGATGCACACACACTTAAAGGACCACTACAGACACCCAGATCACATCAGCTCAATGAAGTGGTCTGGGTGCCAGGTCCCTCTAGTTTTAACCCTGCAGCTGAAAACATAGCAGTTTCAGAGAAACTGCTATGTTTCACTGAGGGTTAATCCAGCCTCTAGTGGCTGTCTCACTGACCGCCGCTAGAGGAGCACACTGAACGTCCATAGGAAAGCATTGAGTAATGCTTTCCTATGGGCGGTTTGAATGCGTGTGCGGTCGCATTCGGAGCTGAGAGGCTGAGGGATCCCCAGCGCCAAGGGAGTCCGGCACTGGAGAAAGGTAAGTGCTGAAGACACACACACTCTCACTTATAGACGCATACACACTAGCTAACAGACACACACATTTACACACTCAGCGACAGACATACATACTCACTTACAAAACATACACTCTCATTGACAAACACACACTCACTAACAGACATCAAACAGACTCACTAACACACACACTCAGTAAGACACACACAGTAACACTCACTAGCACTCACTAGCAGACACACTCACTCACTCTAACACTCACTGACACTCACTAGCAGACACACTCACTCTAACACACACTCTAACACTCACACACTAACACTCACTCGCACACACACACTCACACTAACACACACTCTAACACTCACACACTAACACTCACTAGCAGACACACACTCACACTAACACTCACACTAACACTTCACACATGTTTTTTAATTTAATCCCCCCAGCCTCCTTACCTTTTGGAGTGCTGGGGGGATTCCCTGGGGTCCAGTGGTGCTGCTGGGCTCCTGGGCGGTGGCCGCGGGTGGCGGGCGCTGAGGGAGCACTCAGTGCTTCCTCTTCAGCTCCCTCACGCCGTAGGGGATGGGCGCCGGAAGATGACGTCATCTTCCTCCGGCATCAGTCGCGAGGGAGCTGAAGAGGAAGCACTGAGTGCTCCCTCGCGCGCCCGCCTGCAAGGTGTCAGCAGGGCCAGCCTCGGGGGGCCCTGGGGTGGTCGGCTCCTGGGCCCCCAGGGGAAGAGGCTGGCCCAGTGGGTACACACCGGGTCGCAGGGGCGGCCGGGCCCCTTGGTGGGCCGGGCCCGGTCGCAACCGCGACCCCTGCAACCCTGGTATGTACGCCACTGTCTATAAGCAAGCTACATACACCCTGAATGATCAAACAAACGTCACTAGTAATTAATCAATGGCTCACTGAACGGATCCAGTCATGGGAAAAATGCTTAGAAAACATCAAAAATTATGGGTTGGAAAAGCAAACAATTCAGATTTAAATTCAGGAAAGAACCTTTAATTCATCACTTCAGTTAACCCTGCAGGAACCAAATGGTTAAGTAAAAATTTGCCTATGTTTTACAATCAGTTATTTCAGTGCGAGTGTCCTTTGATTTCATTGTGTGGCATTCATTTTACTTATTTCAAAGGTTCCTATGCCACAGTCCAGGGTTTAATAATTGGGTTACCGCATGCAAATATTTGTGGGTCCCCAAGTGGAACAGGCACATTATATATGTCAAGCTCTAAGTTAATTATCCACAATAGGTTTTTATGTAGTTGTATTTCTTTCCCCAGTTTAATGGAGATCTCTGTCATACTGTGAAGGCGTTCTGCAGAAATAATTTTAATATAAATTATAGGTTAACTGTAGAATGGGTGAGCTCTCAGGCAGTCCCCCTAATGCATGCAAAAAAGTTTATAAAGTTAACAAAAGTTAACAAAAAGATTAATAAAGTAAATGAAAGTACTTGGATCATATATATATATATATATATATATATATATATATATATATATATATATATATATATATATATAATCTAAGTACTTTTATATGCAGAAACACATACATAAACCATTAATAAAAGTGTGTTTTAATATTAATATATATATTTATGTATATATGATTATATATACATATATATATTAATATTAGTGTATTTTAATATTAATATATATATATATATAATTATATAAAATAATATTAAAATACACATAGAATGATGATAATTGTGTATATATATATATATATATATATATATATATATATATAAAAAATTAAAATTGTATATATATATATGTAAAATAAAAATAATCAATTGAATAAATACATAAATTGAATAATTGAATAATCAAGTAATTTTATTAATTACAATTTGAGGGACCTGCCGACAACCCAGGTTGAAAGTCCAGAGAATTTGGCTCACAAGCCCTATATTTAACCCTGTGACTTTCTAGGACATCATAAAACCTGTACATGGGGAGTGCTATTTTACTCAGGAGACTTAGCTGAACACAAATATTAGTGTTTAAAAATAGTAAAACATATCAGAACGATGATATCGTCAGTGAAAATGCATTTTTTTGCATTATTCACACACAAACAGATATGAATGCAAATTTTGGCCAGAGTTTGTGACTAAGTGGCTACTAGAAAAGACTAGACATACCCCATTTGTAATATCTTGGGTTGTCTACTTTTGCAAATGATATGATATCATGGGGGTAATTTTCTTTCCTGGGCTACCATTTGGTCTCAAAGGCAACATAACCAGTCTGGCAAATTTCAATGTGTATAAACTGAAAAATGGAATGTGCTATATTTCACCTTGTAACTTTCCAAAACACCATAAAATCTGTACATTGTGGGTACTGTTTTACCCGTGAGACATCGCTAAATACAAAAATGTGTATTTTATTGCAGTAACAGCTGAAAGTATTGTGACATTCACAGTTAAAATGCCATGCAGAACTAAAAAAAAAATTACATTTCTTCTTTTCTAACATTATTTTATGTTTTATTCATATTAAATTATGCTTAATATACAAATATTTGATGTGACACGAAAGCCCTGCTTCTCCTGAACAGAATGATATATGATAAGTGTGGGTGCACATAATATAAAAGGGATGAATTACGCCTCAACAGACATATAGCGCAAATTCAAGGTTTTGTTTACGTTTTGATTTGATCACAACTTGTACAATTAGCTCAGTCCTTAAGAGGTTAACCAGAATGCACTTGTAGTCATGTATGCCCACTGAATAATTGTGTCTGGTTAACCAATTATATTTTAACTGCCTTGTTGTACAGCAAAATGAGACAGTAAGATGTCCTTTTAACAGAACTATAGAAGTATTTACAGAATCAGAAGTAAGATTTTTACTCTCATTATAAAGCAAACATATCCGATCAGCCTTGTGTCTTTTATTATACCAGCTTTTTAAATGTGCATGATTTTTTAGTAAATATGTGCAAAGACTACTTACTATTGTGTATTGTTTTCATTTCCATAATTTTTTAAGTTTGTTGCTGCAGTTATTCCACATATGATGAAAGGAACCCCTCCAGCAATCAGATAGAACCTATTGAAAAAAGGATAAAATTAAAATGCATACTTCCGATTTTGCAAGCCAATATAATAATAGATATTTAAGGTATAGTAAGACATGAATTAACCCTGGCTTTAATTTCATTTTTCCCACAAGCATCCATTGTATAATAGATTAGGATATGCCATTAGATTCTTCTAATTTGCATATTTTCTGGTAAATATAATTTGAAATTGATCTGGATTCTGATTCGCTAAAAATACCATGTAACCAACCAATCACAATATAGCTTTGAAATGAAGTTGATCAGAATGTTGTTTTTTCAGCTGTCTCTCTCGGCTTTTAGTGTTTAATTTCACTGCAGGGGTGTTTGGAACACCGAGATCCGTAACTTTTGCACAAATTTTCAAACTTGTCATTTATTTGAAAGCGTTGCTGACAAGTTAACATTTACTGAGCAAGGCTTCTATCAGCAGCAATAACAACCCAATAGAACCTATTGTTAGTCCAGCAAATTTCTCATTATTGCTATTCGCAACTCTGCGGTCAATCAGGTAAAAATAGCCAATCGACCAATGAGCATATTAACTGCATGGATGCATAACCGAGAACCCTGATTATAAAAGGAAAGAGGGGAAGCAGACATGCTGTTAGTGCAATAGATATTTTTTTCTTTATTTTAAGTACATACGACAAGTGCTAAGTGGAGCAAAGACAGGAGCAGGAGCTGCATGTACCCTTCATAGATCTGAGAACATAGACTTCTAAAATAAATGTTTTACAAAATATGATTGGTATAAAAAAAATAGCAAAATGAGATAGGTGGTTTGGGTCCTTGGACCTCATAATATTCTATGATACATTTTTATTGTGCATGTTTATATTTACATAAACTCAAATAGAATTATTCTGATCATCTTATCCCATCTCCTGGATTGCTTTATTCATCTTTTTTCTTTCCTTGGAGCCTATAAAGGGGGTGGAACTGGACACAAATGGCCAAAAGAGTCCAAAGAAGGTGAATACTCATATATCAGGGCAGATCTAGGTAGGGATTCGATGTTTCTTCATTGCGCCATTTCACCTGTCTGGATATTAATGCACTGCCCAATTGTATTGGCAATAGGCTCCCAAACCCAGAACCAACAGGACATCATTTTTTTAACATGTTATGCACATCTTAGTAGTTACTTTAGTAAACACCAGATGAAATATGAATCACAGTGTACTCAACTACTGTAGCTTGATAAGTTAAAAACTAAATAAAGAAGATAGCATTATCCTTAGAGTTAAAGGGACACTAAATGCACCCAGACAACTTATCCTAATGAAGTGGGGTGGTGCAGTACAACTGTGTTTTGAAACCTGCAACACGCTTTTCGAGGAAAACAGTCACTAAAACCGCATCCTTCTCTGTAACCGAGTAAAACTTGGTTATAGATCAAATTCTGCTCCTAGAACAGCATTTTATTTCCATATATCATTTTTTATTGCATTATGCTTATGTGTACATCATTGCAATGATCGTCATACATTCAGCGTATAATCAATACTTATACATTGTATCAGTGTTACATTAAACAATTGACACGAGCAGAGTGGTGGGCTCACAAGCAGTTCTGGTGTCGCTGTGTATCTTATAGCTGCGTAGCTTATCCCATAGAACATATCATTACATCCAATGCATAATTCCCTGAACGATCAGTTGAGTGATCAGCAACATTCACCTTATTTGTCATCTTGTTAGCTGAGCACTATTTGTTATGCCCCGTCTGCCTGACCACCCCAAGTGTATTAATGCTGGTGCTAGGCCCCATTGTCTGTCCTAGAGGACCAGCTACTCCAATCACAGGCATATTTGTCGTTGCAACCTTGTAGCCTATGTGCCATTTTTTTCATAGGAGCTAATGATGTCTAGCCTATTACTGATAACCTCCAGTGGGGGGATTGTTTTGCTTTTCCAATAGAACGCTAGACTAGGTTTTGCTACTGTGAGTATGTTAAGTATCACCTTGCAGTGAGGATGGCCTGTTAACTCAGGGATCATATGGAGGAGGTAGTATTCTGGTTGCAGTGGAAGGCTAAAGTGTGCGGTTGTGGAGATGAACAATCAAACTTGCTGCCAGAACCTGCCTAAGTTGGGATAGTCCCAAAACAAATGCAGCATGCAACCCCTCCCTCTTTCACACCTTCAACAGAGCCCAGACGCTCCATTATAGATGCGATATAGCCTATGCGGCACCAGATACCATCTCATTGTGATTTTGCAATGACTCCCAGAGCGAGAGACTCCACGAGGCCTGTTTAGTGTTCAGCATGGCTTTGTGCCATTGTGACAATGAATTGTGCATTCCAGTTCCCTTTCCCACTGACTCATGTATGACATTTTTTTCTTGGGCCAGTCCAATTAAGAGGGCAGGGCCGGACTGGCCCACCGGGATACCGGGAAATTTCCCGGTTGGCTGCGGCACCTGGGGGCTGCGCTGCCACATAGGTGCCACCGGGTGGCTGGTCCGGTGGCACACTCAGAGGGGGCCAGCCGCATTCCAGACTAGAGCAGCCGGGCCGGGTGGCAGCTTCGCCGGTCCGGCGGCACTCCAGTCACTGCTGTTGCTGATGGCTGAAGGAGGAGGAGCATGTCTACCATGCTCCCTCGCGGTTCCCACAATTCCCAGCACAGGAACCGCGAGGGAGCAGGAGGAACTAATGGAGAAAATCTATAGTTTATGTATATCTCTCTCATAGTTCACCTTTTATTTTATATATATATACATTTAAGGCACCGTTGTTTTTTTTTTCCAAATAGAGGCAATAGTGTGTAGTGCATGAATGTGTCTATTGGTCTTGAATTTCTGTTTTGCTTCATCCACTTAGTACTTATTATTCTTTTTTTTTTAAATCTTGAAGATTTTTTATTTTTCATAAGTTAGGGATACAAAAACAGATCAAATAGAATAGGTTAGCAACATATAAATCATTACAATACAAATACAAAAGCGTATCAAAACACATAAGTAAGGAACATCCAAATATCTTCTGTCACTTAACTCCAACTAGAGCACTTAAACAAATGTTATCAATACACAACAATAGATACTAATTGCATTAACATTACCTTAGTACTCCAATCTGATCACTTATAAGTTAAAGGTTCACATTTCATATGTAACTAATTAATTCTTTCTGAACATTCTAGGATCACAATAGCTTTATAAACAGTGTAGTATATTTTTTAAAATCATTGCTCCTCCTCCCTATTTAAGGTTACCAATCTCCACTTGTCCCAAATATCCCATGCTGCTTTTGCAATTTGAGTAGACTGATATTCCCTATTAAAGCAGCATTCATAAAGCCTCTGCTCATCCAGTTCAAGGTATACCCTCTCAATTTTAGGAATTTTAGTAGTTTTCCACGCTCGTGCAATACAGCGTTGACCTGTTAATACTACATGGAGAATTAAGGCAGAATTTTATGGAGAATTTTTAAGGTGTTTGGGTATAAATGGGGGGAGATGCAGTAGCAAAAATATTAGGGGATCATATGACAATTTAATTTTTGTAAGATCTTGTAGAAAAGTGTGTATCTCCTTCCAAAAGGATTGAATTCGTGGGCATTTCCAGCATATATGTATTACCGATCCAATATTATATTGACACCTCCAACAAGTAGGTAGAGTAGAAGGATACATTTCATGGATCCGCACTGGGACCATGTACCACCTATAAATCATTTTCTTATTTTGTTTGAGTGAGGCTGATTAATCAATTTCTTAGTATTTATGGATTTATCCGTCCATTGTTCCCTGGAAATCTCAATGTCCAAATCTTCTACCCATGGTTTCCCAGGTGTGGCCTCTGAAAGAGGTGTATAGTCTAATAATACTTGGTAACATGTGGAGATTGGTTTACATAGCGTAGATAATTTTTTATCAATACATAATTTTTCCCATATTGTGATTTGATCAATAATTATATCCTGGTGTAAATGCTGTATTCCTTGTTTATGCATAAAGGAATGCAATTGTCTATAGGAGAATTGAGAGGTCAATGGGATGTCATAAAGTGATCGAAGAGTCTGAAATTCCTGTAGCCTTGAATTAGCATAAAAGTGAATTAAATGTGTAAGACCTCTCTCCCTCCATGGTTTTGCATAAAACGTAGGAATGCAACATATGAGAGCCTCTGTAGGAGTAGCAAGGGAGATTAGTTGTCTACTTAACTTATATCTATGTATATCCCAAATTTTTATTAACAAGGCTATCTGATCTGGGACTGTTTTTAAGAAGGGCCGAAACTGTTTGGGAAGCCATAAAATGTGTGTGATATCATATGGTGACAACATGTGTTGTTCCATTTGAACCCACTGAGGAGGGTTGTGATTATCAAAATGTGGCATACCAGCCGCTAAAATAGATGCACAATAGTAAGTACGAATGCCAGGAACCGCTAGTCCTCCTACCCTAGCTGGTGCTCTCAAAAGTTTCATAGACACCCGGGGGCTCCCTTTGCACCAAATAAAGTTAATGATATCCCTTTGAATTGATTTAAAATAAGAATGTGGGATAGACAGCGGGAGATTCCGAAAAATGTATTGTAGCCTAGGGAGGATGGACATTTTAATCGCAGCTATTTTTTCTGTCCAGGTGAGAAAAAGGGACCTCCATTTTAACAGTGTCCGCTTACACTCCTTCCATACCCTAACGTAGTTGCATGCAATCAAATCAGTATTTTTCTTAGAAAAGATTATCCCTAAGTATTTAATATTATCACGCCTCCATTCAAAGGGGTATGTTTTATGTAGTGTATTTGTGACCCAGTCGGGTAAATCTATCGCCAGAGCTTGCGTTTTGGTAGTATTTAATAAGTAGTAAGAGTGTAACCCATATTCTCTTATTACCTGTACAAGTACCGGAAGTGTATTTATAGGGTTGTTAATAAAAAGACATCATCCACAAATGCGCTGAGCTTATATTCTATATCATTGACTTGGATACCCTGTATGCCGGAGTTATTTCAAATAATTTGCAGGAGGGGTTTTAATGCGAGCACATACAATAGCGGAGACAACGGACACCCCTGCCTTGTTCCATTGGTTAACTTAAATGAGGGGAACATAAAACCTGCCTGTTATACTTGGGCCATGGGTTCTGCATATAAAGCATAAATCTGTTTGATTAGCTGCTGTGGGAACCCATAGGCATGTAACGTCTGTTGGAGGCGGTCAAAAGCTTTTTCAGCATCTAATGCTAACAGAAGTCCGCCTCCTCTGGCCCTTCTCAGATAGTCCAAAATTAGTGCTAGTTTTCTAGTGTTATCCATCCCCTGTCTCCCCTGTACAAACCCTGTCTGATCGTCTCCAATTAAAGTTGGTTATACACTTTTAATCCTATTTGCCAAGATTTTTGCGTAAATTTTCGCATCTGTATTTAAAAGTGATATTGGACAATAATTTTTACATAGATCAAAGGATTTGTCAGGTTTCAGAATGGTTACTATGGTAGCGTGAAGCATCTCCATTGGGAGCTTACCCGTAACTGCGGCCTTATGAAAAACTTTTAATAAGTGCGGACCTAGGTCTTTTGTGTATTTTTTATAAAATAGGCGTTCGTCAACCCATCTGCTCCTGGTGATTTCACTTGTGGTTGTTTATCAATTGTGTCTAACACCTCCTTAAGCTCGATAGGCTTAAGCAGTATATCTAATTGAATGTCATTAATCTGAGGTAAATCGGCCTGGGTTAAGAATGAAGTTATATCTTGTGTACTCACATTATGGATACTACTGTCTTCTTTAAGTTTATATAATTTGGCATAAAAGTTTGCAAATTCTTGACAAATTTCTATAGGGGTAGTTCTCTTTAGGCCATCACTTCCTATCAAGTAAGGAATTTAAGATTGGAGTACTTATTATGAAGCCTAGAAGCTAAATGTTTATTAGCCTTCCCACCTCTATGATATTCTTTAGCTCTTAATTTATAGCGCATCCGCTTAGTTCCTTCTGCATTAAGCATCTTCAATTGGGTATGAAGTGCTGTAAGCTGTTCTGCTAGTTCAGTAGAGGGTTGAGCTTTATTTTGTCTAGAAATAATTGCGATTTGTCTATGACAATCACCTAAACCCAGTCCGTTTTGTTTTTTGAGAAAAGAGGCGCGTCTCACAAACAAACCTCTTACTACCGCTTTATGTGCTGACCATAAGGTAAATTCCGAGATTTCCTCAGTCACATTTAATTTAAAATATTCTTGTATTCTTAACCTAATCTCTTCTGAAAAAAACTGTATCTAATAACAAGGAATCATTCAGTCGCCAGGGCCCCCGATCTCTGACTTGGAATGCCTCACGAAGATTTAAATACACCGGACTATGATCCGACCAAGTTATCTCCCCTATGTCGCATTGCATTAATTGTGGTAAGAGCGTTCTATTTAAAAAAAAAGGTGTCTATGTGAGTGTATGTTTAATGTGCTGATGAATAAAATGTGTAATCCCTGTCAGATTGATGCAGAACAAGAGGGAGCTCAAAAATTTCCGTGGGTAATCATTAGGAAGATAGGCCGCTACCAATGTCAACTGTATTTAAGTGGCCCACCGATGTTCTGCATCCATCTGACAGGGATTACACATTTTATTCATCAGCACATTAAACATGCACTCATATAGACTCCTTTTTTTTAAATAGAACCCTCTTACCACAATTAATGCAATGCGACATAGGGGAGATAACTTGGTCGGATCATAGTCCGGTGTATTTAAATTGACAGCCGCTAGAGGCGCTTGCGTGCTTCTCACTGTGATTTTCACAGTGAGAAGACGCCAGCATCCATAGGAAAGCATTGAGAATGCTTTCCTATGAGACTGGCTGAATGCGCGCGCGGCTCTTGCCGCGCATGCGCATTCAGCCGAGGAGGAGGAGAGGGGGCGTAGAGGAGGAGGAGAGCTCCCCGTCCGGCGCTGGAGAAAGAGGTAAGTTTAACCCCTTCCTCACCCTAGAGCCTGGCAGGAGGGGGACCCTGAGGGTGGGGGCACCCTCAGGGCTCTATAGTGCCAGGAAAACGAGTATGTTTTCCTGGCACTATAGTGGTCCTTTAAGATAAATTAAATATGGCCAGAGTAATTTCAAGGTAAATGCAGGCAAATTATGCAGGAAGAGTGTGGCAATGTTACAGTGTACCTGTCCACCCCATGTGTTCCCTACTAAGGGTTAATAAATATGTAGGGGTTTAGAAAAATACCCCTCTCTGTCTCATTAGGGACTGTGCCCTTTGGCTCAAAGAAGCAAGGTGAATTGTTAGTGTAGGACTCATCTAAGAGATTTACTTTGATGTGACAAGTGAGCTTACACTTTAATGGTCTTTGGAGAGATACTAACACAACTCCAGTTATTTAAATGTGTGTATAGATTTGGATAGTGCGCAAGTAACTTTTTGGGGCATTTTTTTTTTTGTATGGATGTAATGTATGCCAAATGTCAGATGAAACAAAATAACAGGGTAATATATAATGCTTAACAAAATGGAGAATAAAGTGTTTGGTGTTTGGATGTGATAAACCTACATATCTAAAAAATCCTCAACAATGTTTCGCCATCAATATAATACAGTGTATATGAGTGTAGTCCAGAGCTCAACATCAGTTAGACTCACTGTAACATACAAGGTGTACACAGAATTTAATTTTGCTGTGGATCTTTAGAAACCCATTCCACATTCAATTCCATGAAAATAGAAAATATTAGAAATAGATAAAACTTTCAGGGTTGTTTACTAAAAGGAGAATTCAAAGTGGATTTTAAATTTATTAAAAATCGCCAAACTGTTCATTCAGTTTGGCCACTCTGACCTTCAATGTGAAATTCACTTTGAACTCTCACATTAATAAACAGCTCTGTGCAACTATGGGGGGTGGGGAGTGGTAGTGGTGGTGGGAGGGGTGGCATTAACTATAGAGAAAAACTATAGAGAAAACCAAATTGCCAAATTCAGACTATAATAGCCAAACTGCACCAACTTGATTTTTTTTTTTTTTTATGTTTTGGAAATTTTATGTGAATTTGAAGAGAATTTCAAATTTCAGGGCATGTCAGTGAAACTGAAACTGAAGCTGAAAAAAAAATCCAATTCATCTACTGTAGCCTAACATTTTAAATTCATGAAGAAATTCAAACAGTTCACACTGTAGTGAATAGCCCTGAGTAAGAATCTCTGTTCCGGACTGAGTAAGAACAAGAAAGGGTTATACATGCATATATTCAACAATTAACTCCCTTTTAACATAATTCATTATGATCACTCTCAAACTGCTGTATAAACTAATCAGATTTTTTATCAGTCGTGTCACTGGCAGCTGAGGTACCTGTAACAATCACACTTTGATCTCCAAGATTGGTTTTTCATCTATCTAAATGCTAATTGGCTTTTTACCCTTTGCTTTATCCTCCTTTAAACTTATGCTTAACAATCATTAATGCACACAGCAATTCTAACATATACATCAAAAGTAATTTATTTTATACTGTTTCTAATCTTTAGTGAAAAAAATTAATTTCCATCTTGTATAATTTTTTTTTCACATTATAATATAATAAGAGCTCTATTGACTAAGCATTTTTCCAAATCATTGTGCTATGTTACAAAAGCTGTCCTGATTACTGACTAAAATAATTGTATACAGTAGGAATTTAACTTAAATCCTTAACCCCTGCTGTGTCAGTCTCGGCTAATAAGAGAAAGATATGACCTCACTAAGTAATATATTAATGAAATGAAAGCATCCTTCGTAAATATTATGTAGCTAAACCAATAGCTAAATTATTGTATATAATCTAGTTAAACAGGTTAAATATTATATGCAACAATAAAAGGATTAACCCAATTTCTATATACATAACTATATGTACAAAGTACTTCTATATTGTTTTTGTATTAAATGCGTTTTTATAGTTGCAGTTTGGCAGATTTACAATTAATCTAAGTTTTAGTTTTCTGTCAAAAGGGTCGAAAAGGTATTTTGCGTTATCAATAAGGTGGAAACTTATTACCAAACATCGGAAGTCCACATCAGAGCTTAGAACTCCTTAACGAAGGATCTCTAAAGCACAATCTATCCATGTTTAGACTGTAACGTTCTTTTATCAGGGTTTGGAACTCCTTTTACGGCAAAAGCATTCTCTATTAAAGTTTAGAACTCCTTAATGAGATGAGCACACACCCTACCTGGTTAACCACATTCAATATATAAACCTTAACTTATCAAAAACAAAATCATAGTGACCTCATCTTCACCTTCAACTTCAATACCTGCATTATTCCTCATAGTAACTTTATATACAGTCTATATTTAGTTAATCCAACAATCCCACAATCTAACCAATATCCCATGTCCACTGCTACAGTGCTACATCATATTCTTCTCAATTTCCTACATCTACGCATGGTCACATCCAGGATCTATCCAATCTTAACACTATGGATCACCTAAATACTAATACACTTATTGGCATTGTTCCATTTAAACTACTATAGCTACATCCTAACAGGTCTACCTCGTTATTGCCTACCATTGACTATGAAGAACATTTCAGCAAGAGCCACATTTTTCAGACTTGCCATCTTATTATTATTATTTTATTGTATTACCATTTGCACTTATATTTCGCAAACATAATCTGCATCGCTTTGCAATTATAGCCCTTTATAATTATATATTAAACAAAAAGTAATTGGCATACATAAAATGAACAGAGGTAAGATGTGAAGAAGGTCCAGATCAAACAAGCTTATCATCTCCTCCCACCACTGACTTCCTATTAGTTCCTTTATTAGACTGAAAGACCGTATGCTAGTATAAGGAGGGCTAACTAAATCTGCAAATGCATACATCTCAACTACTGTCTCCAAAGATTCTATGTGCCTCTGCATTCTACACTTCATTTAAGCAGTCAACGAACACAAACCAATTCTGGAGAGCTTACTATTTATCACTGTGCCAATCTGCTGTAAAGATTCCGGAATGCAAATATTCGTCACATCTGCTTGTCATTTCAGCTAATTAGTGTTCTAAATGAGACTTGTACCACCCATTAACAGATAATACATTTGAATTTAAATGTTTATTTTCCACTTTACAGATATTTAATTTTATTACATATGCAGGGCAGAATACAGTTAATTATATCATAATTAACTGGCTTTACATGGGTAACGTTGTAACTTCAGATTTTTGTATTTTTACATAATTTCACTTCTCATGAAGATTTAGGCAACATAATGGTTTGTATAACATATAACATACATAAATATATTTGTGAGTCCAGGCAATCTCCCGAATTTTGCACACCTCCCAGTCACAGGTGACTCATTCCAGGACTCTATTTAACCTTCACCTGCAGAGAGACCCAGGAAGAAGAATTTCTCAAGTAAGTGGATGAATCTCATAAGAGCAGGCATCAGGCTGCTAGAGTAGGACCTGCCAAAAATGGGATACATTGATTTTGTAGCAGGCTTATGCAATGTATGATCATGTATGTTGCATTTTCAGTCGAATTTGGGGAAACTGCTTTAAGCATTCATTGTGTTGAGCTATTTCAATTGCTTTTGTTTGATTTGCACATTGCAAACAGCTGAAAGTCAGTACATTTTGACAATAAACCTGAATTTCAATGGCGGTTGATTAATTTTGATTAATGTATATGATATCGTTATGAAGATAATGTGATGGTTTAGGCAACATAACTGTCTTTATAACTTTTAATGTGAATTATTTATTTCTAAAAAATACACTCTACGATAAAAGAGAGGATTTTTTTTTTCATGTTTTCCAAAACATAGACATATTTGGAATATATTTTTTTCTGTTCTCGATATAGTCTCCAAGCAATGAATAAATATCAACTTATAGTTTTTCCATGTTAAAGGTTTATCCTACTATGTCATAATTTGTATTATGGATTCGGTGACCCTATCTATTATTCCAATTATTTAGAAATCAAAATGTAATTTTATATGCAAGAATTAAAAAAGCCAAATTACACAGAAACATAAACTGGTACTGTGAAAAATTAAGTCTATTTAAAAGCTCTATTTTTATTTGACATTCTTATTTCGAAAATCCAGCTGAAATTCTTTACTTATTGATAAGGCAGTTAAATTGAACTGTCTTTCTTGGGAATGAAACCTGCCGAATGATTAACTTCCCATTTTCTATTGCATCGTTTTAGCTGTTTTAGAAAATGCAGAACAAAAATGGAACACACTTAATGGAAAAAATAGAAGTGTAGACAATTAGCTGGCTATTTTTTGGGAGAACTGCCCATAGGTAGAATCTAAGGCAGTGATCCGTAAAAAAAAGTCTGGCAGAAGGAGACATTGAAAAATGAGTCATGGTGCAAAAGGTGTTGTCTCCTCTTCTCTTTTTTTGTGGATAAATTATTACCAGTATAACATCGTTAAGTAGGTTAAAAAATACATGCCTATCAAACTCAACATTTAACACATCTCATAGTTTATCCAAAAATGAAACAAATGCCCTATTTGAAGCAATTTTCAATTATGCTATACAAATTAAAAAAATTATATTAATTCTTCAGCAATGTGCAAGAGAACTGCAAGAGGTGATTGGGCCAACAAATAATTATATATATGCTGTCCTGAGGAAAGTCCCGAACTGGGACTGAAACGTTGACGCTATTCGGCATCACACCAGTACTTTTATGTAACTAATAAAAGCTACATTTTATGAAGACCATGAGTGCGGACCATCATTTTGATCTTTATATATATATATATATATATATATATATATATATATATATATATATATATATATATATATATATATACATATATATATATATACACGCTACTTGGTAAGCTGGGAGAGTTAAGAAAAGAACCGTCTTTGTTCCACAACTCCAGAGCAGGTAGTCACAATTTTAGGATTATTTATTACCCCCTAAGCTGGGAAGGGGGTTTATTTTTTTTTAATCTGAGATGCACACAATTATTTCTGCATTGCATTGGAGCTCACCTAGAGGCATGACCCTCTGCTGTATCTAAGCACATAGAACAAATGATCATTTTCTGGACTATTCATTACCACATTCTACATATGTGACTAGCAGTCAGTAGAGAACACTAAGCCCTTGGCATCCAGCTGCTGTTGCTACCATAAGCATTGCAGAACCACAGCAACTGGATTGCTAAACATTCGGACGTTGACAGTTAAACTGTAAACTGTTATGATATGCCTACCAACATTGGAAAAAAATTGCCAACATTTTTTTTTCTGTGCTGTTTTGATAAAAATCTTTCCTTTTGGTAACCATCTCACCAAAACCGACTATGAATAAGTTTCTTAGCTGAACGTCTGAATTCAGACATAGATTATAGCAGATGCAGGTAGTATCAAGGCCAAATTTGATGAAAATGTATCAAAATAATAAGGCCTCAAACAAATCATTGACCACAAGTCTCTTATTCTCAAGAGATAAACACATATATTATATTGAGCTGTAGATACATAATAATGTATCATTTGGAAGCACAACACTTTACTAATATAATAGAGTTACATGGTGAGAGTAAATAATTAACTATATTTTGAGTTGCGTAATGACCATCTCTGCCAAGCAACCATGGGCTTTTAGTATATATTGTAGCACCTTCCTGCTCGCAAATAGATATTGTAACATCTTGTTTTAGATCAATATGTCAGCTGCAAGTCTTGTAGCAGTTTAAAAGTATTGTATCTTGTATCATATTGTACCTTAACATGAGATAAAAAATAAGTCCAGCTAAAAGCAAAAAAGAAATAAAAAAAATTCCAAAGTAACTTATTCAACACTGCTCAATGATTTAGTGGACTTTTTAAGTGGACACATGTTGTCCTATAAATATCAGGACGCTCTGGGGTTCCTGAGGATGTCTGGATAATCATAGGATAAAATGCTCTTAGCTGATCCTAAGGCCCCCGCTATGTGACTCGACTGCTGAAGAGGATTTGTCCCTAACAACCTCGACTAATGAATCTTGAACACATAGGTCTGTGTCTCCTCTGGCATGAGTGGTGGGATTTAGCCTTGAATGGCAAAGCTTTCTTTGCACATCTTTTTGTATTTGTGCTTTCTGTTAGAAAGTTAGAGTTAGAAAACCAGGAGTTACTTGGAGTGGTTTGTATACTGTGGAGAGTGGTTTGTATACTGTGGAGAGTGGTTAGTATTTTATTTTTGTTTAATCTTTAAAGTTGGTAAGGTTTATAAAAAAAAAAAAAATTGTTTTAAATTTACTTTTTTTTTTTCTTCTCTGTGTTCTGGTTTCCCCCCCTTTTTTGTGCTGCTGCTTGATTGATTGGGGGAGTATTCATTGTTTGCACCTGTGTGGGATTTGTATCCCCATAAAGGCACACCCCTAACTCACTGAGCTTGCTCACATTACTTGAAAGCAGCCTCTATTAAGTAGACTCTTTCAAGTAGGAGTTAGAAAACCAGGAGTTAAAACTAACAAGGGGTTCAAACTATCAAGGTAATTGTTTTTATTTTCTGTTTAAAGGGGATATGAGTGTTAGCAAGATTGCTGGTTTAACTCAATGCACATCTTGTTGCATGTATGGATGCCTGGATGTACCCGTCCAGGGTCCATACCTCTGTGATGGTTGTGTGCGAGTGGCTTCTCTGGAAGCTCAGATTGGAGATCTCGAGAAGCAAATCGCAACATTGAGGGAGATTGACAATCTTGAGAGGAGTCTACTGCTCACTGAGCAGAGTTTAGTGGGGACAGGTAGTGGAGAGGGAGGAGATAAGACAGATGGGGAACAGGCATGTAGCTGGGTGACAGTGGGGCGAGGAAGCAGGGGGGGAGGGAAGAGGAAAGGGCTAGCTAGTCCTGATTTGGTGCAACCTAGCAGATTTGCCTGTTTGAGGGAAGATGTTGGGAGCATCAGCTCAGGAGTAGCTGTATTAGAGGAAGCTGTTACTTCTAACAGCCCCCCTAGTACGGGTGGGGATTAAAATGTAAGGAAGGCAAGACAGGTTGTGGTGGTAGGGGACTCTATCATTAGGAGAGCAGATAGGGCAATCTGCCGCTCTGATCGGCTCAACCGGACAGTTTGCTGTCTCACGGGTGCTCGGGTCCGGCATGTTGCTGACAGAGTGGATGGATTATTGGGAGGGGCTGGGTATGACCCAGCGGTCATGGACCATGTTGGTACCAATGACAAAGTAAGAGGAAGATGGAAGGTCCTAAAGAATGATTTCAGGGAATTAGGTAGCAAACTTAAGAAAAGGACCTCCAAGGTGGTATTCTCTGAGATATTACCTGTGCCACGTGCTACAGTGGAAAGGCAGCGGGAGATTAGAGAGGTCAATGCGTGGCTTAAGTCTTGGTGCAGGAAGGAGGGTTTTGGGTTTTTAGAGCACTGGGCCGACTTTGCGATTGGGTACAACCTTTATAGTGGTGATGGATTGCACCTAAACGGGAGAGGGTCTGCAGTGCTGGGGGATAGGATGGCTAGAAGGTTGGAGGAGATTTTAAACTAGTAGTAGGGGGGGAGGGTCATAGCAATCTACAAAATGGAGATAGGACAGAAAGGAGATGGGCTTTAGCACAGTATAAGGGGGGTGGAAACGGGGGGAGGGGCAAGCTCAGAACAGAGAAGCTGTGTAATGTTGAAAATTCACAAAATATACAAGTGGCGCATAATATTAAATGTATGCTTACTAATGCAAGGAGCCTAAATAACAAAATGGGGGAACTAGAGGCATTAGCATACACTAAACAATATGATATAATAGGCATAACTGAAACATGGTGGGATGAGACACATGACTGGGCAGCTAACTTAAATGGGTACATGTTATTTAGGAAGGATAGGAAAAACAAGAAGGGTGGTGGGGTATGTTTGTATGTCAAACATGATTTAAAGCCAAATGTTAAGCAAATGGAATGCGAGGAGGATAATGTGGAAGCTTTATGGGTAAATATCTGCTTGGGGGAAAAGAAGGGAAACCAACTATTGGTTGGGATATGTTATAAACCACCTAATGTTAATATTGACGAGGAACAACAGCTGTTTGAGCAAATTGAGAAAGCTGCAAATCTGGGTAACACTTTAATTATTGGAGATTTTAATTACCCGGATATAAATTGGGACAGAGGGACTAGTGCCTCAGCAAAGGGAATTAGGTTTTTAAACTTGTTAAATGACACCTTCATGTCACAACTTGTACAAGCACCAACTAGAATGGATGCTTGTCTGGACCTGGTTTTAACAAACAACGTTGATCTTTTGACCAACATTCAAGTAGGTGAGCACTTGGGAAATAGTGATCACAATATAGTGTCCTTTGAAATAAACTCAAAAAAACAAAAGCACATAGGGAATACTAAAATATATAATTTTAAAAAGGCCAATTTCAATAAGTTAAGGGAAGCTTTACAATATATTGACTGACATAAACTCTTTAGTGAAAAGAACACTGAGGATAAATGGATCTTCCAACAAATATTACAAAGGTACATTTCTCAGTATGTACCGTTGGGAAATAAATATAAAAGAAACAAATTAAAACCAATGTGGCTTAGTAGAGAAGTAAAACAAGAGATTACAACTAAGAGAAGGGCATTTAAAGCATTTAAATCGGACAAATCAGATGCATCTTATAAAAGATATAAGGATGCAAATAATGCGTGCAAAAAGGCAATTAGACTTGCTAAACTTCAAAATGAAATAATGATAGCTGAAGAGAGCAAAACCAACCCCAAAGCATTTTTTAAGTACATAAATTCTAAAAAAAAACCAAAATGAAAGTGTAGGTACACTAAAAACTGAAACGGGGGTGTTAATTAATGAAGACCAGGAAAAGGCAGGAATTTTAAATAACTATTTCTCCTCCGTATATATTAAGGAAGAACCCATGGCAATAGATGTGCAAATGATTGCTACTAAAAACTTGCAGAATAATTGTAATTGGTTAACTCAAGACAAGGTGCTGCAGCAACTAAAGAAAGTTAATATAAACAAAGCTCCAGGGCCTGACGGTATCCATCCACGTGTACTTAAGGAACTAAGTGCAGAAATAAGTGAACCTCTGTTTTAATCTTTCAAGATTCTTTTCTTTCAGGAAGTGTTCCGGAGGATTGGAGGAAGGCAGATGTGGTTCCTATATTCAAAAAGGGTTCAAAATCCTTGCCTGGAAATTATAGACCTGTGAGCTTAACTTCTGTGGCTGGTAAAATATTTGAAAGGTTATTAAGGGATAATATTCAAGAATTCCTTGAGAAGAACATGGTTATCAGCAAAAATCAGCATGGTTTTATGAAGCACAGGTCATGTCAAACTAACTTGATTGCGTTCTACGAAGAAGTAAGTAGAAGTATAGATCAGGGTGTTGCCGTGGATGTGATCTATTTGGATTTTGCCAAGGCATTTGATACAGTTCCACACAATAGATTAGTGTTCAAACTCAAGGAAATCGGTCTAGATGAAAATGCTTGTTCTTGGGTAGAACATTGGCTTAAAAACAGAGTACAAAGAGTTGTCATTAATGGTAAATTTTCAAGCTGGACAGAGGTGGCAAGTGGTGTCCCTCAGGGGTCTGTTCTGGGACCCCTTCTATTTAACATGTTTATAAATGATCTTGAAGACCGCATTGAAAGTCATGTTTCAGTGTTTGCAGATGACACCAAACTTTGTAAAACAATACAATGTGAGCAAGATATTACTTTGCTGCAGAGGGATTTAGATAGACTGGGGACTGGGCACTCAAATGGCAGATGAAATTTAATGTTGAAAAATGCAAAGTTATGCACTTCGGCGTAAAGAATACACAAGCAACGTATACCCTTAATGGAAGCGAATTAGGTATAACAACACATGAAAAGGACTTGGGAATTGTTATAGACAACAAACTATGCAACAATGTGCAATGTCAATCAGCAGTGGCCAAGGCCAGTAAGGTATTGTCATGCATGAAAAAGGGCATTCATTCTCGGGACAAGAATATAATTTTGCCTCTTTATAAATCACTGGTAAGACCCCATATTGAATATGCTGTGCAATTTTGGGCACCTGTTCTAAAGAAGGATATTATGGCACTAGAAAAAGTGCAGAGGCGGGCTACAAAATTAATAAAGGGAATGGAACATATCAGCTATGAAGAAAGGCTAACAAATTTAAACCTATTTAGTTTAGAAAAACGTCGCTTGAGAGGGGATATGATAACATTATACAAATATATTCGGGGCCAATACAAACCATTGTGTGGAAATCTATTCACAAACCGGACTTTACATAGGACACGAGGACATGAGTTTAGACTGGAAGAAAGAAGATTTCGTCTAAGGCAAAGAAGAGGTTTTTTTACTGTAAGAACAATCAGGATGTGGAATTCTCTGCCTGAGGAAGTGGTTTTATCAGAGTCCATACAGATGTTCAAATGGCTACTAGATGCATACTTGTAAGAACAGAATATTCAAGGATATAATCTTTCAATGTAGGGTAATAACTGCTTGATCCAAGGATAAATCTGACTGCCATTCTGGGGTCAAGAAGGAATTTTTTTCCTAGCTTGTTGCAAAATTGTGCTTCAAACTGGGTTTTTTTGCCTTCTTTTGGATCAACAGCAAAAAACAAATGTGAGGTAGCCTGAACTTGATGGACGCAAGTCTCTTTTCAGCTATGTAACTATGTAACTATGTTTTGTGAATGTGAGTTTATTCTTCGTTGTTTTTTTCTGTGATAAATATGTACTATACCATGATCAGTTCTCTTGTGTTTACCCTTATATGAGAGTATCCCAATACAAGTTGATCATCCAGTAAAGCAGCACTGTCACCGTCTGGGGACTTTGCAGTCTTTGCAAAGACCTCACACAGTGATATCTCCGCTGAGGGTCCACTGGCGGGGGGAGGGGGCAAACAAAGGTGAGTTCTACTTAACTGAACCTTTCCCTTGCAAGTGCCACCATCTTCTCAGCACCTGTGCTTCAGTGCCAGGTGCCGACATCAGTGCTTTACTCTCGAGCGTGCGTTGAGGTCTATGGAGGATCCTGGGAGACGGCGGGATATTTCATAGATAAAGCCAACTCCCTGCAGCTGTCACTGGTGATAGCTGGGGAGATTCACACTTCTAAATGACGCCCAGTCTCTACGGACGACAGTCGTAGAACAATGTCTGAGAGAAAGTGGTCCCTACTTTGTCTCAGTATATTTCTTGACGTATTGACATTGAATATGAGAATTTTATAAATATTCTATCTATGCAGTACTAATTTTTCAGAGGGCGGTGGGCGTTACAGTGCTGCTTGAATACAGCAGTGCGATCCCTGTATACATATGTATTGGTAATCCTATTTACATTACATTTTACTTTTATTGCACTGGTGTCTGGTGCCCTGTTTTGTATGTAGTGTTTACCATGAGTTATAGTCAAATATTAACCCCTTCAAGACGGAGTCAATAGTACACGTTCTGATCAAAACAAAACGTAAACAAAAACTGGAATTTGCACTATATGTCTGTTCAAGCGTAATTCACCTCTTTCATATTAAATGCACCCACACTTATTATATCATTTTGTTCAGGAGAAACAGGGCTTTCATTCCATATCAAATATTTATATATGAAACAATTTATTATGAATAAAATGTAAAAAAACTGTGAAAATGTTTAAATTTGTTTAAAAATATGTAGTTCCGCCTCACATTTTAGCTGTAAATGTCATAATACTGTTAGGTATTACTGCAGAAAAATGCCCATATTTGTAATCAGCGATGTCTAACGAGTACAACAGTACCCCCCATTAACAGGTTTTATGGTGTTTTGGAAAGTTACAGGGTCAAATATAGAACGTTCCATTTTCAAATTTAAATTTGCCAGATTAGTAATGTTACCTTTGAGACGGTATGGTAGCCCAGGAACGAGAATTACCCCCATAATGGCATACCATTTGAAAAAGTAGACAACCCAAGGTATTGAACGTGGGGTATGTTTAGTCTTTTTTAGTAGCCACTTAGTCACAAACACTGGCCAAAGTTAGCGTTCATATTTGTTTTTGTGTGAAAAAAAACAAAAAACTAATATTTGGCCAGTGTTTGTGACTAAGTGGCTACTAAAAATGACTGGACTTACCCCATTTGCAAGACCTTGGGTTGTCTACTTTTGCAAATGATATGCCATCATGGGGGTAATTCTTATTCCTGGGCTACCATACGGTCTCAAAGGCAACAAAAAAATGAAATGCAAGCCTTATATGTGACTCTCTAACTTTCCAAAACACAATAAAACCTGTACATGGGGGGTATTGTTATTCTTGGGAGACTTCACTAAACACAAATATTAGTGTTTTAAAACAGTAAAACATATTACAACAATAATATAGTCCATAAAAGTGCCGTTCGTTTGTAAAAAATGCAAAAAACGTCACTTTTACTTAAAATATCATCGTTGTAATACAATTTATCATTTTGAAACACTAATATTTCAGTTCAGCGAAGTCTCCTGAGTAAAACTGTACCCCCTATGTACAGGTTTTATGGTGTCTTGGAGAGTTAATGGGTCAAATATAGTGCTTGCGAATTAAATTCTCTGCACTTTCTCCCTGTGTTGTCAGGCATGTCAATCAAATTTTAATTAATCAAATCACATAATTATGTTAAAAGATTACTTAAATATACATGTAGAATTTTAATATATATGCATTTATAATTATTGAAATTCTACGTGTATACTAATGTAATTTTTTATGTAATTATATGTATGTATCTATATACATATATTTGCGGTTATTTGCATTTTATATATAAATAGATATATATAGAATGTCATTCTAAGTGTATTTTGTTACCAGTATATATATATATATTAATAACAAAATACAGTTAGAATGAAATTACATATGAATATATAATTTATATTAAATTTTGTTTCAATATTTTATTTATTTTATTTATTTATTATTGTAATTATACGTGTATATATATAATATATGTGTATATATCTATTTTATATATATATATATATATATATATAATATATATACATATTATATATATGTAACGTCATTCTAAGTGTATTTTAATACTAATATATATACTAATATTAGTATTAAAATACATTCCGTATGACGTTACATATAATATGTATATATATTATATAAATAATATATATACATATATTATATATATAAATACTTTTAATTTATTTGTAATTTAATTTAATTTATTTTACACTTTCCACCAGCAGGGGGACTGTGACATTTCAGACAGCCCCCCTGCTGGCAGATCCACAGCCAGCTATAGGGGGCCATGTGATCGCTCTTGGAGAGCGATCACATGGCCCCCGGGGGAGGGCTGCCTGGGCTGTCAGGCAGCCCTCCAGAAGAGGATCCCCTGGGGCTCAAAGCCGTTACGGCGTTCTATGCCGCCGCAACGGCTTTAAAGCCCTTTAAAGCCGCGACGGCATAGAACGGCGTTAAGCAAGTGGAATGTGACGAGGAAAATGTGGATGCTTGATGGGTAGATATCTGCGTTGGGCAAAAGAAGGGAAATCAATTATTGGTTATTATTGGAATGTTGACATTGATGAGGAAGAACAGCTGTTAGAGCAAACTGGGAAAGCTGCACATCTGGGTATCACGTTAATTATTGGAGATTTGAATTACTTGGATATAAACTGTGATAGAGGGACTAGTAGTTCAGCAAGGTTAATCAGGTTTTTGAACATGTTAAATGACACCTTTAAGTCACAATTAAAGAAAGAATGCTTGTCTGAATCTGGTTATAACAAACAATATTGATCTTTTGACAAACATTCAAGTAGGGGAGCACTTGGCAAATAGTGATCACAATATGGTATGTTTTGAAATGAAGTCAAAAAAGCAAAGCACATGGGGTATACTAAAACATGTCATTTTAAAAAAGCCAATTTCATTATTAAGTTAATGTCAGCTTTGCAACTTATTGCCTAGCATAAACTATTTAGTGAAATAAAATTACTGACGATAAATAGAATATCTTCCAACAAATAATGTTGAAAACAAGGTTTCAAACTCTTTGCCTGGAAATTATAGACCTGTGAGCTTAACTTCTTGGTTGGGAAATTTTATGAAGGGTTATTAAGGGATATTTTTCAGGAATTCATAGGGAAGAACATTGTTATGAGCAAAAATAAGCATGGTTTCATAAAATATAGGTTATGTAAAACGAATTTAATTGCATTTTACGAAAAAGTAAGTATACTCTAGGGTGTCATAGTGGATGTGAGCTACTGGGATTTTGTCAAGGCATTCAGTATGGCACCACACAATAATTTAATGTTCTAACTAAAAGAAATTGGTCTAGATGAAAATTATTGTTTTATGGTAGAACATTGGCTAAAAGATTGATTACAGAGCGTTGTAATTAAAGTGATAAGTGGTGTCTCTCAGGGTTCTGTTCCGGAACAGTTTCTATTAAATATATTTATAAATGATCATCAAACAGGCATTAAAAGACATTTCAATGTTTGCAGATGGCAAAACTCTGTAAAGTAATACAATGTAAGCAAGAAATTACTGTGCTGCAGGGGGATTTATATAGATTGGGGACAGGACACTTAAATGGCAGATGAAATTGAATGTAGAAAAATGCAAAGTTATGCACTTCAGGGTAAAGAATGCACAATAAACTTTTACCCTAAACGGTAGTGAATTAGGGATACCAACACACAAAAAGGATTTGGGAAATGTTATAGACAACAAACTAGACAACAATGTGCAATGTCAATCAGCAGTTGCTAAGGCCAGTAACATATTGTCATGTATAAAAAGGGACATTAATTATTGTGATGAAAATATAATTTTCCCTTTTTATAAATCCCTGGTAAAACCACACCTTGAATATAATGTGCAATTTTGAGCACCTGTTCTAAAGAAAGATATTATGGCATTTTAAAAAAGTGCAGAGACGGGCTACAAAATTAATCAAAGGAATGGAAGACTTTAGTAATGAAGAAAGGTCAACAAATTTAAATTTTACATACAATATGGGGTGGAGTATCTTCTTGTTGAAAGAAAATATTGATATTGCCTAGAAATAGAACAGATAAAGACACATAATAGTGCAATATTGTCTATATTTCAAATAGAATGAAAAGGAAATATGTGAAAATACACTCACAAAACAAGAGCCTATAAGATAAGGCTCAATTTTCCAGCGTTGTGGGATTAAGGATCCCACTACCTTCTTTATACTGCCAGGAGGTTGTGAATAATCCAAATGTCCTCTCTCAGGTGAGTATAAGTAGTTAAAGTGCTTTATTAATAAAGTGCACAAATAGAATAAAAAACAAGACCTTACAATTGAAGGTGACCTTGTTGAGATAGTCTCTGGTTGCAAAACGTGTTTCGCCTCATGTAGAGGCTTCCTCAGTTGCTCTAGTTGTTTGTTGTCAATGTTCTGTATTTATAACTTGTATTTTGCGCCCGTTTTCCTTGATCGCGGCACTTCCGCGTTCCATCGGTGGAACGCATTAGTTCGATCACTTCCGGTTTCGGCATTTGCGTTCCATCGGTGGAACGCATGCGTCCTTGTTCCGGTTCTCGTGCATTAGGACGCATCTATGCGTTCCATTTTACTTAGTTGGTTAGAGGTAGTCCATTTATAAATAAGATTATTGACATTTGATAAGAATAGCTCACAAAAAGAGTAAAAATGAATAAAAATGAGAAACAAGGTTTATATGAAAACATAAATAAGGTGTACAAATAACTCTGCTTTATAAGGGAGACTTCTTACATAAACAATGAAGTTAATATAAGGAAAAACATCATGATTATTATGATTTATATAAGTCCTATTCTCTCATAGAACAAGAAAAGGGGTGAATAAATATAAAATAATGGTATATAAAACATAAAATGCAGAAAAGCAAGATAACCACTAAATAAAATCATAAATTGAGATAATAAAATGTAATATATTACATAATATGTTATAAAAATCTAAGTGCATAAAAAGTGGCAAACCTCAAGAATTACAATTTTTAAAATTATTTAAAAATCTGAATGCTATTAAAAATGGCAGACCTCAAAATCTAAATTTAAGCCATAAGGAATAAGAGTTTTAAAGGTATATATAATTTTAATTTCCTCTTTTCCTAATATTTTAATGTAATTGCCCCCTCTCCAATCTCGTTTCACTTACTGTATTCTTTAAATTTAAATTTGTTTAGTTTAAAAAGCAGAACCTCAGAGGGGATATGAGAGCATTATACAAATATATTTGAGGACGATACAAATCATTTAAATGAACAAAAAAAAGGGTGGACAAGCGCTAAACACTTAGGCAACAGATAGCTCAAGGCAGCAGACACTAAAAACGTGGGACTCCTTCAGTACGCCAAAGTAAGACAAATAAAGTGCAACAAAGAAACATGTAGAGATTATATCATCCTACGCCAGAAATATTGGGCTAGAGACGACAGCTCCACCATTTCACTGTGGAACATAACTGAGGCTATGAATGAAGCACATGTATCCATAAGTGGGAATTATACCACTGCATTCTTTTAAAACCAGAGCTGGTTCTAAAGCTCCCTAATATGTAAGTGGGCATTAATACACATTTATGTTGTGCTTTTCTACGTATTAAGAAATACTACACTGTTAGTTCTCCTCTTTATTTCTTTCATGTACTCACAGAGATTTCTCCCATATAAGATGCAAGCACACCTGGCGATAAGTTGAAAATTTTGGCCTGTGTCCCTTGGACCTTTTCATAATTTTCTAAGTGTATTTACTATTTGTATTTTATTAGACATGGCCTGTTGTGCTTGTTGTTTTTTCAGTACAAACCAATTGTCTTGAAATCTATTCATAAACTATACATAGGACCTGTGGTCCTGCATTTAGACTAGAAAGGATACTTAGTCTTTTTTTTTTTTTTTACAGCTTCTTGATCCAAGGAGAGGTCTGTGTCAGGATACTGACAGGGATCCAATACGCAGAGTGCGGACAGAAGGAGGTACGTATACCGGACCTTAGAATGGCCGGACTAACGTAGAGCTAAAGCAAGAATAGTCAAAAGGTAAGCCGAGGTCGAGGGAGCCGGAGGACAGGTAAGCGAGATACAAGCCGAGTCAAAGGAGAGGAGAGGACAACAGGACAAAAGACAAGCAAGGGTCAAAACCGGAAACACAAGATAAAGAACGCGCTGAGTGACTAGCAAGCTAGAACCACGACAGGGCAATGAGCAGTAGTAAAGGTTTCCTTTAAATACCCTGTACCTAAATAGAGACCACGCCCCCAAAAGGTCCGGAATAGCGGTTCCCGGCACTTCATGTAAATGCCGACGTCATGACGTCGACGCTAGCCATCGCGTCATAAAAGGGGGAGGAGCTAGCGCGGCCGGCGCGAAAACGGCCGGAATATGCCGAAATGCTAGGGGCAGGGAGCCCCTAAACAGAGAGGATGTCTTCCCTGGATTCAGCACCAACAGGTACCCTGACAGTCTGACTGCCATTCTAAGATCAAGATGGAATGTGTTCTTAAATTGTTACAAAATTGGAAAGTTCTGGGCGGAGCCTAGCCGCAGAAGACAGCAGTCGCACTAATCCGGAGCTCCTAGGCCCAAACGGGGAAAACGAGACCTAATACCCAAACGGCATACCCCACAAAACGAAACCAAGACCCCCTACGCATCCCCAACGACATGGGACGCAAATCGAAGAAATTCAGCGCAGACAAAGCCACCCCCGGGCTCACAATAGGGGATATGTGGAGACAAGCGCGTGGCGCCGGCGGGCCCAACATGGCGGCGCTCCACGGAGGCTGCTCAGACTTCTCCGATGACCTGTCGGATGAAGAACACTCACCGGCTCCAGCACCAGGAATACCTCCACAGCCCAATAGACCCACACCGGACTCCACTCCGTTAACTAAGCTGATCCTGCAGCAACTGCTCGCAGACCTTCAAACTAACCTGCAAAAGGATATATTGGCGCTGAGGGGAGATCTGAGAGGCCTGACAACCCGTATGGACACCCTAGAAAATACTTCCACAAAGAACACCCGAGATATCGGGAAGCTCCAAAGAACCGTGAGCGACCTGCAACTGCAGCAACGGAACACGGAGCGCCGAGTGGCGGAACAGGAGGATGTCAGAAGGTGCAATAACATTAAACTGAGGGGGATCTCTGAGGCAATACCCACAGCGGCATTACCACAACTCATCAAACGCCTGATCACAAGCATACTGCCGCCTACCCAAGCGGACAAAATAGGCCCCGAACACCTCTTCAGGATACCCATCTCACCCAAAGCACCAACTCCAGCCTCCAGAGATGTAATCCTGGCCTTCCGCACAAGACAAGACAAGACGGCAATCCTCACCGCCCTACGGGGAAAGTCACCGCTCCAATTTGAGGGCATGACACTGACTTTCTTTGCGGACCTATCGAGCGACACCCTGGCGTGGCGGCGCTCCTTCAGACCACTCACCACGCTCCTACGACAACGAGACCTCCAATATCGATGGCAGCCTGCCCACACACTGACCATCCACCAGGGAACAGACTCCCATCGGATCCGCGACATGAGCGAAGCAGCACAGCTACTGCAGGCTTTGGGCCTACCACTGGACTCTCTTACGCCGCCTAACTGCCAGAGCACACCATCCCCAAATCTCACCTGGGACCTGTCCCGAATAACCCCATTTGTACCGCAGGGACTAACACCCGACCCCTACGCTACAGTCACCACATGAACGAACTATGGCGACATCGCACCCAACTCGGGACTCAATGACCGCCACCACAAGGCTAAGCGACCCACCTAACACAGGCCGTATTATTGTCTACACGCATTTTATTTCGTTTTTCTCCTTTTAATGTTTATGTTTATCTTGCATGCATCCTTTTAAGGTTTAACTCCCAGTTGACGGCGGCAACGGCCTTGCCGAGAGACGTACTACCTGTCGCTCAATACACAGTGAGCACTAACTATAATACCCCCTGTTACTTGCCCACCGCCTGTTCCGGCACAAGGTGGCTAGTATACTCCTACCTTAACTGACCACCCAGCAGATGCACGGCCGTATCTCAGCACATGCACCCTACGTTCTATCTAATCTTTTAGTGCCCGGTTTCTCCCTGAGATATCCAGCACAGCTGAACCGTTCATGCTAGCAAATCACTTGTCACAAGCAAATGGTATAGCTGCACTCACGTCCCTGTTTGCTTATTTCGTTGTTTAATTATTTTTACCACGCTGCAGAGGCATACATCTAAACGAATAGCACATTTCATATAACCAGTGCAACTAGAACTGTTCCACGCCTGTCTAGATTAGCAGGGCATGCCATGCAAACAACGTTCAATAGCTTGTAATATAACCTAGCACTGCATTAGGCCACCTGACAACATAACTTAAGGCGGCAACCCAAATCTGCCTATAAAATGGCATAACACTGAAGATTCACTTCTTTTTCCTTTGTCTGAAGCAAGGTATTGCTAAACCGAGTATAACGATATCCTCTTGAGCATGAAAGGCAACGTTATATGCTCTGCAGCCTTTGTTTACCTAAAGCGAGAATTTACACTGAACCTCATATGTTGTGTATTAGGTGACGAGTAGCAAACTAACGCTCACTTTCCTAGCACGTACCCCTAGGCAAAAATGTCCCTATACCCCTGACACCACTGTATTGAAGACCATAACTAGCAGCGCAGATCGAATGTTGGTTTATAGCACCTTTGTCCTCTCTAAGCACATGCCCCTCTTGCCCAGACAACGGGGAGACGGTGCGCGAAAAGCAATATTAATTCAGGTGCACGCAGGTGCAGCTTTATTTCAAAAGTTCCAAACGTGAGGCCACGCTAGAATAACTGGTCACCCAAGCAATGTTACTGTTATACGCTGGCATAGTAATACTCAAACCTCCAGATTTAATCTTATGTTATTTTATTACACGTTGCTCTCTCTATACTTGTTACCTTATTTGATCATCGCATCATTTTATACCATATTCAAAAAGTGCATTGTTTGACCATTCATTACTGTATCTATTGTTGTTGAAATAAGCATGCGGGTTGCCGTTGGGGGACCACATGCCTGTCTGTACCAACTATATACACTACAAAAATAAAGAATTTAAAAAAAAAAATTGGAAAGTTCTTCAAACTGGGTCTTTTGTCTTCTTTTGGATCAATAACAAAAACAGAGGTAAGAAGGGCTGACTTTGATGGACGAATGCCTCTTTTCAGACTATATAACTATATGTAACTATGCAAAGTAATGACTTTCAAACTCGTTAAGAATAAACTCAGCAAGTCTTAGAATAATCCCCTATTATCTTCCATATAAAAATATTAGCTGGTGGCTTTTAAGGCAGGCTCAATGCTTTTCTATATTGAATGCATTAATTACTTTTGTAAAGTTTTGCCTCTATTGGAAATGAAACAGTCAAAAAACATTTGTGGCTTTTAAAAATAAAGAATAATATAAATGCAATAATATACATACAAACATTATGTTGCAATTCTAATTAGATGGAAAAAGCAGGTTGACATTTCTTAGTAAAATGTGTTGTAAAACATTAACTAATCAGTATATTTCCTAGGTATAGTATAGGGATCATATCCTATTTTATGTTCTAGTTCTCCAGATATTCCATTTAGTGTCTCCATTAACAACCTATCTGCTTGCACAATAGTATCCCAAGGATGAAAGTTCCTGCTACCATCACATAACAAGAGAGCTCTTTGTGATTATGTTGAAATGAAATGTCAGACAAAGAGCAGGGGCTATTTATCAAAATGCCAGATATGTCACATATGCTAAACAGGGAAGGATTGAAACATCAATTGCCTGATGCTATTTATGTGGCATTCCTGTGTCAGGTTTAAAGGAACTTAAGCATTTTTATCCTTCTCGATGTTATGTGCAACAAATTAGACAAAGTTTAAGTGATACATGTCAGCTTCTCAGCCACTTGCTGGGGAGAGAATACATTAAATCTATAATGCCATGATATATTACACCATGACCTCGCCACCCATGTGGAAGGTTGGTAGCAAATTTTTTTTGCAAAAAATATTAATAAAAATGAATAATGAGAAAAACGGTTCATTGAGCACTTTTATCAATGTCCTTTCCTAATCTGTATTTACAACATGCGATCTATTCACAGACTAGGACAGGGGTAGGCAACTTTGTCATTCCAGATATTGTGGACTACATATCCCCTGATGCTTTTCCAGCATTATAGCTGTTAGAGCATTTTGGGAGATGTAGTCCTCAACTTCTGGAGTGACAAAGGTTGTCTACCCCTGGACTATCCCATAAAGGGCTACCTGTTGGAATCCAGGCTGTTGTTATATCTACCAACAGTCCCAGGTTCTTTCGGACAGTCTAGATTTGGGATGCCTATCCTGATGTTTTGCCTCTGTTCCCTGGTGTTCCGTTTTTTGAGAAATGTCCAGAATAAGCACCGTGCAAGCATCTCATTTCCCTTTTTTTTCATTTTTCAAGAATTTAGCCCAAGAGAGACTGCTTTAACAGCTCTCTATGAATTGGCCAACTTGAATACTGGTTTCTCCAGGAAATAGAAATGAACTGACTTAATAAAAATGTTTTGCTCCACATTTGGTTAACAGGTCAAACTGCCTTAAACAAGTCCAGCTGCCAAACCCATAACTCCTTCCAAGCTCATGACTGATTTGTTAACATTATGCCAGAATTATGCCAGAATTCAATGTCAAGACAACCTTATCATACTTACAAAGAAGCATCTTGCTTAGAACTAAGCACATACGTTCCATAGTAACATGAAATCTCTATTAACCCAGCAACATATTAAGTCAAAAACCCTGATAACTGCATGTATTTGTGACAATTCTGTTTTAGATAGATGGAACGAGGCATAGAAAACATGAGGAAATTTCAGCTTACTCAATAGTCTGCTTACATGAAACGCTTTAAATTAAACCCACACAATGTCAGCATCTATTTTATCTTTGAAAGCAGCAAGGCAGTGTGTTTAAGTAGAAAACACAGAGAGCATTTGGTTTTACTTGATGAAAAACCATCATAATGTTTAACAAGCATTTTATAATTAACAAACAAAATGGCTGTAGTCTGAAAGATATGCAAGGCGTACTTACATTTATATTCTGTTAAATATAGTCTTAATGATGGTAACTCAAAGCTGCTTATTTGCTCCCTCTACCAAAACAAATGTATATAAATGAGAGAAATGCAACTCTTTTTCTTACTAAACAGTAAGAGAACTAACCTAGAAAAATGTAGCTTTTAGCATACCTCCCTATATTGAGCCCAAATCCCTCTGTCCCTCTTTTCTGTCCTAATGACCATATTTTCTAGGAGCTCCATATTGTTGGTATGTCTAAGTGTATAACAGCTCTATAGCAATAATACTCATTAATATGTTCTTAAATTACGATAAATGTAATTAGAAGTCAGTCTGTTCAAATGAGATACATTGTTCTTGTTGTAGGAAGAAGGAGTTGCATTAAAGAGGTACAGTAACGCTTTTGAAAGAGGGGAACTTTCCTGTGCAAAATGCCTTATTGGGCATTGTGGAGAAGTATCCCCTCTCAATTTGCTGCAAAACCTGTAAACGAAGAGAACCTAATGGTTGAATGAATTTATTGGCTTGGCGATCATTCGTGTTCCAGGCCAGCGAGATGAGGAAGGCGAAGGAAGGAGTGGGGAGGAGGGAGGGACTTTTGAAATAAATAATCATCGGAGGGAGGCGAGAGGGAACAGTGAGGAAGGGCAGAGCTAGCTTCTCCTAGTAGGCAGAGCATTTTAACTTCTGTTATCAGTGTGAAGTGCGCGATGACAACAGATGTAATTTATGCACAGAATTGTCATTAGGCAACTCTGAACAGAGTGTCTCTGTATGTGCAGCATTTTATACTACTCCTACCACCATGACCACTTCAAATCCCTGAAGTGGTCATAATAGCTGTAGTAACCCTTTAATTGTTATAAGACACTTAATGGTTCTCAGAACAGACCTGCTTTTGGCCACATCCACACTCACATACCTAAAATTAAAGCACCACTAGAGGCACCTAGACCACTTCATCTCAATAAATGCTTAATCAATAAAGTGGTCAGAATGCAATAATCCTTTAATTTTAACCCTGCAATGTAAACAGTGTACAAACAATGCTTACATTGCAGGGTTAAATTAACTCTTAGTGGCTGTCTACCTGACATCCGTCAGATATACTGCCACTGTGAGAAGTGAGTCAATCTTGGGTCTCACAGCAAGCCTCCAATTGGAGGAGCATGATACGCATGTGCTTTAAGTAGCACTTAATTGGACGATGCAGGGTGAGTAACTTCAGGAATTGATCTCGGCGCTGGAAAAAATGGTAAGTAATACTTTTTTCCGCCCCAGTAATTTTGAGACTGGAGAAGTTGCATTTTCAGTTAAATTTGGGGAAAACACTTAAAGCATTTGTTGTGTTGAGGTTTTTCAATTGCTTTTGTTTGATGTTTTCAATGCAAACTGTTGAAAGTCTGTAAATTTTTAACAATAAACCTGATTTTCAATGGGAGTTGAATAATTTTGATTATAACTTTAAAAAATCTTCAAAGGCAAGATCTTAGGTAACGGGTATGGCCCTCTTTACTGTTTGTATTGTTCTGTGTTTATTGTGCTGTATATATTTTCCTTAATTGTACAGCGCTGAGGAATATATTGGTGCTTTATAAATCCCAGTAATATAAAAAATAAAAAGAGTTGCACTATCTGCTATTATTTCACAGATCTTATATCTAAGTCATGTTTTTCTTTAGCTGCCATATATTAATGATTTTAATTGTAAATGCTAAAAACTTCAAAACATATAAAAAAAAGCATTCAAATGCTTGGAAATTGTGACTGCTTCTGAGTTTTATTTTTGAAAACACTTGCTAATTAAAACATATAACATTTATACAGCTGCACTTCAAAAAGAAAACACCATTAAATGAAAAATGTGACCTTTTATGATTCTATTTTTAAGGACCAACAAATTAAAAA